>WBNM01005840.1:2071-21497 GCA_013399055.1 Ramphastos sulfuratus | reverse complement strand
GGGCACCCCGAGGGTGTGCGGGGCCCCGCTTTAGTCCCGAGGGGTCACGGGCGGGAAGAGGGCCGGGAGTCCGGCACGACGCATGGGGGGAAGAGGTGTGTGGGCCAGCTTGCGTGGCTCTGCCGAGGGGCAGCTTGTGCGCTGGTGGCCTAGGGAGCTTCTGTTTTTCCTCTGTGGCAAAGGAAACCGGTGCTGATGTGGTGGCATGTTGTGAGGCATGAAGAGGGGCCATCAGAGAAAAGTGTTTCGCGTGTTTGCAGTGGTCCCGCTGCGTTTGCCTCCATGGGTGAGTTGGGTGAATAGTTTAGGGTTGATCAAAACGAGCAGGATGAAGTGAGCGCTGGAAGCTAAGAAAGGGATTTCTATAGGAGGAAGATAGGAGTGTGAAAACGGGGGAGAGAGTGGCTTGAGTGGTTTTTTTTTATATCCTTTCTTATCAGCGAGTAAGGTGCTTGGTTTGACTAATGATAAAATACTCTATATAAACCCGAGGTTTGTCACCTGAAGGATAACTTTCTGCCACGTTAGAAACTTAATTCAGCACCTGACACAGTCTCCTCTGACTTGCCTAATTTCATATTTCAGTGTTTTATCTGATGTTAAAAAATTGACAGAAACGTTATAGAATTTCCTGTTTATGGTTAACAGTGCAGGCTTCTAGTTTGTAGCTTGGTACTGGACAAATGGTATGTACGATGAATTTTTGGTGTGCCTTCACAATGTTTTGCGTTCCTATTGTTTGTGCAAGTGTATGAACTTCTGTATCAAAGGACTGCCTTCCCTGAATCCACTAACTTGCTTGTTTTTCCATGGTAAAACTAGGAGCAGAGGTACCACATTCTTTGTCTTGCTCCCTCTTCTCCCACTCTCCCCACCTTTTTCCCAAGAGGGAATGTGAAGGTGTTGAATTTCGCTATGATAAAATTTGTGTTCCGTAATAGTAGTGAATGAAGCAAACACTGATCATAAAGTTGTTGCTGGTGACGTTGTGGGATTTTGCAGTGTGGAAGTCTGATGTGATGCATGTTTCCACAATGCTCTTTTAAAGTACAGTAGTAGAGTACAAACTTGTTTCTCTTGAACAGCTGAAAACTGCAGGAGTAATACTATATATTATTCTTTAGTGGTTTTCAGTGGCAAGTGCACGAACTGTTACTAAAGGTAGTGATGCTTGCTAAAAAGGTATTTCAGCCTTGGAGCATAATTTTTTGTTAAGATAGAAGGAAATCTACTTAAATTTCTAAATGTATTTCTGATGGAGGCTATATCACAATTGTTTTGAATGGTGTTTTAGATTCTGGTTGTAAGCAGGGAAATATACATTCCCTTGCTTGGATGTTGGCGTTTTTAGGAGTGACTGTTAACAAACCTAGGCTTGATAGTCTAGTTCTGAAGCAGTTTAATTGTTTTTTGTTCTTTTTTTTTTTTTCTTAATTGGGGAAAAAAAAGAAGCCCTCTTTCCTAATCTGTGTGTGTGAGTTTTGATAATTTTGTGTTGTGGATATGGACTCCTGAGGTGTGTGTACGCATACATGTGCGAGTGAAACTGTGAGAGTACTTAGGGGAAAATTGATTCTGTCACCATATCCTTGTGATATATTTTATTTTTAAAGAAATCTAGTCAGTATCTTTGTTTCTCAGGGTTTTTCCTCTTGCTTCACAGTTAATGATGTTTTGGTTTAGTTACAGGGTTAGAATAACTCAGTGTGGGAGGCATAGTTTTCCAACTTTGTGGAAGTTTGGAGACTTAATCTTGTGAGCAGTGTGTAAATCCTTGGAAGCAAAACATGAAAAAAAAAAAGGTAATTGTTTCAGACCTTCACAGTGTTATTCACAGCTGAGAGTTTTTGATCCAGGGTGAGTAGCTTTGGAAGGACTGTCTTGGAAAAGTTGGTATAAGGAAAAAGCAAGATTTAATAATGTTTAAAAAGTTGTTACCTGCTCTGTGCATTTCCTTTAAAACAGTCCATCCTCAGAATCACAGATGAGATCTGTTGATTGCTTCTGACAGTATTTGGATGCTGTTTGATGGTGGGAAGGGATGCCTCTGGAAGAGGAGAGGTTAGCAAAGTTGTAATTTCAAAGTTCTGAATTACTTTTGCTTGAAATGTTTATTCATTGTTTCTGAGACTTTATTAGTAATACTGTAAGGAATAGCTGTTAATCAACCTCTCACTATTGTTGATGACTTCCTAATTTTTCAAAACCACTTTTGTTCTGTGATTTAGTGTTAAGGAGCTAGCCATTCCCTGCCTTTAGTTTTCTAGAATGCAACATGAGGTCATCTGCTGGTCTTGGATTTTGCGTTGTTCCCTCTGTAGGAGCTACATGTTGTATTTCTCTGGGTTAGCCCCTCTGTTGAGGACTCTATGGTGCTGTAATATTTGACAGCCTGCAAAGAACAGGTAGGTATTTTTTTTTTCTTATACTCTAGAAAGTATACCAAAGGGTACTTTGCATTTACAGATCTTCTTTCTGTGGACACGCATCTGGCAATGATTCTCTTGTACAGCAGTACACACCATCCAGGATGACTGGAAAACATAATCACAATTCCCAGGGATAACATCACAAGACCACTTTTTTTTTTTTTGCAACTTTTTTTTTTGAGGGGTGAAACCAGGTTGCTGCAGCATTGTTGGTCATACAAGGACCTGGCTTCAAGGTTCTCTGCACCTGACAGGTCCAGAGGCCTCCCAGTGTCATACTGCCTGCACCGTTTGGTGTCTCACACTCTGCACCCAGCTCCCAGCCCCAGTCTTGTGCTTCACTTTGTGAATGTGTGATGTGTTCTTTAAGCATCGAAGAGCTGGCAGCAGTGCAGGTGGTGGTTGTTTTTGATGGTGCCCATGTGTCAGCCTCTCTTCTGAATCAGCAAAACTCTGCATTAAGTCCTAGTCCTACATGAAGTTGTGAATGAATGGTGGTAACAAAACTAGGAAGGGAGAGCAGTGACTGCCAGGACCGTGTAGACTTTCTAAATGTTGTCTACTGGCTGCAAGCTACTCATAATGAACAGAGGTGAAGTCTCAGTGCTCTTCCTTTTTCTGTGTGTATGTGTAAATGTTTTGTGTAGACATCTTTAAAGCAAGTGCTTATTTGTAATAGGAGAGTATGTCGAAATGTACAGATCTTTGAAGCTGTAATAGGAGAGTAAGTATGTCTTGAAATGTACAGATCTTTGAAGCTGAAGAAATCTTAGAGTTACACTTGAATACCTACAAATCACTTGAAAATAGCTGATGTAAGAGTAATGTTAGTTCCAGTCTTCTAGATACACAACGAACAGATGGGAAAATGGGAACGATGACATGTAACTTTTAACATTTTATGTAGTATCAGTTACAGAATTGCCACTAAATGCAGAATTAATCTATTTTTGCATGTAAAGCTATTAACTTGGGTAACAAGGCTGCATATCTTTCATACAAAGTACTCAAGGTACTGTATTGGTGAAGTACTGCATTTAATAATGAAATGTGCTTCTGTGAGACCAGTTGTCACCTGCTGCCTTCTGAATTTTAAAGTTTTGCTTAGGTTTTCTCCAAACACAGAGTTTTTCTGTGCCATGAGACAGAATAATCACAAAGTTTTTCATATCTTGTTTCTACTTAGATGTGTTTTGTAGAAAGTAAATTTAGGTTAAGTTGTATGTGTAACAAACCAGTGAATTGGCAGTAATATTTGACAAAGCATTTCCTGGTTGCATATGTAAAGTATTTCATAATGTGTTATTTTAGTCTATGGTAGCATATTAGACCACATAATTACACATCCATTGTAGTATCTGAAAATGATGTAATCATTTAACTAGCAAGAGCTGTATTTAAGGCACAAAAATATCAAATGTAAACAGTTGCAAATGTGATTAGAAATACTGGAATGCAGTAATTTGCTTTTATTATTAAACTGTTGTTCCGTTTCTTGCTGAAAGCAAGTAACAGGTTAATAATAAGAGCTGGACTCATCAGTGATACTTTAACTGGTGGGATGCTTACTGGTTTTGAGGAACCTAGGCTCTTAATTAAAAAAAAAAAGGCTTCTCACTCTCCTTTAGGAAATGTTGCATAAACCAATAGGCTATGGTCCCTGCTTAGTCTGTGAACAAGGTTCTCAAAAAATACTTGGTGGTCTCTAGAGACTTTTAACCTCAAGTTTTGTGGTGAGGAGTAGTGCAATGGATGGAATATTCTTTGGGAAACAGGAGAAAAGTCTTAGATGTCAGTGATCAGTGTTGAAAGGTTGATAGCCAGTATCTTAAGCAAAAAAACTGAAACATAACTGTGATACTTCTAACATTTTACTGGGCAGTAGTGAAGAGAGAATGTGATGGCGAAATAACTCTTATTTCCAAAGTGGTGACTAGGAGGGTTCAGGGGAGGTTGAGAGAGCCATGCGAAGTACTTGAGCAGTACTGGACAAATAAAATTTGTACACATTAAATAAAAAGAAGAAAGCTTTTCAAATACCATTGTGTGTTTACATTACTGATAACATTTGAGGAAGAGATGTGGGTGCCACTGTGCACAGTTGTCTTTATTGTTTTTACTTCAGTTACTGTTAAGAAATACAAAAACGGAATGATGATTAATGCAAAAACTGATACTATGTTCAGGAAGCTTCTGGACAGAACAGTATATTGAAGAGCAGTGCTGAGTAGTTGGGATGTGCCAGAATGTGGCTACACAGAGAGTACTAATTCAACTTTCTTCATCTATCTGCATTGTATAATTACACAGCTGCATGTTATCTGCTCCATACCACACCTAAGGGTGTTTTTTGTATGTTGGACTACTGTTCTGTGTTTGGGAGTGTACAGCAAATGGGCAGGTGGAGTCATTAAAGAAAAAAAAAGGTGTTTGAGGTGTCAGCAGGGGGAAAACTGTTTCCCACAGCATTCTGGAGAAGCTGGCTGCTCATGGCTTGGACTTGCTTACTCTGGGTAAAAAAAAGAAATGACTGGGTGGCTGGCCCCCAAGGGTGGTGGTGAATGGAATTAATTGGTCACAAGTAGTGTTCCCCAGGATACAGTACAGGGCCCAGTTCTCTGTCAGTGGTCTTTGAGTGAAATTGGTGCACTCAGTAAGTTTACAGGTGACATTAAATTGAGAATGAGTGTTGATCTGCTGGAGAGTAGGAAGAGGCTCCATGGAGTGATCCACATAGGCTGAATTGATGGACCAACAGGGCCAGCTGCTGGGTGCACACTTGGGTCTCAGCAACCCTATGCAGTACTATAGAGGGAAGAGTGGCTGGAAGTCTGCCTGGCAGAAAAGGACCCTGGGGGTGTTGGTCAACAACTGGCTAAATATGAGCCAGCAGCATGCCCAGGTTGGCCAAGGAGGCCAAGGGCATCTTGGCTTATATAAAAAACAGAGTGGACAGCAGGACTAGGGAAGTGATTGTCCCACTGTGCTCCAGCACTTGCAAGGCCTCACGTCAAATACTGTGTTCAGTTTTGGGCCTCTTACTACAAGAGAAACGTTGAGGTGCTAGAGTATGCCCAAAGAAGGGTAATGAATCTGTAGAGAAGTCTCATGAGGAATGGATGAGGAAACTGGGATTGCTTAGCCTGGAGAAAAGGTGGCTGAGAGGGAGATCTTACTCCACTCTATGGCTGTGTGAAAGGAGGTTATTGTGAGGTAGGTGTCAGTTGCTTTTCCCAAGTAACATGCTGCAGATCAAGAGGAGAGTCTCAAGATGTGCATGAGGAGGTTTAGACGGGATATTAGAACAAAGTTCTTCTCAGAGATGGTTGAGTCACTGTCACTAGAGGGATTTAAAAGATGTGTAGATGTGACACTTAGGGGCATAGTTTAGTGATGGACTTGTCAGTGTTATATGTGTTGGTCTCTTCCAGCCTAAATGAATTCTACAGTTCCAAAGTTGCATTGGCTCTGCAGAATTCGTGTGAACTGCTAGGCAAATCACTTTATTAAGAATTCACAGGTGACTGTGAGCTGGTTGTTCTGAAGATCTGATCTGGGAATTTTGAGGTCTGAGCATTTATGAATGCTACTGGAATAAGTGAGCAATAAGCTTTGAAGAAGGAAAAAACAGAAAACCATAGATCTGAAAAATCTATGCTTTGACTGCTTAGATTGGGCAGTTTGGTTCAGGGGACTTGCAGTTTCAATCCCTACATGCTTTGACTTCTCTCGAAAGAGAAGGAAAATACTGGGTAGAAGTGGTGGTCAAGTTAGTTCAATGATACTTGTGCTGCAGTGAAATGCTGTGAAGAAATGTTTGCAGGGAAAAGTCAGTGAGAAAGTCCTCAGTCAATTCTGGGTTTTTTAGAGTGTGTAGTAAATGCTCAGACTGATCAGTCGTAATAAAACAGAGACATTACTGTTTGTTTGCTGAAAACCATATGCCTTGTTGCACCGAGTGAGTTGGTATTTTTCTGGAAAGGAATATAATTGTGTATGGTTGTGTCAGATTACATTTCCTGTGGATTCTGACAATGGATTGATGCTAAGAAACATGTATTTTAATATAAGAAAGGATGTGTTTTTCATGGGTTTTGTCCTTGGAATCACTTGAGCCAAATTCTTGATGAACAATGCATTTTTCCCTCTATAGGATTTAGAGAAGAGTGGATTTGGTAGCCGTAGGTTCTGAGAATGTCATCATAATGGAGAAGAGAAAAACAAACATAATTATAAGCAGCAGTATCTCTCGTTTGTACAGGAGCAACATTACAAGACACTGTGGGCAGCTTGGACCTGCTGAGTTCAGAGAGTTCAAAAAGAGTTCTGTTGGTGACTCATGTCACTAATATGTGAGGGAGAATTACTGCATGGATGAAAATTGAGAAGGTGTTTACCTCAGGGTGATGTGGAGAATGAATCTGAAAGAGAGGCATCATCTGTGTTAGTCTGTAATTTTCCCTTCTTTCTAGATACGAAAGAAGATAATTAATTAATTCAAGAGTGATTGAAAATTAACTGCTTTTTCATACAGTATGTAATGAGATTGTGGAGAATTCTCCATTGGACATTCTTGAGGCTACTTAGTATCCAGATTAAACAAATCTCTGGGGTTTATCTTGACCTTGATACTTCAGGTGTCTTCACTGTTCCAGATGCAAATGTGGCTGTTGAGTATCTTGAATCTTATGTCCCATTTGGTGTAGAACTTTACCTGAACCATCACTTGAACATCTGGTTTGTCATTTTTTTTGTCTGTAATCCACATTTTTGCTCTTTCAGAAATCCACATTTTTGCCCTGTGCAGCATTATTACAATTCATTTTGATGCATTGAAGTAAGACCGTTTTTAATTCAGTGTGGAGCAGAGACAAGCTCATTAGTTTCACTGTTTTGGGATATATGTGTAAACTGAACACATATTAAAAAAAAAAATTGACATTAAGTTGATAAGTGAGGTTTGTACCGAGTGAAAGTTGTGTGATGTCATCGTAGAAGTGTCCTCAGTTATTACTATATGTTTGATATCACTCCCACAACAACTCTTCATCCATAGGTCTCAGTATTGTATTTCAGTAATATGTGCAGGTGATGTCTTGATTTCTGCCACTTGAAGTCATTCCTTGTAGTTTGGAATTAATCTTTAAGTATGGATAGAAGTCATTGGAGCCTCTGACATTTGGAAATGATCTTTCGCTCCTAGATTTGTTCTGAGAATTTATTTTAAATGAATGCTAGAGGGAAGATAGATTTATTTGATTTTTTTCATTGCTCATGTTAACATACTTTTTTTATTTTTTTAAAGCTCAGGCTGTGATCTGCCTTTGAAAGAATTCTTCCTTCTCTTGCGCATTTGTCACCCTGTAGTGAATTTCATTTTCAGTTGGAGAGCTGGGTGAAACTTTTTTGATAAACAAGAAACCTGGGCACTAGACACCATAGTTTATTTCATTTGCACATGAGTATCAGGTAGAGATGTTTGTCTTGTTAGGAGGCACTTGAAAAATCTCCTAAAGACAGGATCTAGTAGTCTTGAACTCCATGGCAGTGAGCTTTATAGTTTTAACTGCCACTATTTTTATTTTTTGACTTGTGAACACTTCAGTGGCATATACTGTTTGCAGATTATCAATTCATATACCTTCCCTGTAGCATTTTAAATTTATTTTTAGTTTCACAGTATTTCGATAAAAACACTAAACTCTGTCAATCCTGTTCCATATTTGATTTTTGTCATCACTGTAATCACTAAGAAAATCCAACCAAAGAAAGACATTTAAAAAATCAAAATTTTTAAAAAATTGCAAAAGTAAAATAAAGTAACACTTCTTTTTCCCCCATCAAAAAAAAAAAAAAAATCATAACTCCCTCTTTTTTTTTTTTTTCTTATCTCAGGTCAGATTTGATCTTCCCCCATCACTTCTGCCACTTCCTGGTGCCAGATTCTTTTTGGGAGGCAATGTTTCTTGTCTTGACTGACAAGAGGTGCTGTCTCTGGTAGGATAAATTATCTTCTTTGGTTTCTTTCTTTTTTATTTCTTTCACCCTCTTATTTCTTTGTCATTGTTCTTCCCTTTGCTATGCTGTCCTTCTCCTGCTTGCCTCCTGGGAGTGCTCTAGTGTGCAATTTTCAAGAACACCTGGGAAAGCTGTAGACTCATGTTGGGTTCAAATGCAGTGGAAGTTTAATACCTGCATCTGTAAGCCTCTTTCAAAAGCAAAGCTCTGGTGTTTTCTTCCTAGCACAACTAGTCCTTGGTTATTTCATAAAATATCTATTGCTGAAAATGTTTTTAGGCAGTGTTTCTCTGATCTGTTACAGAGATGGATTTCTTTTTTGTGTTTTATTTAGGTGAGAGATAGTGGCTTTAGTAGTGAAAATTTTACCTTCTAGCCCTGCAGGAAGTCTATGGAGGGATTATTTACAAGGCCTTGTAATGACAGGACGAGGGGCAATGGGTTTAAACTGGCAGAGAAGAGATTTAGACTGGATGTTAGGAGGAAGTTGTTTGCAGTGAGGGTGGTGAGACACTGGCACAGGTTGCCCAGGGAGGCTGTGGGTGCTCCCTCCCTGGAGGTGTTCCAGGCCGGGATGGATGAGGCCTTGAGTGACCTGTGCTAGTGGGAGGTGTCCCTGCCTATGGCAGGGAGTTGGAACTAGATGATCCTTGAGTTCCCTTCCAACCTTACCATTCTGTGATTCTTTTAGGACGTTATTTTAATTAGTTGTTGAGAAGAGTCATTGTTTACAAAACTTTTCAGTGGCAGTTGATTCCTACTGTAAATAGTATTAAGGTCTGACTTCCATTAGCTTATTGATACTGAAGCAGCCAGCATTCTGCCTGAAGGTGGTTGCTGTTGATTAGTTCTCTTAGACTGTATTTACCCTAAAAAAATGAAAGTATGAGGTGAAGTCCTTGTGGTTAAAGTTGGTGTAGAAATTAGCATGAACTGATGTGACAGGTGGGATGAAGCCTTTTATCAATATTCATATTGCAATTGTAGTTCTAAGAGAACGTCTGGACAGATTTTGGACCTCCAGAGACCTGTAATAGTTGCATTCTAGATGCTTGGTAGTATGGCTGGAATTTGATGTCATGTTCTGGAAGTAAACACTTGGGTGTGTGCCTAGAACAGCATTGAAATTATTTGAAGGCTGAGTGGAGGCATCCTGGAGGTGGCTGGTTGACAAGCAGTGTTAGCTGTTAAACAGGTGGTAATCTCTGAATACCTATCTCAAATATCTTAGCTCTAGCAGGAATAAATCACAGTTTTTCAAGATCAAATGCATTATGATATAGTCATGTAAGGACTCATGTGATTGTCAGTAAGTTTTGTCTTTGGTTTCAAAGAAATAATTCTGGTTAGAAGCAATGTTTAATTTTACTGGTAATGTTTTCTTTGCATAATTTATCAGTTGAGGTGTGTGTGTCAACTGTACATGCTTAGAAATTAGTGTTCACCTGGAACCTATTCAAAACTCCTCTGAGTCTGACTATAAATCTTTGTTGGCTGGACTTCTGTGATTGTTAGAATGGAATAAGGTCTGAAGAAATTGTTGGTTTGGGAACAAAGGCTTGTCTGTGCTTTGGATACCATTGCTTTCACTTCAATAATGCAAATATTTGAATTATGCTTTGATATATGTGTATATTGATGTGCTTTAAATATAGGCAGTAATGATATGTCCATAACACAAATGGTGTTCAGTGTACAGGTATTATGTCTGTATCAGCATGCTGGCTGAGGTGTGCATTTTCTCTGCAAGTCTCAAATTTCTGTAGTGAGAAGCACCTGGTGATGCACTGATGAAATTTGGTCTGAGAGAGCAGCTTCCCCAAGAGTAGTAGTAGTAAACATAGGTCATAACTGGGCAGACATAGTTCTATCACTGCACTTTCTAAAGTTTCTTCTGACTTTATCACTTCACTTTGCAAAGCTAAATAAGGCCACTAATTTCAGCACCTGAATTACTGTTAGTTTTCTCACGTGTTCAGAGTGGAGACTCTGCCCTGAACCTAGCTGTGGAAAATGAGATAAGAGTGGAAAGGAGAATACAGGATGCCCTTGAAGAAAGACACCTAAGATTTGCAGGAGTACCTGCAGAGAACGTAGAGCTTTGTGTGTCATGAGTAAACTCTTTTCAATCTACATGTACATAAAATAGTTTATGTAACCTTTGTATTATACCTGTCCCCTGCTATTGTTTGTACTCTTCTGATAAGGTGAAACTTCCAGTGAGTATAGTTTGATCTCTGACTGTACAGATGCAAGTTGGTTACTTCTGCTGTAAACCATGACCAATTTTTTTGTCGATGTTTTTGTTGTTTGTTTAGACTTGTTTGTTAATTATATGAATTAGATACCTTACAGATTTAAGAAGACAGTAGAAACTCTGCAGAGTGTCTTTACTCTGGAGGAGGTCAGATACGTTTTCCTGCTCTCTTCTCCCTTGATTATCTTCAATTTTGGAAAACTGCAAAGGTGAATAAACTTATTTACCCTCCTGAATTAAAAAAAGAATGGATGCTATGATCTGCAAGTATCTTTTGGTTGTTTTGGCTTAAGAATTGCCAGGCAGGATCTGACAGTGTACCAAATGTTCCTTACTCTGGAAGGCTTTTGTGAGGATCTGAGTAAACAGCTTGAGATTTTGCTATACAGCAGTAGCTTTGTAACTGAAGATTCCTTAGAATAATTGGCTGTTATTAGTCAAATTTGTAGCTGTAGGGATTACCGCTGATATTCCTATGTTACTCCAGCGTTGCTGTCTGAAGTTTATTTTGAATTAGAGGATCTGCAGGGTGCAGTGATTCTCAAGGTTAACTGATAAATGTCACACAAAAACAATATTAACGGAGGATTTTAATAGCTTTTGGGATTGTTTTGTAGTCTCTTACAGTATTCAGCTTTTAAGTATTTGAGCCAGCTACTGAAGGGTGTAATTTTCATTGTACCTCAAAGTTCAATTAGTATTTTGTTCTGGAAGCATTGAGAGTTCAAGGAAAGTAATTGGAAAGTTTAAAAGAGCAGATTGTTGAGAATTAAATGTCAGAATACAAACTTCTGTCCAAGAATGACAGAAACAGGATGATAGTTGAGATGCAGGACTCCAGATTGTAGCTTTAAGTGATGCTATGATGGTTTTTTTTTTTTCCAAAGCAAATATTTCCTATTATCAGCTAATGAATACTGTTTGTATTGTTTGCATTAAACTTTTTGCTGAGCTTCCAAACCTATTTTTCCTTTCCTCTAGTGTCCTTATTCACAAATTAATGCTTTTGAGGAAAACAGGCACTTCATTAACTTGATTAATACCACGTTGTGTTAAACCTCCCTAATCAGTAGGATGACACTGCCTACGCTAAGTACTCAAACCTTGGCAGTGTGTAGCAGTTGTAAAGGTTCATGCTGTAGTGTTTTGGTTTTTTTTTTTCCCCCTGTTAATCCACCAGCTCTAGATAAGTTAATGGGACTCTCAGGAATGTCCCAGAAAGGAGAAACTGAAGCATTGAATACCTCTCTCCAAATTCTCCAGCTTCTTTATCTATTACTTTTTTCAGTGATATGTTTATACTGTAACACCTTTTTTTCATACTTGTCTCAAGTGATGCTTTTCTTTTTCCTATGTTGAATTAAAAGTCAAATTGCTTAGTGTTGTTCTTGCAAATTTTTTTCTTCCTGAATATACTGTAGATTTTTAACCTCATAATGACATTTTTAAAAGTAAGTTTATATTATCATTCTTTCTTAATTTTGAGGACTGGTTTGAACAGACATTTTTAAAGCAGTTTTTCTTAAAGGCTTGTTTAAGACATTGAGTGAATCACAATAAAATGACTAAATACTGACTAATTGTGAGCTGTGGTCTGTGAATCTGAGATGCCTTTTAGGCTTTGGTGGTAGATTGAAAGCTATTTTGGAAAATGATCTGACTTACTATTTTTCAAGTAGTTCAAGTCATTACAAATTATTCTGAAAAGTAATTTCAATATATGTATAAAGGATGGATTAGACTATCAGGAAAGTGTTGAAGGTACTGTTCTAATGATCTTTGGTTCTTTATGCATATCTGCTATAAGAGGAGAAATAAAAAGAAAGTATGAGTAGGAAAGCTAAATAAAACTCTTCATAGTGAAAGGAGGAAAGAGAAGGCTAGGTATTTGGTATGGCTAGGGAATGTATGAGCAATTAGCAAAGAGGTATGTGCCATGAAGAATCAGGAAGACGAGAGACAAATGAGACAAACTTAAAGCCTGACCAAAGTAAGCTTGGAACTTCTTATTTTACTTTAAGTTACTGTGTTTTTCACAGCACTTCTGGTGTAGGTTTCTTGTAACAAGCAATTGTAGTTTCTGCAGGCATGTTATTTGCTTGAGAAGCTGTTCTCTGTAACACTGGGAGTAGAACGGCCTGCCAAGGTAGTCTGTTTACGTTGGTAGTAAGAAAAACGCCTGAGAAAGCCCAGGGTAGAACACTGCTACTACTTAAATGAATATACTGTGGGTTTTTGACCTCCTATTGCCATTTTATAAAGTAAATTTATGTTATCATTCTGTCTTGTGTTCAGAAAAACTCAATTATTTTTACAAGTTCCTGGAACTCTTATGGTGTTAAGGACAGTGTTTCGTCAATCCTCTTAAATAACACACTAAACTGAAATATACAAAGGTTTATTTTCTGAGAAGACTATCTCTTCATTCTTGCAGGGCTCAGCAGAGAAGTACCAGCTCTTCTGTTTAATTTCTTTTTAGAACTTTCTGTATTTCTTCATGTTTCTTACACCTGTAAAACTCATTTGTGTGTGATGTTCTCAGTTCTTTTTCAGTTGGTGTTTGCCTGAACTGTCTTATTTCTGTTGTCTCTTTAGTCTTGAAAGAAACTAGAGAACTTGTTCTCATCCTATTAAACGAGAAACTTTTGCTATTGATTCTGTTAGATACAGAATTTAGCCCAGTGCTGCCACTGTTATTTTCCTGCCCTGGTACTGTTTACAGCTTCCTCAGTTCAAGTATTTTTCTGTTAATAGAATTCACATGCTGTTTACCATTTCCAGATTAACAGAGTTGTTAAATAAGATCCTGTCTGGTGCC
Source organism: Ramphastos sulfuratus (assembly GCA_013399055.1). Taxonomy (NCBI): domain Eukaryota; kingdom Metazoa; phylum Chordata; class Aves; order Piciformes; family Ramphastidae; genus Ramphastos; species Ramphastos sulfuratus. Next base: position 7,975 of record WBNM01005840.1, on the reverse strand, counting down.
AGTTCCCTTTGCTGCCACAATACAGACCTTCTGCGCTCTGATAAATGTGTTGCAGTTGTTTGAATTTTAATGTGCTTACTTTATCAGGCTTTCATGTTGTGGTGGTTTTGATAATCACATTGTTACATTAACCAAATGCTGAGGTATGAGACAGCACCAGATATTACAGTAGAAATCCAAGTTTGTTTCATCAAAAATCCTTTCATTGTACACTAGTTTTGGTGGTTCTTAAAGTTTCAAACATCTCCAGCAAAACCTTTTGCTGCGAATCAGTTCCCATGACAGATTAGCAGTTTTGCTGGTTTCTAAATGTTATGTTGAATATAAGACTTTGTTCATAGAAGATACTTGAAATTCTTTGCTGAAAATGCAGAAATCTGTGATACGTGGCGTGGAAACATTTTTTTTTTTTTCCTGTAGGACTAGGGCTAAAAACTGTAACCTAGTTTCCTGTTTGAATTTAAGGAACAATTAGTGAAGAGTCTGATCAGGATATGAAGCCTAGAAAACACAATTTAGATGATCACTATTTATTTAATAAGCTGCCTTTTTTTCCCCCTCTTATGTATCTGGAGTGTGGTTTAATTGTGTTTTGTGGTGTTTGCAGTAACTTGCAAAACTTAAAACCAGAAGAAAGACATACTCCTCCACTGGAGGAGGTGGATTCCACATTTGTATTTGCTAAACAAAATTCCTTAAAGGGATATGATTTCCTTATTCCTGAGATTTGAAAAAATGTAGTTTGAGGATTGATCTCCTGCAGCTTTTCTTTCCATCTTACTTGAAGGAGTCCTAATGAACTCGTTAAAGTCCTTCTTTCACTCACACTTGCTGTGTTTTGGCCCAGGGATATATATCATTTTGTATGTCTTTTTTTCTTAATTGTAGACAAGTTTCTCCTCTATGGAGGATGGGAAGGTATTCTGCCTAGCTTGTCAGAAAAGAGCTTTTCTTGCATCATAGACCGTGTAGTGATTCTTGGTGAAATGGTACCTAGATGGCAAGTCCAGAGTTTCAGCAGCCTTTAGAGCAGTGTTTTGATTTGTGAGTCGTGTCCCAGCAGTATATTTACAGAGATGAGAGAATATGCAAATTTGTATGTAAAATATTTACGAAGCGATTTACACAGAAAGAGGAATATATGTTTAATATTAACAAGAGCCCACTGAAGTTTTGTATGGGCTGGTACAAAACCTCTTTTGTCCTGTTTTGGGACAGAATGAATGTGCGACGTTTAAACTTTCATACAGAAGTGTTTTTGTAGCATCTACTTTTTCAGTAATTTGGTACTTGGACAAGTAAACTCTCCAAAAATTGTTGCAAAGTTATGAATAAATGTAGAAATTGATACTCGTAAGAAAGCTGCATGCACAGTTTGCTAGTTGTCTGTTACATAATCCTTCTGAGGCTGTAAGACGACAATGTGATCTTGCAGTCAGTGTTGACTAAGGTTGTAGTGAAACCAGTGTTTCAGGAATCCATTTTAAAAAATGTGAATGTTCACTTGATGTGTGTATGTGCATTGGTGGTGACAAAGTTGTTCTTGGACCTACTGTGTAGGTGTCATTGGTATCATGAGATGACATTCACAGATGCATGAATTTCATTAGGTTGGAAGGAATCCTCAAAGGCAGCCTTGTCCAACTTCCCTGCAATGAACAGGGACAGCTCCTCATAGAGCAGGCTGCCCAAGGCACACTGAGTCTGATCTTGACTGTCCCTATGGATGGGGCCTCAACCACATCCCTGGGCAACCTGTTCCAGTATTTTACGCTTCTCATTGTAAAAGAACTACTTCGTTATGTCTAACCTAAATTTACCCTGCTCCAGTTTAAAACCATTTCCCCATGTCCTGTCATTACCCTGTCCTATCAGACATCTACTGGGCCTCATGGTTGGTAAGTACAAGGTACATAAAACCTGCCTGTGAGAGCACTAAATCTTGAAGTAAGACTACTTAGAAATTTTTTTAATAAGATGTTGAAGACCTACAAGTATTTTGTTAGCATTTTGATATGGAAGTGAACTGCAACACAGTTAGTTTTACAAAGATGAGCCAAGGGCTCCTGAGGTAGTAGGATCTAAAAGGGAAACGTTAGCTCCCTTAAGGAAAATAATTGATGTTTCTCTAAGGAGGTGACATGGCTGACAGCCCACCTGAAGTGCCTCTGCATGGATGCACAGGCATGGAGAACAAATGAGAGGAGTAGTTGGAAGCTACTGTGCTGCTGGAAAGCTAAGATACAGTGCCCATTACTGAAACTTGGTGGGATGGATCCTATGACTCTGTGGCTATGGATGAATACAAGCTGTTCAGAAGTGTCAGGAGATGAAGGGAGGGAGGAGGTGTTGCCCTCCATGTTAAGAAACAGAGTGTAAAGAGATGTTCCTAAAGAATAACCAAGTGCAAGTTGAGAGCTTATGGATAGGAATCAGAGACCAAGGCAAGAAGGGAAAACTTGTGGTTGGTGTCTACTTGTAGCTGCCTGATCAAGGGGAGCTTACTGATGAAGCCTTCTTACTCCTGCTACAGGAGATGTTGCACTCACAGGCTCTTGTCATTCTGGGGCATTTCCACTACCCCAGCATCTGCTGGAAAAGTAACACAGCTGTAGGCAATAGAGGGGACTCCTGGAGTGCCTTGATGGTAACTTCTTGAGACAGGAAACAGCCCTACCTGAGGGGATGTGATACAGCATCTGATGGTCACCAATGAAAGCAAACTCATCAGAGATGTCAAGATTGGCAACAGGCTGGGCTGCAGAGTTTGTGCTCTAGTGGAATTCACAGCCCTAAGGGATACAAGTAAGACAAGGAGCATAGTCGGGACCTTGAATTTCAGGAAAGCAAACTTTAGGTCTTCAGGGAGTTAGTCAATAGGACTCCCTGGGCGATGGCTCTTAGGTTCAAGGGAGTGGAACAGAGCTGACAGGACACTTTCCATAGAGCGGTCTTGGCAGTCAGAAACGTTGAAGACATTTTTTAAAATTATAGAAAGGATGACCCTGGGAACTACTATTCTGTCAGCATCACCTCTGTGCCTGGGAAGACTGTGGAACAGATGCTCCTAGAAGCTCTACTAAAGCACATGGAGGACAAGGATGTGATTTGATACTGCCAATGTGGCCTCGCCAAGAAAGGACAAGTCCTGCCTGAGCAACCTGGTAGCTTTCTGTGATGGAGTGACTACTTCAGTGAACAAGGGAAGGGTGATGGATATCATCTATCTGGACTTCTCCAAGGCCTTTGACACACTCCCCTGCATCATCCTTCTCTCTAAGGTGGAGAGATAAGGATTCAGCGGGTGGACTGTTTGGTTGATAAGGAATTGGCTGGATGGTCACATCCCAGAGGGTAGTGTTCAATGTCCAGGTGGAGATAGCTGACAAGTGGAGTCTCTTGAGGATCCATATGGAGAACACTGCTGTTTAATGTTTTCATCAAGGGTGTAGACAGTGAGATTAAGTCCACCCTCAGCTACTCTTCAAATTACATCAAGGTGTGGGTGCAATTAATATGCTGGGGGGATAGGTTGACATCCAGTGGGACCTGGAGAGGTGGCTGCGGGTGAATCTTAAGATGTTCAGCAAGGCCAGGTGCAATGTCCTGCACCTAGGTTGGGACAATCATTGCTATCAATACAGGCTGGGGGATGATGTAATAGAGAGCAACCCTGCAGAAAAGGACTTGGAGACACTGGTAAATGAAACATGACCCCAGAGTGTGCACTTGCAGCCCAGGTGGCCAGTTGCATCCTAGGCTGCATCAAAAGCAGCACGGCCAGCAGATTGAGAATGGTGATTCTGTCTCTCTGCTTTGGTGAGACCTCATGTGGTGGTGTACTGTGCTCAGCTCTGGAGTCCTCAATACAAGAAGGATGTGGACATGATGGAGAGGCTCCAGAGGAGGGCAGCAAAAATAGTCAGAGGGCTGGAGCACTTCTCCTATGAGAACAAGTTGAGGGAGTTTGATCTGTTTGGCCTGGAGAAGGGAGGACTCCAGGGAGGCCTTGTAACAGCCTTTCAGTACCTGAAGGGGATCTATGAGAAAGCTGGGGAGAGACTATTTACAAAGACAATAGTACAAGGGGCAATGGTTTTAGACTATAGCAGATTACATTTAGATTGGACATTAAAAAGTTCTTTGCTATAAGGGTGGTGAAACACTGGAACAGATTGCCCAGGGAGGTGATAGAGGCCCCATCCCTGGAAACATTCAAAGTCAGGCTTGATGAGGCTCTAAGCAGCCTTACCTAGTTGGGAATGTCCCTGCTTTTATTGCAGGGGGTTGGACTGGATAACCTTGTAAGGTCCCTTCCAACCCAGTGCATTCTATGATTCAGTGGTGTGTTTTTGTTTTTGTTTTTTTTAAGGAGTAAACCCAGCCCTACATATTATGCTTAGATATTGTGGCCACCTTCTCAAAGCTGGATCTGGAGAAGAGATACTGAGGGACTTTGTCAGTATTCAGTGAATTTTGGTAGTTTTTGAGGGAAATATAAAAGGGTGTAGTAGCTGCCTTTTTCTTTAGCTGATTTTAGTATTACACTGGTCCAGTTGAGACACTGGAGGGAAGGGTTGCCATCCAGAGGCATGTGGACAAGCTTGAGAGGTGAGCCCAAGCCAGCCTTCTGAAGTCCAGCAAGGCCAAGTGCAAGATCTTACACCTCTGTGTGGGCAACCCTAAGCAAAAAGAGAGACTGAACAGTGAGTGGCTTGAGGATCAGGATTTGGGGTTGTCGGTTGATGAAAATCTCAACATGAGGCAGCAGTGTGTGTTTGCAACCCAGAATAGCAACCATGTCCTGGGCTGCATCAAAAGTGGCCAGCAGGACAAGGGATGCGATTCTCACCTTCTACTCTGCTCTTGTGAGACCCTGCCTGGAGTACTGTGTCCAGTTCTGGTCCCCAGCATAAGAAGGATCTGTTGGAGAGAGTCCAGAGAAGGGCCTGAAGCACCTCTGCTGTGGGGACAGGCTGTGAGAGTTGAGACTGTTCAGCCTGGAGAAAAGAAGGCTCTGGGGAGAACTTGTAGCAGCCTCCCAGTACCCAAAAGGGGATCACAGGATGTTAGGGGTTGGACAGGACCTTGTCAGATCGAGTCCAACCCTCTTGTCAGAGCAGGACCATAGAATCTAGCTCAGATCACACAGGAACACATCCAGACAGAGATGGAAAGTCTCCAGAGAAGGAGACTCCGCAACCTCTGTGGACAGCCTGTGCCAGTGCTCTGGGACCCTTACAGTAAAGAAGTTCTTCCTCATGTTGAGGTAGAACTTCCTGTGTTCCGGTTTACATCCATTACCTTCTTGGAGGTCTTCAAGGCCAGGTTGCATGAGGCCCTGAACAGCCTGTTCTAGTGTAAGATGGGCAGGGAGATTGGAATTAAATGATCTTTAAGGTCCCTTTCAATCCAAGCTTTTCTGTGGTTATTAAAATAATTTGTGTAATCAAATAAAAACGGGTGGACTGACTTAGAAACTTTACAGATTCATGTTATCAAGCAGCATAATGAAGCTAACTGGCATGGCTTTATTTTGTCCCTTACACACAGGCCTTAAAATAGTAAGTTTAATTACCTTACCAGTGTCTGGAACACTCCTCACTGGCTGCTTCTGTATACAAGATGCTCTGAGGATGAAATAGAGACTTACACTTCTGCAAAACTGAAATGGAGATATGAGACAGCTAAGCTGTGTAAGGTTCTTGTCATGTTGGAATCGAAAGGCATGATTAAAGAATTGGGGATTCCAGAGAGAAAGGCAGTTTCATGGGAAAGAAAGGTGACTGCAGCAGTGGAAAGCCATCTTTTTCCCTCTCCTGCCTAATTCCTGCATAGTGTTTTGCAGTGCTTGCTAATTGTTTGTTCCTGATGTCCTAGATGACTAAAATCATTCTGTGTACA
>WBNM01005833.1:28253-42948 GCA_013399055.1 Ramphastos sulfuratus | reverse complement strand
CCTGAACTCTGCTGGAGGAGACATGGACTCTGCTGGAGGGGACCTGAACTCTGCTGGAGGGGGCCTGAACACTGCTGGAGGAGACCTGAACTCTGCTGGAGGGGACCTGAACACTGCTGGAGGGGGCCTGAACTGTCCCAATGCGGGCACAAGGAGCCTCCCAACCTCTGCTCCATGCAATTTTGGGGCATCTTAGAGGGCAAGTCTTATGAGGAGCAGCTGAAGGACCTAAGGTTGTACAGCCTGGAGGGAGGAGGCTGAGGAAAGGCCTTCTGGCTCCCTACAACTCCCTGCAAGGAGGTCAGAGTGAGGAGCAAGCAATAGGGCTAGAAGAAAATGGCCTCAAGTTGCCCCAGGGGAGGTCTAAGCTGGCCACGAGCAACAATTTCTCCCCCGCGTTTTGGTCGAGGTTGGAAACAAAGCCCTGAAGGAAGGAAAGAGATTACTGGGGACATTTTCTTTTGAGGAAGTTCTGCCACCAAAGACAAATGGAACCATTGCAGAGCAGGCTGGGACCTGAGCTTTGGATAAAAATAAAGCAGGAGGCAGCAGCAGCAGCAGCAGCACCTCCCCGGTGACATTAGCGCCGGTGACATTAGCTCCATTCATCTCCCCAATGACTCCGCCGCCTCGCTGCCAACACACCAAGGCTTTAGAAGTTTCCCCTCACTGTTTCTCCCCAAGATATTTATGCTGGGAGATGTTTGTGGAGGTACATGGTGTGCCTCGGGCAGGGGATTCATCCCTGGCTGTCACCTCGCGTCGGGATGGGTTTGTAAATCCTGCTCCCTTGATTTGTGCTCTGGTTAAAAGGAGAAAATCCTCTTTCCAAGAGCTAATGCAGCATTTAGAGCATTCAGACCTCATTGCCTCCCATCTTTATGGAAATGGAGTGGCCAACAGCCATGTAAAACTTGCTGCAGGAATAAACTGGCTGGATGATGAGGGGCTGAAGGTGTCTGATAGGGGTTGGCAGCTTCCCGCCTCAGAGGGATGGGTTCTGGGGCTGGTTTTCATAGAATCATAGAATGGGAAGGTTGGAAGGGACCTCAAGGATCAGCCAGTTCCAACCCCCTGCCATAGGCAGGGACACCTCCCACTAGGACAGGTCACTCAAGGCCTCCTCCAACCTGGTCCTGAACACCTCCAGGGAGGTTGTGGAGCACAGAAGACCTCCAGGGAGGTTGTGGAGCACAGAATCACCCAACGTGATCAAAGATCACGTTGGGTGATTCTGTGCTCCACAACCTCCCTGGGCAACCTGTGCCAGTGTCTCACCACCCTCACTGCAAACAATTTCCTCCTCACATCCAGTTTCAATCTCCCCTCTGCCACTTCAAACCCATTGCCCCTTGTCCTGGCATTGCAAGACCTTGTCAATAGTCCCTCCCCAGCCTTCCTGTAGGCTCCCTTCAGATACTGGAAGGCAACTCTAAGGTCTCCTGGAAGCCTTCTCTTCTCCAGGCTGCAGAGCCCCAACTCTTGTAGCCTGTCCTCATATTAGAGCTGCTGCAGCCCTCTGAGCATCTTTGTGGCCTCCTCTGGACTGGCTCCAACACTTCCATGTCCTTCCTGTGCTGGGGGCTCCAGAACTGCACACAGTTTTGGGTAACATTGCCCCAAGATGCATTCACCCTGCCCCAGAGCTGATGCTAGGGTGGTGCTAGGAAAAGTATGAAGTCCCTAAGGATGCTCTTGGAGCTGGATGCTCTTGGAGCTGGAGCAGCCCAGCCCAGCCCAGCCAGAGAGCCCTGTGACCAAGCCATGCACTCCCTGGCCCTGTGAAGAGCAAAGCAGCACTTGGGTTGTGAGTTTGCTATTATTACAGAATCATGGAATTGTTTGCCTTGGAGAAGCCCTCTGAGGTCATCAAGTCTAACCCAGCACCACTATAGCTAGCAAATCATGTCCCACATGTCCCACAGTGCCATGACTTCCAGGGATGGGGACTCCATCACCTCCCTGGGCAGCCTGTGCCAATCCCTGACCACTCTTGCAGCAAAGAAACTTTTCCTCATCTCCAACTTAAACCTCCCCTGGCACAATTTCAGGTCACTTCCTTTCATTCTATCACCTAGGCAGAAGAGACTGAGAGCCCTGGGGCTGTTTAATCTGGAGAAGAGAAGGCTGAGAGGGGATCTGATCCATGTGTACAAATATCTGAGGAGTGGGTGTCAGTGGCTGGGTCAAATCTCTTTTCTCTGGTCAGCAGCAATAAGCCAAGGAGCAACAGCCACAAACTGGAACAGAGAAGGTTTCACCTCAACAGGGGGAGAAACTTCTTTACAGTGAGGGTGACAGAGCCCTGGAACAGGCTGCCCAGAGAGGTTGTGGAGTCTCCTTCACTGGAGACTTTCCAAACCTGCCTGGATGCATTCCTGAGCAAATTACCCTAGGGCATCCTGCCTTGGCAGGGAGGTTGGACTGGATGATCTCTGGAGGTCCCCTCCAACCTCTAAAGTTCTGTGATTCTGTGAACCCCACCTTACTGCAACCTCCATTCAGGGAGCTGTAGAGAGCAATGAGGTCTCTCTCCAGCCTCCTCTTCTCCATGCTGAACACCTCCAGCTCCCTCAGCTGCTCCTCCCCAGTCCTGAACACTCTTGCAGCAAAGAAACTTTTCCTTGTCTCCATTCTAACCCTCCCTTGGCACAATTTCAGGCTATTTCCTCTTCTTCTATCACCTGATACTAGGCAGAACCCCACCTGGCTCCAATCTCCTTTCAGGGAGCTGTAGAGAGCAATGAGGTCTCCTCTCAGCCTCTTCTTCTCCAGAATGAACTATCCCAGTCCCCTCAGCTGCTCCTCACCATCCCTGTTCTCCAGACCCTTCATGATGATGCTCTTAGAGGTGGAGCATCCCACCCTAGACCAGACTAGGTACCCCCTGACCCAGTTATAGAATCATAGAATGGTAAGGTTGGAAGGGACCTCAAGGATCATCTAGTTCCAACCTCCTGCCATAGGCAGGGACACCTCCCACTAGTACAGGTCACTCAAGGCCTCATCCAACCTGGTCCTGAATACCTCCAGGGAGGGTGTGGAGCACAGAATCAACCAACGTGATCAAAGATCATGTTGGGTGATTCTGTGCTCCACAACCTCCCAAGGAGGAAGCAGCCACAACCTCCCTGGGCAACCTGTGCCAGTGCCATGCACCCCCTGGCCCCATGAAGAGCAAAGCAGTGCTTGGCTTATGGGTTTGATATTATGATCATCATCATCTCCCCCTCTTATTTTAATTCCTTCTTTCATTTCTGCCCCCTCTGTGAGTGAGGGAAAGGGTGGCTGAGCTTTCTGCAGAGCTGGATCTGCACAACTCCCTTGCTGTGGGTGTGCTGGCAGCACTGGGAGGCCTCATGCCCTCAATTTAAGGACAGCATCTTTGCAAATGGAAGTTTAGTGCCATCGGGGAGAGCTTGAAATTGCATTTAAATCATCCCCAGACAATGCCAACCCACCCACCCCCCTTCCCCTAGCCCTGCCTATAGCTGGGAGAGCTGTGGCAAGAGGGGGTGGCAGAAGTGGTTGTCCTCCAGGATTGTCCCCCAGCCACCCATCTGCCTGAGCTGAAGGATCTCATCCACAAAAAAAAAAAACAACCACCCGTGGCCATGCTCCATTAAGCCACCCTAAAAGCTCAGCTGGAGATCCTCCCCTGAATGTTAAATGGTCTCAGCTGCTCTCCCTGCCTCGGAAATGGCCCCAAACTGCCCCTTTTCCAGAACATTCCCTCACTGCCCCCACCTTAGCCCTGCTCTGACAGTGCCTGGCTGCTGGGAACGATTCAAGAGCTTCAGCAGCTCCTTGCTGTGCTCACAGGAATGCACTCAGCCCGGCAGCCACTGCAGCAAGGCATCAGGGCTGACTACCTGCCTGCTTTCTCCTGCCTGCTCCTCCCTGTTCCTGCCAGCTCTTGCCTGTTCCTGCCTGCTCCTCCTTGTTCTTTTCTGCTCCTCTCTGCTCCTGCCAGCCCTTGCCTGTTCCTGCCTGCTCCTCCTTGTTCTTTTCTGCTCCTCTCTGCTCCTGCCAGCCCTTGCCTGTTCCTGCCTGCTCCTCCTTGTTCTTTTCTGCTCCTCTCTGCTCCTGCCAGCCCTTGCCTGTTCCTGCCTGCTCCTCCTTGTTCTTTTCTGCTCCTCTCTGCTCCTGCCAGCCCTTGCCTGTTCCTGCCTGCTCCTTCTTGTTCCTTTCTGCTCCTCCCTGTTCCTGCCAGCTCTTGCCTGTTCCTGCCTGCTCCTTCTTGTTCCTTTCTGCTCTCCCTGTTCCTACCAGCTCTTGCCTGTTCCTGCCTGCTCCTGCTTGTTCCTTCCTCCTCCTCCCTGTTCCTACCAGCTCTTGCCTGTTCCTGCCTGCTCCTGCTTATTCCTTCATCCTCCTCCCTGTTCCTGCCAGCTCTTGCCTGTTCCTGCCTGCTCCTGCTTGTTCCTTCCTCCTCCTCCCTGTTCCTGCCAGCTCTTGCCTGTTCCTGCCTGTTCCTGCTTGTTCCTTCCTGCTCCTCTCTGCTCCTGCCCGTTCCTGCCTACTCTTCCCTACTCTTGTGTGCTCCTGCCTGTTCCTGTCTGCTCCAGCCTGCTCCTGCCATCTTCTGCCCACTCTGCCCAGCTCTCCATGGCAGTGCCAGGTACCTGCAGCAGTTCCCTCACTGATGGGCTGAAGCACGTCACAGAATCTCCCTTGGCAGCTCTGGGGCTCAAGTTTGTTGTGTGCCTCCTCTAGGGTCACCCCTGCAGAGCTACCTCCCCTGGCACCCTGCTCCTGGTTTTGGCACAAGAGGCACAAGTGTGCAAGGCAGCAAGACAGAGAGAGAGAGAGAGAGAGATGAGAATCCTTTGTGCTGAGCAGGTGACACTGCCTGGTGATCAAACCCCTCCCCCCACTCCAGATTCTCCTTCTGTCAGGCTTGAAATTTTGGCTGCCTTTGCATTTGGCATGGAATTCCCTCTCCAGACTAAGGCTTCACATTTGGAATCACATCTTCAGAGCTGGATTTGGTGGCCAGACTGCTCAAACCTTCCCTCCTTGCTGCCAGGATCTTGGCTTTGGCTTGTATAAAGTTTCCTTGTACCTTCCTGCTGCAGCCATCTGCCCTGGGGTGCTGGTGTCATAGAATCATAGGATTGTTTGGGTTGGAAAAGCCCTCTAAGATGGAGTCCAACTGCCAACCCAACACCACCACGGGCATCAAACCATGTCCCACAGTGCCATGCCCACACATTTCTCAAACACCCCCAGGAATGGTGACTCCAGCACCTCCTTGGGCAGCCTGTTCCAATCCCTGACCACTCCTGCAGCAAAGACATTTTTCCTCATTCCCAACCTAAAGCTCCTCTGGCTCAGTTTCAGGCCACTCCCTCTTGTTCCATCACCCAATACTAAGGAGAAGAGACCAACCCCCACCTGGCTCCAACCTCCTCTCAGGGTGGTGTAAAGAGCCAGAAGGTCTCCCCTGAGCCTCCTCTCCTCCAGGCTGAACACCCAGAGCTCCCTCAGCTGCTCCTCACCAGCCCTGTTCTCCAAACCCTTCACCAGCTTCATCACCCTTCTCTGCACACCCTCCAGCCCCTCAATGCCCTTCTTGGGAGTGAGGACCCCAAACCTGAACCCACCATTTGAGCTGTGACCTCACCAATCTTCCTGGCAAACTCCTGGTGCCACAGAATTAACCAGGTTGGAAAAGACCTTCGAGATCATCGGAACCCCAACCTTGGCCACGCAACAAACTCATCAATTCCCTCGCCCTGCCAGGAGCATGGATCCATCCTGATGGGCTGGAAAATTGAGCAGGCAGCTCTTGGGATGGATTTTCTGTAGACATTTTATCTAAACTCCCCAAAGAAGCATCTCCTGGCAGGCTCCAGCTCCAGCCATGTAACCACATCTTACGCTCATTAAAATATAGCCTGTGTTTTCTAACAGGATTTCCTCCGAGCATCTTTTCCCTCTCCCTAACCACTTTCAAATATTTGAGAAATAAAATCCCATCAAGTAAATAACTTTGGGATTGCTCACAGAAGGTTGGGATTTTTTTTTTATTCCCCCCCCCTCCTCCAAAGCCCACTGGAAGTGGCTGTACTCAGAGGATGTAAAAGGCACTGATTTCCGAGGCTGGATCAAAAGCTTCGTGTTACTGAAACACACAGAGCCTGTTATCCTCTAGGAAAGAAAAAAAAAAAACAAAACCAACCCTGTTTGTGCAAAATGGGATAAGGAAGCTCCACAGCTTGGCTCTGACCCTCGAGTACCCTGCAGGAGCATCTCTGTCCTTGGGCATTCCACTTCATCCCTCTGCGTCTCTTCACATCGCTCTTCCTCCACACCCCTCCTCGTCCCTCTCACTCTACATCTCTCCTCATTCCTTTGCATACCTTCCACTTCCATCTGCATCCCTCTGCATTCCTCTGCATCTCTCTGCATTCCTCTCCATGTCCCTCCATATCCCTTTGCATCCCTCTACATCCCTCTGCATCTCTTTGTATCACTCTCCCTCCATGTCCCTTCGTATCCCTTTGCATCCCTCTCCCTCCATGTTCCTCCATATCTCTTTGCATCCCTCTACATCTCTCTACATCCCTCTGCATCTCTTTGTATCCCTCTCCCTCCATGTTCCTCCATATCTCTTTGCATCCCTCTATATCTCTCTACATCCCTCTGCATCTCTTTGTATCCCTCTCCCTCCATGTTCCTCCATATCTCTTTGCATCCCTCTATATCTCTCTACATCCCTCTGCATCTCTTTGTATCCCTCTCCCTCCATGTCCCTCTGTATGCCTTTGCATCCCTCCACATCCCTTCGTATCCGTCCATATCCCTCTGCACCTCTCTGCATCCCTCTCATCCCTCTGCCTCTGCATCCCTCCTCATTCCTTTGCATCCCTCCACTTTTCCTCGTGGAAATCCAGTGGTGCCCTGCCACGCCTCTGTGCATCTGATCATCCATAGGATCACAGAGCTGCTGATGTTAGAAGAGACCTTGGAGATCAGCAAGTCCAGCCACTCACCTTCCCACCACTGCTGCTAAGCCACTGCCACTAAATCACATCCCTCAGCACCACATCCATGAGTCTTTTAAACAGCTCCAGGGGTGGTGACTCCATCACCATCAGTTCCAGTGACTGAGAATCCTTTCTGGGAAGAAATTTTTCCTAATATCCAACCTGAACCTCCCTTGGAGCAGCTTAAGGCTGCTTCCTCTCGCCCTGTCATTTGTTGCTATCCAGTGCTGCCCTGCCACACCTCTGGGCATCCATAGAATCATAGAACTGCTGGGGTTGGAAGACACTTTGAAGAACATCAGATCCAACCACTGCACCCTCCAGGTTGCATTTCTGCTCCAGGAAGGATTTGTTGGTCTCATCACAACCTCTAGTGGACACTGGTCCACACGGCCACCACCACCACACCACCTTTGCTATAGATGTGTTGAGAAACCCTGGATCTCCTATGGGGTCTAGCTGCACCCCCAGGAGCATCCCTGGAGACCAGAGCTTTGCCAAGCATCAGTCCTGGCCTGAGCCTGCTTGGACAGTGCTGGCAGTGCAGGCAGCAGAGGTAATAGAGGCAGCACGGGCAGTGCAGGCAGTGTACACAAAGCAGGCAGTGCAGGAAGCACAGGCAGTGCAGGCAGTGCCCTTTTCTGCCCACAGCTGCCAGCCTGGCCACGTCCTGCCCCCCTCATGCTGATGCCCATGCTACTTGCTGGCTGCTGCCTGGAGCTGTTGGCACCATCCCTTGGGAAGGGAGGTGCCTCCAGTGCCAGCTCTGCTGCCTGCTCTGTGCTGGGGGTGGGCGTAATGGGTGCTGAGAGGCTTCCACACCTCCCTCTCGATCTGCATGGCACCAGCAGCGTGGAGCACCAAGGTGCCACCAGCTGAGCAACCCATGGGTGCAAGTCATGTGGAATCAGTTGTTTCCTGAAAGAAGGAACGGAAAGAGGAGGCAGATGGAGCTCAACAAACCTCCTCTCTGCAGGGGCTGCTCCTGCTCCCCCTCACGGTTTGGGAACAGCAAGGTTTGCTGATCTGGACCCCGTCTGGGACCTCCTGCAGGCAGACCAAGCAACCTCCCCCGGCACGGGCAGAGAGACCACAGCACTGCTGGCTCCAGGAGCTGGAGATTTCACAGCAATAATTCACCAAACCTCGCAGAGGGTCAACTATTCATCAGCTCCCTCTCTGCCAAGAGGAGCTCAGCACGCTGTGTTCTCCTACCCTGAGACTGATGACACATTCTGCGTGCCAGGAGGGACCAAATCCTGCTCCCGAGGAGCTGCTGCTCCCAACGGGTGCTTGTGACTGGGGCATGAGCTGGTGGTGGAGCTGGGAGGCCCATGATGGGTCCTGCACCTGCTGGCTTTGGGTGCTCAGCTCCCTCAGTCCCCCAGCAGAGGCATGGGGACTGTCTCTGAATGCACACACCTCCTGCAGCAGCTCAGTCTGGACGTTTGTGCAAAGCTCTGGAGAAAGAGGATGAGAGCAACCACGGATGGAGGCTTCAGCCCTGACCCCTTCACATGTCTGTGCATGGACTGGTGTGGAACACAAACCCATGTGGGTGAGGGACACCACTCTTGCCTGTGCCTGCTTCTGCATCCTCACCCAGACAGAAGGGTGGTTCTGTGACACAACTCCCACGTGCAGAGCTGGGTTTGAGACCAAACAGCAGAAGTGTTCAACACAACCCGGCCAGGAGAGCAGGGCTGGGAGCTGGGCAGGCAGCACCACCGAGCTGCTGGCACCAGGAGTCCTTCCTCTTTGCTAGGAACCAATCTCAGCCCCTGGGCCCTGCACAGCCACTGCAGCGCCGGCAGTGCTGGCCTCTCTTTTCTCCTCTGACCAGTCTGCAGTGGCAAGCCAGCAGCTTGCCAAAACCTGGCTGCCTCATCCCTGCAGCCAGCAGCTTGCCAAAACCTGGCTGCCTCATTCTTGCAGCCAGCAGCTTGCCAAAACCTGGCTGCCTCATCCTTGCAGCCAGCAGCTCACCAAACCCTCATTCCTGCAGCCAGCAGCTCACCAAACCCTCATTCCTGCAGCCAGCAGCTCACCAAACCCTCATTCCTGAAGCCAGCAGCTCACCAAACCCTCCTTCCTGCAGCCAGCAGCTTACCAAAACCTCAACCCCATGAGCCAGCAGCTCCACAAAACCTGGCTGATTCGCCCCTGCAGCCAGCAGCTCACCAAATCCTTATCCCTGCAGCCAGCGGCTCACCAAATCCTCATTCCTGCAGCCAGCAGCTTACCAAAACCTCAACCCCATGACCCAGCAGCTCCACAAAACCTGCCTGCCTCATCACCACAGCTAGCAGTACACCAAAACCATTCTCCCTCTAGCCAGCAGCTCATCAAAACCCTCATCTTTGTAGACAGCAGCTCACCAAAACCCTCATCTTTGTAGACAGCAGCTCACCAAACTCAATAGACCTTGGCCCCACAGCCAGCAGCTCACCAAAACCCTTATCCCCACAGTCAGTGGCTCACCGAATCACAGAGACACAGAATGGCAGAGGTTGGAAGGGACCTCCAGAGATCATGGAGTCCAACCCCCCCTTGCCAAACACAGGATCACTCAGGGTAGTCTGCACAGGAATGCATCCAGGCAGGGTTTTAAAGTCTCCAGAGAAGGAGACTCCTATTTTGGCCCATTGGCCAGCAGCTTACCAAACCCTGGCTGTCTTGTCACCACAGACAGCACATCACTAAAACCCTTGGCCCCACAGCCAGGAGCTCACCAAAATCCACGGCCTCGTGGCCATCAGCTCACAATTCTCAGCCCCATGGTCAGCAGCTTGCCAAGATCCTTGGCCCCACAGCCAGATGCTCACCAAAAACCTCAACCCCACAGCCAGATGCTCACCAAAAACCTCAACCCCACAGCCAGATGCTCACAAAAAACCTCAACCCCACAGCCAGATGCTCACCAAAAACCTCAACCCCACAGCCAGATGCTCACCAAAAACCTCAACCCCACAGCCAGATGCTCACCAAAAACCTCAACCCCACAGTCAGATGCTCACCAAAACCCAGTTGTCTTGACCAGCAGCCAGCAGCTCACCATGATCCTTCATCCCATGGCCAGCAGCTCACCAAAGCCCTGATCCTCAGGTGCAGGAGAAGCTGGCATCAGTTTAACCACCTTTAAGCACATCATTACTTGGCAACAACTTTGCCAAGTCACCTGCACACAGGTCCCGGAGCCTGTTCTTGGTTTTGTCACCAGCGTGGTGTGAGAGGGGTGGGATTTGCATGGAAATGTGACACCCGTGGGACAAACACACAACCCCCCCAGGACGACACCCACAGCCCCACAGCCACTCCTTTGTGCCCAGGCCAGTGGGATGGGGATGCCAGCAGAGATCTGGCACCCTGGGCTGGGGACACCAGGGCTGGGGACGCTGCAGGTGGGGACACTGTGGAGTGGAGAGCGTGGGGGGCACCAGAGGCTGGGGACATCAGGGCTGGAGAGACTGTGGGCTTCGGAGACTGGAGGGCTTGGGTCTGCCAGGGCTTTGGGACATTGAGGGTTAAGGCTACCAGGGAGCTTAGGACAGCGAGGGGCTTGGGACATCGGAGGCTGAGAGACATGGGGTTTGGGGACACGGGAGACTTGGGACATCGAGATTAGGGGACACGGGGCTTGGGGACACCAGGGGCCTTGAGACGCCGGAGACCGGGGGCAGGGGGACTAGGGAGACGAGGGATGGGGACACAGGGTTGCAGTCCCCGCAGGAGGGAGTCGGAGGGTCCTGCACGGCTTCCCGGGAGGACTCGGCCCTCGTTGGCAGCCGGTTCCCCGTTCGCTGCCGGCTCCGCTCAGGACGCGGCTCCCCGGGGCGGCCCCGGCAGGACCCGGCGGCAGGAGCTGTCCGCCCTCCGGTGCTGAGCCGCCGCCGTCCCGCCGGGCCCCGGTGCCTCTACTGGTGCCGGTGCCGCTCTCTCCCAGCAAAATAAGTTTCATCCCGGCCTGGGGAGCAGCAAAACCGGCGGATAGGGCGGGGGGGACCCCGGTGAGGGGTGGCACAGCCGGTTGCAGCAGCCCCTCTCNGACCCCTCTGCTCTGCCTCGGACCGGGGCTCCCCGCAGCTTCCCCGCTCCTACGGTTCCCTCCCGCCTTCCGCCGTTCCTCCGATTTCCCCCGCTGCCGGCTCCAGGAAAGCTAGTGTGTCCCCCCGCAGACTGGGCAGGGCTCCCCACTGCAGGCCCCCGCCCAGTCCGTGCCCAGTGTCTTGTGTCATCTCACTGTCCCTTGTCCTCAAACCCTCCGTAGCGTCCCAAACCCCTTGCGGCATCTCAAACCTCCTTCGGCATCCCAAACCTCCTTCAGCATCCCAAACCTCCTTCAGCATTCCAAACCCCCTCCAGCATCCCAAACCCTCTCCAGCATCCCAAACCCCCTCCAGCATCCCAAACTGCCTCCAACATCCCAAGCCCCCACAGCATCCCGAACACCTCTCAGCATCCCAAGCCCCCACAGCATCCCAAACATCTCTCAGCATACCAACCCCCCCCAGCATACCAAACTCCCTCAGCCTTTCTCGCCCCCCCTGCTCGATCCCAGCCTTTCCCCCTTTGCCTCCCCTCAGGCTCCCCCAAAGCAGGCAGTGAATGGGGCAGTGGTGCTGTGGGGGTGTTGACACATGCCCCATACGCTCCCTGGGATCATGGATGCAGCAGGGTCTGATCCTGCTGCTGGAGCCAGTGGAGCCAGGCTGGGAGGCAGCTGCATGCTGCAGCCTGACTGGCCACGCTGGCGTGATCGGAATGTGAGAGCTCCCAGTTTGTGGAGGCTGCTGAGCACCCCCATAATGTGGGGCTGGCACCTGAACCGTGGGGGAACACTGGAGACTTCTCAGCCCTGCAGCAAAAACGAGCACCCCAACACCACTCAGCACCCCAACCCCACTCAGCACCCCAACCCCACTCAGCACCCCAATCTTCTCGCCTAAGGGTAGGACCTGATGGCTTCTAAGAACTGATCCTGCCTGCTCTGGTCCTTCCTGGCCCCCCTTGCCCATGCCACTGGCAGCTGCAGCAAGCAGAGAGCATCCAGCAGAGCCCTGCTGAGCCCGTCAGAGCACACGGTGTAATTACACTGCCTTTGATAACGACAGGAACGGAGGCTTTGTTCTCTTCGGATCCCAGACCCTCCCCTGAAATGTTCAGTGTCCATCAGCTCTCGGTGCGAGCCGCCTGCTCTCCCCCCAAGCCACTCCGCCTGTCAAGTCAAATAGCCACAGCAGCACTACGAAACACGACACCAGCGTCAAACAGCACCAGATCAAGGCCAGCCTCCCCTCCAAGCAGCCAGGTTGTGGATGGTGCCAGCTGAGAAGTCCCTGCTACCTCCGAGGGAGCAATTACAGCGCTGCTGTTACCTCAGCAACAATCATCACCTATTGGGATCACTACAAAAGCCACCACGCACAGCACAGCGAGTCAAGGAACCATCCAAAATAAGGGGACTGATCCTGCTGCCTTTCTCCCTGCTGGGCCCTGCAGAATTTCCTCCCCACTGGATGCACTCCCCACAGCTGGTGTGTAACAGGATGGTTGGAATTGGTTCCCTCCCACAGACTCCCCAGCACCAAGGTCCAATGGTGTGGGACATTCCAAGCTGCCAAGCCACAGAGATGTGTGTGGTGGGGCAGCCAGTGGGCTTGGTGCTGCCAGCTCACCCCTCTTCTGCTGCCCTCCCCAAAACACCAGCACCCTTCTGCCTTTACCAAAGACATGGAACTCTCTTGGCCCTGCTGAAGTACCAGGACCCTCCTGCTCTTGTCATAAAGATGGGATTTTCTTGCCTCTGCTGAAACACCAGACCCATCCTAATCTTGCCCAAAAGGTGGGACCCTCCTGCCCTTGCCAAAACATCAGCACCCTCTTGCCCCAACTGAAACACCAGGACCCTCCCACCCCCACTGAAACTCCAGGGCCCTCCTGCCCCCAATCAGGACCCTCCTGCCCTTTGCCATAAAGATGAGACCCTCCTGTCCCCACTGACACACCAAGGTTCTCATGCCCTCACCGTAAATATGGGACCCTCCTGTCCCTCACCAAAACACTTGGACCCTCCTGCCCCTGCCAGAAAGATGGGACCCTCTTGCCCCCACTGACACACCAGGACCCTCCTGCCCCTACCATAAATATTGGACCTTCCTGTCCCCCACCAAAACACCAGAACCCTCCTGCCCCCACTGACACACCAGGACCCTCCTGCCCCAAATGAAACTTCAGGACCCTCCTGCCCTTTGCCCTAAAGATAGGACCCTTCTACTCCCCACCAAAACACTGGGACCTTCCTGCCCTTGCCAATAAAGAAAGGACCCTCCTGCCCCCACTGACACACCAGGACCCTCCTGCCCCCGCTGAAACACGGGGACCGGTCCTGCTGCTTTCTCCCTGCTGGGCTCTTCAGCATTCCTCTTCCCAACACCAGTGCAAGCGAGAGGAGCCCGGGGATGCTGGAGAGGGTGAAGCTGGTTGTGTGTGTCATTTGCATTCCCCATGTCACTCCCTGCTGCTGCCAGCCGGGAGCAGTTGGGCAGCAGGCGAGAGAAGGACAGGGAGGGGAAAAAAAAAAAACAACCCAACATAAAAGGGGGTGGGGGTGGGGGAGAAATGAGGGAGAGGTGTGGGGTGTTATTTAACGTTGTCATTTTCATGCAGAAAGTGGGACTGGCTTGCTGCGAGGTTTAATTTTGGTCTAACAAAGCTATCTGCTCGCTCCGGTCCCCTCGCCGCTCCAGCCCCGCGTCCCTCCAGCCCTGCCGCTCTCGCAGATAAAAGTTGCCTCTCATTTAGCAGTTTTCCTTGAGTGGTTTTTATTGTTGTTCATCTGCATTGTAGTAAACTCTGAAGATAGCCAGATAATGCCACCCAGCGCCATGGTAACGGGCAGGGGAAGGAGAAGAAAACGCTGGCATTTGGAAGGCAGAAATCTCCGCTAAGCGCCCAAACTTGGTAGAGCTGGAGGGGGAATGGTTAAGCTCCAGCCTAGGCTCAGCCGATGAGATTAGGGAACGCAGAGGGGCAGTCCAGCTCCCCACCGGCACCGCATTCCATGGCCCGGCACACCACAGCCAGCACTAGCCGGGGGTTGGTGCTGCTCTGCCCAGAGCTGGTGGGGCTCTTGGGGTGCATTTCCCAGCTCCTCTCAGTGCCCGCACCCAGAAGGATCAGCTGCTGGGGGGTGGTGCTGCTCGGTGAACCTGGGGGTCTCACAGTGGTGGGTTCCTCTACCCCTCCAGCATCTGTGCTGGGAACCTGTGAGCTGGCAAGGCAGAGGGGTGGAGGGAGGCGTGAAGAAAGAGAGGGTGGGATGCACCAGGGGATGCCCTCCCCGCGGCTGGTGTGTAACAGGATGATCAGAATCATTTCCCTCCCACAGCCTTCCCAGAGCAGAGGCCCAATGGCCTGTGACGTTCCAGGCTGAGAAAGCACCGGGAGGAGTGGTGGGGCAGGCTTGGTGCTGCCAGCTGCCCTCTCTCCTGCTGCCCCTGCTGAAACACTGGCACCCTTCTGCCTTTGCCATAAACATGAGACCCTCCTGCCCTTGCTGAAACACTGGGACCCTCCTGCCCTTGTCAAAGAGACCCTCCTGCCCTTGCTGAAACAAAACACTGAGACCCTCCTGCCCTTGCTGAAACACTGGGACCCTCCTGCCCTTGTCAAAACACCGAGACCCTCCTGCCCTTCCTGAAATT
>WBNM01005833.1:11976-26955 GCA_013399055.1 Ramphastos sulfuratus | reverse complement strand
ATCCCCCACCCCGCCAGCTCCCCTCCCTATCCTCAGGAGGTTGTCAACCTTATCACTCCACAGCCATGGCTGTGCTCCACTTGTCCCTGCTGGTGAGATCCATGAGACCCAAACCTCCCAGAAAATCAATCTCTCATTTATTTTCCTGGTGGTGATGCAGCAGCTGGGAGCTGCTCTGCAGTCACACATCGATCTTGGCTCCCTGCTCCTCACAGACCATGATCAGCACTGGACAAGAGCTTTACCCAGCCCCTGCATCACCCACAGAGCCTTTGGAATCATCCACCTGATGGAAAGCCTCCCACGTCCCAGCACCATCTACCCCACAGCAGGATGGGACCAACCTGTCCGCAGCCAGGACCTGCTACCCCTAGAGTCCTCCAGCCAGCCCAGTTCCTCCAGCACTCTCCATGACCAAGCATCAGCATGCAGCACCTTGCATGGTCTTACATCACCATGGGGGTGCCATCAGAACCTTCCAGCACCTCTGCTGCCACCACAGTGGGCAAAGACTGGACTGGCATACGGCGTGGCACAAGCACACCTGCTAAAAGGGGTTGAAATCTGCATGGGGACAGTGCAAGACACAGTCTATGGTTGTCTCCATCCAGGTAGGGATCTGCAGGGGGTTCAGGTGGTGTTTTCTGTGCTGCAAGCCAGAGAGGCAGCACTCTTGCAGGTTTCACTCCCCCTCATCCACACCATGAACCTCACTCAGTGCCCAGCCTGCAGAAGTGCTGAGTCTGATGCTGAGGAACTGAGACCCCTTGGCTGTCCCTGGTGATTTTATGGACATTGACACATCTCTGGGCCCTTGTTCCCAGCCCTGAGGGTGTCCTCTGCAAGAACAGCCAGATCCTCCCCAAGCCAGGGTGCCAGTCAGCAGTGCTGGGTGGCTGACAGTGCAGCATCTGCAGCCAAGCTGGGATGCAGAGAGCAAACCCACAGCAGCTCTGCTCCAGCAGCATGTGCCAGTTTTGGATGGGCATGGTGGCACCTCAGGTGCTGCAGGGAGGAGCTTTCCCAGTCTGGGCACACCTGTTNCCACAACCTCCCTGGAGGTGTTGAAGGCCAGGTTGGAGGAGGCCTTGAGTGACCTGTGCTAGTGGGAGGTGTCCCTGCCTATGGCAGGGGGTTGGAACTGGCTGATCCTTGAGGTCCCTTCCAACCTTACCATTCTATGATTCAATGAGCTGAGCCCTCCCACCCTGAGCTTGCAGAAACAAGCCCCTGATGGCTTTAATACCAGTCAGGTGGAGCTGCCTTTCCCTAGAGCCAGTGTAAAGAGGGCAGGAGCTTGGAGCAGAAGTGTTGTTGGTCAGCATCAAGGTAGGTCCTCCTTGCTGCTTGTGGGGGCATTGAGGTGCTGGTGCTGGGCAGGGGGGGAGGCACAGGGCAGCCCTGGATGGGAGAAGGTGGTCTTAGATGGGTGCTTGGACTCTGTGATCTTAGAGAACTTTTCCAATTGAAAATTCCATTGTTCCTAAAGAGGATGGAGGTACTGGGAGGACAGAGCCCAGCCAAGGTCTTTCTGGGGTTCCTGACTCCAGAGCCACACTGAGATGGCCCAAGGCATTCCAAAACTCCTGTTTAGGATCCCAGACTGGTCTGTGGTGTGAGTGGGCACAGGGACAAGTGTGGGGTGCCAGGCTTCTGCCCCCTCAAGCCCTCAGTGCACATTCAGGACAAGCCTCCTCCCTGCAGCTTTCCTGAGAAGCTTCCACCCCCTCCTCTGTGGAGCCCAGGGAGGGTTCAAAGGCAGAAGGAAGTGGAAAAATAGCCTCAGCTTTAGACATGGGAGCTGAGGTCTCCTGCAGTGGGGCTGAATGGGGGCTCTGAGGAGCGGTCTCCAGGCTCTGCTGGCTGGGGGGCATGGCTGGTGAGTGGCAATATTGTCCCGGGGCAGAAAAGGCCTTTGTCCCTCTGGGATGGCAGAGCCACTCCAGCCTTTGGCTTTTGGAGGGAGCTGCTTCCCTGCTCTGCCTCCCAAACACGGGCACTGAATGGGGGGTTTGAGTTGGGCCAGGCTCGGTTCCAGCCCCTTTGAGCCGGTGCCCGCAGGCACAGCTGGGGACCCTTTCAGGAGGGAAGTCCTTGTTCCTTGTCAACAGAAGACGACTTTGCACAGCTCAAAAATAAGCTCTCTATTGCCCATTGAGGTTTGGAGGGGGCTGAGAGAAACAAGCCCCAATGTGGGGAGGGCAGGCAGGGGCATCCCTGTGGAGCCAGAGGGAAGAGACCCTGCGGGCAGCCCGCCTGGGGTGCTGGGTGGCGACTTGGCCAAGCACCTTGGCTGTGACCCCTCAGCACCACTTCTGCAGCCCATTCCAGCATCTCTTATTGGTGAAATGTCCCTGCAAGAGTCATCAGTTGCAATCTCTGTGGCACAATCTCAGGGAGGTGGAGCAATGGCTCAGAGGTGAAGCCTGAGCCCACCAACCTGAGCCTGTGGCACCTCAAGTCCTCAGCCAAGAGCCAGGACATTTTTATCACCCATGCATAATGCATAACTTCATTAACTGAAGCTCCTTATGGCAGCACCCAGAGAGGCTCCCACCAGATCCAGGCACTGGAGCACTGCCAACCTGCTCCCCTCCATGGTTAGCAGGCTCCTGCCAAGGCAGGGCTGCTGCTGTGGTTGCCATAGCCATGGGCTGGTTGCTGTAACCATCACTCACTGCTCTGCTGAGCTGCCCCAAAAAGGAAGTTTGAAAGACTTTTTTTTTTTTTTTTTAGCTGTGATTTTCAGGTTCTGGCAGGATTCACATCAGGCAAAGCAGGCAGGAGCAGGAGGTGCCTTGAGCTCTTCTGTGTCTTCAGTTTCTCTGTGTCTTGAGCTCCTCCACAGCCAGCCCAAACTGCTGGAGTGTGCCCAGGGAAGGGCAATGAAGCTGGTAGGGGTCTGGAGAACAGGGCTGGGGAGGAGCAGCTGAGGGAGCTGGGGGATGTTCAGCATGGAGAAGAGGAAGTCTGAGGGGAGACCTCATTGCTCTCTACAGCTCCCTGAAGGGAGGTTGGAGCCAAGCAGGGGTTGGTCTCTTCTCCCTAGTGTTAACTGATAGAAGCAGAGGAAATATTGGATGTCAGGACCAGGTGCTGTGCTGTGGGGGTGGTGGAACACNCTTGAGGTCCCTTCCAACCTTACCATTCTATGATTGTGGTGCCATCCCTGCAGACATTCAAGGTGAGGCTGGACAGAGCTCTGAGCAATCTGATCTAGTTGAGGATGTCCCCTGCTGACTGCAGGGGAGGGGTTGGACTGGATGACCTTTGGAGGTCCCTTCCAACCCAGACCATTCTATGATTCTATGAAATGGCCTGAAATTGTGCCAGGGGAGGGTTGGATTGGAGATGAGGAAAAGCTTCTTTGCTGCAAGAGTGGTCAGGCACTGCAACAAGCTGCCCAGGGAGGTGGTGGAGTCCACATCCCTGGAGGTGTTCAAGCAATGTGTGGCCATGGCACTTGGGGACATGGTGTAGTGGCCATGGTGGTGCTGGGTTGAGGGTTGGACTGGATGATCTCAGAGGGCTTCTCCAACCCAAACAACTGTATGCTCTATGACCATCCCCAGCACTGCCTGCAGAAAACTACCTCCCACACTCTCCCAGCTGCCCTGTTGAGGCCAGCCTCTGCTCTCTGTCTTCACCTCAACATCAGTATTCAGGCCAGGATGCTGCAGGTGTTTGCTCAGAGCATCCCATGTCAATTGCAAGGTAAAGCTCCTCTGCATCAGGTCCTGCTCCTGATACAGAAACCTGAATTCCTCCATTCCTGAGTGCACAGAATTGCCTTGTCCTAGCCAGCAAATCTTCCCTGAGGAGTAAAGAAGTTTTTGTTTGAAGATCTTTAAAAACCAGGCAAAGTGCAGCCTGATTTTAGTGCTGCCCCTGCTGCCTCTAGGAGGGGAAAGGAAAAAAAAAAAAAGGAATTTCTTTGCCTCAGCATTGTTCTGGCCTTGTTGTGGTCTATTAATTGTCTGCAGTGAGATGTTCTGGCTCTCTCCTTTACACCAGCAGCTCCCCATGCTTGTTGAGGTCCTCTGGCCCTGGGGCAGGAGGGCACAGAATCAGTTCTCAGCACTTGGAGCAAGGCAATAAGACCCCAGGAGTGGCTTGAGGTACTTGTGGGATGAGCAGGGTACAGCCTCCAGGGCAGAGGGAAATATTTGTAATAGAAGAGAGTAGGATCACAGAATTGTTTGGCTTGGAAGAGACCTTTAAGGTCATCATATTAACCCAGCACTGCCAGGGCACCGCTGAACCATGGCCCTCAGCACCACAGCTCTGAAACCCCTCCAGGAATGGGGACTCCACCACTGCCCTGGACAGCCTGGGCCAGACCTTGCCAACTCTTTTGGGGAAATAATTGTTCCTCCTGTCCAACCTAAACCTCTCCTGGTGCAACTTGAGGCTGTTTCCTCTTCTCCTGTCGCTTGTTCCTTGGGAGACCAACCCCCACCTGGCTCCAACCTCCTGCCAGGGAGATGGAGAGAACCTTTAGGGGCACGGCTGCTGCTTCCCCCCCGCCCCCAGCCTTTAGGGGCACGGCTGCTGCTCCTTCACCCTTTAGGGGCACGGCTGCTNGCTGCTGCTCCCCCCCCGCCTCCCTCTTTAGGGGCACGGCTGCTGCTCCCCCACCCCTTTAGGGGCACGGCTGCTGCTCCCCCACCCCTTTGGGGCATGGCTCCCCCACCCTTTGGGAGCATGGCTCGATAGCCACGGTGGTCTCTTGGGCTCGATGACCATGGAGGTCTCTCCCAACGAAAGCAATTCTCTGCTGCTGTGATCCGAGGCGGGCTAAGGTCCTGCTCATCGGCAGATCTCAGGGAGCGGCAAGCAGGAATCAGCTTCAAAGGCAGGAATTATTAATGAGCCTGTTAAGGAGCAGTGCTTAGCTGTGTCGCTGCTCCACTCTCTCCCTTCTGATCTGCAGGAACATCTGACACGGGCAGTGATTAGCTGCACAGGCAGGAGATCAGGGACTGCTTGACTCGTGCCCAGGCAGTGGCACAGCACAGCCTGGATCAATTATTAAAGCAGATGTAGGCTGAGCCGGTGCTCGCTTCTCTGCCTTGAAAGGGCAGCCTAGGGGTGGGAAAGCTGTGTCTGGGACAGTGGTGGAAGAGATTTGGAGGTCCAAGAGGCTTGGAGGGTCCTTCTGGCAGAGGTGGGGAAAAGCAGATGGCATCATTTGGCTCGAAGAAACCCCTGCAGCAGTGGCAGCTCCTGCAGCTGCTCAGGGCCCTTTTTAATCTCCTTGGGAGGAAGGAGCCTGAGTCATGGCTTTACAGGGGGTGGTGGCAGCCCTCACACAGCAAGATCCCTGGTGGGGACATGCTGGCATCTCACAGGCTCTGGGCATTGCCCAGGGAGCCAGCACCAGTGAGCTGGGTGACAGCAGGGACAGGACAGTGGCACTGACTGGCAGCATGTGTCTGAACCAGCAGCAAAGGGTTAGCAGGGACAGGTCTGCATCTCCCAGGCCTTGGGCATCACCCAGGGAGCCAGCAGCCAGGAACTGAGTGGCACCAGGAGTAGGGCAGTGACACTAACCAGCAACATGTGCCTTGGCCATCAGCAATGCCACAGGCTAGCAGGGACATACCTTCAACTCCCAGGCTTTGAGCAGCACCCAGAGAACCAGCAGCCATGAATTGGGTGGCATCAGGAGCAGGACAGTGACACTAACCAGCACTTGTGGCCCTTGGTCAGCAGCAAAGGGCTGGCAGGGACCCCCAGGCTTTGAGCAGCACCCAGGGAGCCAGCACCCATGAATTGGGTGGCACCAGGAGCAGCACAGCAACACTAATCAGCAGTGGGTGACACTGCCTTGCTGGGAAAGCAGTGGCCCCTTCCCAACCCCAGTGCCCTGAGGCTGGTTGCTCTCTGATGGGGAGAGGGGGAAGAAGGATTTTGTTCTAAAGCTCTTTTCATGATGAAGGAGAAAATAAAAATAAAAAATAACTAAGCAAATCCTTCCTGTGCTGCTTTGTTCTGACCTGTCCTCCAAGCTGTGCTGCTTCAATTGATTGGGTGTAAGAGCTTGGCAGCAGCTTCCAAGCTTTGCTGGTAGTGTTCCTGCAGGTGGGAAACCATTTACAGCCTCCACTCTGGTTCCTCCCCCTGCACAGTGCTTTTGGGTGGATTGCTGCTCACTTGTTTGGAGAGGGGGAAAAAAGAAAAACCCAAACCCTAAATGCCACACTCCCTCATGGCCATGGCTGAGGCATAGAATCATAGAATGGTAAGGTTGGAAGGGACCTCAAGGATCACCCAGTTCCAACCCCCTGCCATAGGCAGGGACACCTCCCACTAGCACAGGTCACTCGAGGCCTCATCCAACCTGGCCTTGAACACCTCCAGGGAGGGAGCAGCTACAGGGCTGGGTGCAACCCATGCAGTGGCCACCTCCAGCCCTGGCATGGAGAGGCTGCTGTGCTGCAGCACTCAGAGGTAACTTGGAAATGGGCATTTTATTGCCAAAGATCTCAGCAGAATAAGAAAATGTCACTTGTGGAGGGCTGCTATAGAGGCTTTCTCTGACTTGATGCCACTGAGTGTGTCAGGATGATGAGGGGTTGGTAATAAACCCACCAGCAGTCACTAAGTGCTGCTGTATAAATGTCTCTCCTCTGAAATAACAGGGCTTGGGTTCCTGGAACCTGCTCAGAGTGTTGCCAGCAAGGGTTTGGTCAGGCTGTAGAGTCCACTGCTGGGTCCTGGTACTTCAGATGGGATCCATGAGATCCCTTGGTGCCAGCCCTGTGGCTCTGTGCTCCCAGCAGGATCCAGCTACAGCTGCACACAGAAGGAAGGGGAAAAAAAAAAAAAAAAAGAGGAGGAAAAAAGATGGAAAACTGAGGGGGGGATGGGGTGTGGTAGGAGTTTGCTCTAATATGGAAGGGTGAGAGCTTGGCACTGTCAGCTGGCCACTGTGAGGGCATTAGGGGCCCCAGCCCCATGGAGCTTGCAAGGCTATAGAGGCATCAGCATCTGAGGGGCTGGTGAATAAGTCTCATGAGGAGCAGCTGTGGGAACTGTAGTTGTTTTAGTCTGGAGAGACCTCATTGCTCTCCACAACTCCCTGAAAGGAGGTTGCAGTGAGGTGAGATCAGCCTCTTCTGCCTAGGATCAGGTGATAGGAGGAGAGAAAATGGCCTGAAAATATAGAATCATAGAACTATAGAATCATAGAATGGTAAGGTTGGAAGGGACCTCAAGGATCATCTAGTTCCACCCCCCTGCCATAGGCAGGGACACCTCCCACTAGCACAGGTCACTCAAGGCCTCGTCCATATATCAGTTTATATGCCAGGCTGGAGATGAAGAAGAATTTCTTTGCTGCAGGAGTGGTCAGGGATTGCAACAGGCTGCTCAGGGAGGTGGTGGAGTCCCCATCCCTGAAGGTATTCAGGAAACCTGTGGCTGTGGCACTTTGGCACAGGGCTTGGTGGCCACGGCTGATCTCAGGTTGACAGTTGGACCCAACCAAAACAATCCTATGCTTCTGTGACTTGGCAGGGACCTGGGCAGGACTGGGAAAGGCNGGTCACTCAAGGCCTCGTCCATATATCAGTTTATATGCCAGGCTGGAGATGAAGAAGAATTTCTTTGCTGCAGGAGTGGTCAGGGATTGCAACAGGCTGCTCAGGGAGGTGGTGGAGTCCCCATCCCTGAAGGTATTCAGGAAACCTGTGGCTGTGGCACTTTGGCACAGGGCTTGGTGGCCACGGCTGATCTCAGGTTGACAGTTGGACCCAACCAACACAATCCTATGCTTCTGTGACTTGGCAGGGACCGGGGCAGGACTGGGAAAGGCAGGAAGGAGGCTGAGGAGGAGGAGGGAGGAGCAGGCAGACTGGAAAGAAGATGTGTGGGGCCCTGGCAGGGCTGCAGCCTGGCAGTGTGTGCGTGTGCGTTCGCACGGCAGGAGATGTAGAGCAAGCTGAAAGGAGATTAGCTCATGTGCTGCAAACACAAACCAGCCAGCAAGGAAACCTCTCCTCCAACAAATGCAAATCCTCCTGCCTGCCTTCCTGGGCAACGGTGCCCATCAGCCCCCGTGGGCAAGGCTGGGGGGGGGGGGGAGGGGTGGGCTTCAGGTAAAGCTTTGTGCACCCAGCGCTGGTCCCTGCAGCTCTGGCACGCTGCGAGCGGTGGCACTGCCGGTCCAAACGTTCTGCCTCCTGCTGCTCCTTCTTGCCACAAGCTTCAGGGTCAAAAGCTGCCAAGCCCTGACCCTGCCCATGTGCTGCTTGGCGTCTGCACCCACGGCCAGGAGCTCAGTCCTGCACCCACTGCCCTGCACCCATGGCCAGGAGCTCATCCCTGCACTCATTGCCAGGAGCTCATCCCTGTACCCATTGCCCTGCACCATTGCCAGGAGCTCATCCCTGCACCCCATTGCCCTGCACCCATGTCTAGGAGCTCATCCCTGCACCCCATTGCCCTGCACCCATGTCTAGGAGCTCATCCCTGCACCCCATTGCCCTGCACCATTGCCAGGAGCTCACCCCTGCACCGCATTGCCCTGCACCATTGCCAGGACCTCATCCCTGCACCCCATTGCCCTGCACCCATGGCCAGGAGCTCACCCCACACCCAAGAGCAGGAACCCACGCCTGCTGAGTGTGGCCCTGGTGGCAGACAGGGTGGCAGTGCCCAGGGGGCAGAGCTGATGGCCCCGGGGCCGGTGTGCAGCCGCTGGTACCCAGCTCCATCCCCCGGCGCCTCTGTGCCAATTAGCCCCGAGCCACGTGTGTGGAGCTGACGTTGTTGGCCAGGCTCTGAGATGCTTGGCAGGCAGAAGCAGTTGTCATGGCAGGGGCTTCCGTGGGCTGCAGGTTTGCTTTTAACCCTTGGCACCTACAAGCCCCAGTGCAGAAAGGTCTCCTCAGGCATTTAACTGTGCTTGTAGCACTGCTGATGGTGACAGCTGCAGGAGAAGAGTCTTTTCTCCTCCTCCTCCTCCTCCTCCTCTCCCATTTATGCACAGCCTTGGGGGGGTCTGCAGCAGCAGCACCCCAACCAAAACCCTGCAGCTCTGCTCCTGGGCNTGGACCCACTCCAACAGTTCCATGTCCTTTATCACAGGCAGGTTCCAAAGAAAGGAAGGACACTACCTGGGCACATGGGCACTGCCTGCTGACTCTCAGCTTGTCCCATCATGAGTTCTCCAGGCTGCCCAGGGCAGTGATGGAGTCCCCATCCCTGGAGGAGGTTTCAAAGCCATGGAGATGTGGTGCTGAGGATCATGGTTTATGGTGACCTGGCAGTGCTGGGTTAGTGGTTGGACTGGATGAGCTGAAAGGTCTCTTCCCACCAAAACCATTCTATGATCAGCCATGGACTGAGGCAACTCCCAGGATGGCTCCAGCCATGGTGTTTCATCTACTAACTAACACCACCCTTGGACAACAGCTTGCTGTGAGGGACAGACATCCCAAAGCTCCTGAACAGGCAAGAGGCTGAAGCCCTGCAAAGGGACAATTTCTGGGAGGACATCCCTCTGCTCACAGGGTGTTAGAGGTTGGAAGGGACCCAAAGAGATCATCCAGTCCAACCCCCCTGCCAGAGCAGGACCAGACAATCCAGCTCAGGGCACACAGGAACACATCCAGACAGGCCTTGAAAGGCTCCAGAGAAGGAGACTCCACAACCTCTCTGGGCAGCCTGTGCCAGGGCTCTGGGACCCTTCCAGGAAAGAAGATGCCCCTTGTGTTGAGCTGGACCCTCCTGTGCTGCAGCTTCCATCCATTGCTCCTTGTCCTATCCCAGGCAGCAAGTGAGCAGACCCTGCCCCCCCCCTCCTGCCCCCCAGCCCTCAGAGGTTTATAACCATTCACTCAAGACTCAAGGTCACTCAGGCCTTGAGTGACCTGTACTAGTGGGAGGTGTCCCTGCCTATGGCAGAGGGTTGGAACTAGATGATCTTTGAGGTCCCTTCCAACCTTACCATGACTCTATGATTCTAAGCCAAGGGAGTGCTGGTGCAGCAGAAACCATAGCTCCAACCCTCCCTTGTCTGAGCTCAGCATCTCCACACAGCTCAGCTGCTGCTTGCCTGAAAACCTCAGCACACTCCACACAGCTCCAGCCTTCCAGCATCCCAGGGGGTGCAGAGAGGGATCTGTACCCAGGCCCAAGCTCTTCAGTCCCTTCTGTTCAGTCTCTCCTTGTGTGGTCCCCAGAGGATGACATTAAACCCCAAGGTGATTCTGCCTCTGAGAGCTAACCTGGAGCTGTGGATCCTGCCATTACTCCAAGTGCCACCAGCTGATGGTCCATAATTATGTGGCTCTTTCATCTGGGGACCTCTGGGCACTTACAGATCAATTAATTAAACTGCAGCAGCCTTTTGGCAGCAGTGCAGGATGCTGATGGATCAATAAACCCTCTCCTGAGACACCACCAGCTCGGAATGATGTGACCATCACAGTGCAGGGCTTAACCCCAGAGCTGGAGGACAGGAGAAGGATGGGGAGGGGGGGGTCTGGGGTCCCCAGGACCCCTAGGGAAGCTCATGAAAAGCTCATGGGTGGGAAGTACCAGAGGGAGCAGTTGGAGTCCCTGGATTTTTCTCCCAGGGAAGAAAGGAATTTTGCTGGTTCCCCTCTTTGGCTTGGGCTGAGGCTGCAAACATCCCCCCCCCCTGAACCTGGTATTGATCCAAATCCTGATCCCACAGCTGTGGTGGTGTTAGGTTGAAGGTTGGACTGGATGATCCTAGAACCAAAACAATTCTAGGATTGAAATTCCCTCCTGGACACCTTGGTCCTTGCAATTCTGAGGGTCCCCCTGAGCCACTGGCAGCTCCTCCCCATCCTTCCACCTGCAGCAATAGGGTGGCTGGGAGAAAAGAAGCAC
The DNA here is from genome assembly GCA_013399055.1 of Ramphastos sulfuratus. NCBI lineage: Eukaryota > Metazoa > Chordata > Aves > Piciformes > Ramphastidae > Ramphastos > Ramphastos sulfuratus. The sequence continues at coordinate 16,089 of WBNM01005833.1, read as the reverse complement.
CAACCAACCCCTCCTCATCCTCACAGCCCAAACAAGGAGCTGTTTGCTTTGGGAACTTCATGCACAAGATGAACTGCTGCTGTTCAGGGAGTCCTGGCAAGAGCCTCCTATTAGCCCAGGCTGTAAATCTCCTCCTAACGAGGAGCTCCAGTCTGGATTCATAAATAGGGATGAGATGGGAAGCAGCAGTTCCCCTCGAGGCACCAAGGAATGGAAACTGCATGTTCTGCTGCCCAAAAAATGCATCTTGGCATCACTGTCAGGAGGAGAAAACTCTCTGAGTTCANTGTCTCACCACCCTCACTGCAAACAACTTCCTCCTAACATCCAGTTTCAATCTCCCCTCTGCCACTTCAAACCCATTCCTCCTCATCCTCTCATTACAAGACCTTGTCAATAGTCCCTCCCCAGCCTTCCTGGAGCCCCCTTCAGATACTGCAAGGCTACTCCAAGGTCTCCTGGAAGCCTTCTCTTCTCCAGGCTGCAGAGCCCCAACTCTCTCAGCCTGTCCTCACAGCAGAGCTGCTGCAGCCCTCTGAGCATCTTCATGGCTTCCTCTGGACCTGCTCCAACAGTTCCATGTCCTTCTTGTGCTGGGGGCTCCAGAACTGCACACAGTGCTCCATCAGCCTCCAAGTGGAGGATGGATTTGGGGTGCCCATGAAGGTGGATCTGGGGGGTGGTTTGGGGTATTAGGGCCAGCAGGACTAACTGCTTGCTTCTTTCTACAAGGACCTTTCCCTCCTGGAGCTGTCCTGTGCCCAAGGAACTCTCCCTCCCAGGATTTTCCACAGCTCAGCAGGAACCCCAGTGTGAGGAGCAAGGTGAGCTGGGGGTGTGTGTGTGGGGGGCTGTCCTCCATCAGGTGTCAGAGCTGGCTGGCAGCTAAATCCAAGCCTTGGCAGCCTGTCCCTGCTAGAAGAGCTACAAGGTTGGACCATCCTTACCCCAACTCAGCAGCTGCAGGTGGAGAATCACATTCCCCCCCCATACACCTACCTCCCATTCCATGTCCCCTCCCACATCTCAGCCAAGCTGCTCTCATTCCCCTCCTGCCATCCCTACCCCAACTCAGCAGCTGCAGGTGGAGAATCACATTGCCCCCCCCACACACCTACCTCCCATTCCATGTCCCCTCCCACATCTCAGCCAAGCTGCTCTCATTCCCCTCCTGCCAGAGCCAAAGGAGCAGCAGCACTTCTCAGCCTGGCATCCTTTTCCTGGCTGTCCTCATCAGATGTGTCCTCTCCCTGGTGTTCCCTGGCCAGCAGAGCCATGGCATGGAGCCTTCCTGCTAATCCCATGGCTCCCAGCCCCTCTTCCCNGGGGGTGTGTGTGTGGGGGGCTGTCCTCCATCAGGTGTCAGAGCTGGCTGGCAGCTAAATCCAAGCCTTGGCAGCCTGTCCCTGCTAGAAGAGCTACAAGGTTGGACCATCCTTACCCCAACTCAGCAGCTGCAGGTGGAGAATCACATTCCCCCCCCATACACCTACCTCCCATTCCATGTCCCCTCCCACATCTCAGCCAAGCTGCTCTCATTCCCCTCCTGCCATCCCTACCCCAACTCAGCAGCTGCAGGTGGAGAATCACATTGCCCCCCCCACACACCTACCTCCCATTCCATGTCCCCTCCCACATCTCAGCCAAGCTGCTCTCATTCCCCTCCTGCCAGAGCCAAAGGAGCAGCAGCACTTCTCAGCCTGGCATCCTTTTCCTGGCTGTCCTCATCAGATGTGTCCTCTCCCTGGTGTTCCCTGGCCAGCAGAGCCATGGCATGGAGCCTTCCTGCTAATCCCATGGCTCCCAGCCCCTCTTCCCAAGGACAGGATGAGGAGGGATGGGAAGCAGGGACAGGTTTTGCTCTCCCTGTGCACTTGGCTGTCCTTCCTTCCTTCCAGGCAACCTTTCAGCCCAGATGGAGAACTCCATAAGGAGTTTGGTTTCCTTCCCAAAACACAGGGCACGTTCTGGGCCTGTCTAACAAGGTGTCTGCACCGGGCACAGTTGGCACTGCAGGACTCATCCCTGCTGCTTCCATCAGACTCAGCAGCAGAGAGTGGGGGGTGGGAGGTGGGGAATTACCTCGTGCCATAGGAGCACAGGATCATGGAATTGTTTGGGTTGGAAGGGATCTATCAGCTGATCCAATCCAACCACTAAACCAGCACTGCCAGGGCACCACTAAGCCATGGCACTCAGCACCACATCTCCATGGCTTTGAAACCCTTCCAGGGATGGGGACTTCACCACTGCCCTGGGCAGCCTGGGCCAGGCCTTGGCAACCTTTTTGATGTTCCTCAGTGTGGGTGCTGGGCTCTGCTCCCCATGTACTGGGGCACTGCTGGTGGTGCAGGGGCTGCAGAAGGTCAGGGCTGTGGTTTCTCTTCCAGTTCCAAGCTGCTTCAGCTTTTACAAGTACAGGCTGGCATCAGGGTGCCCAGGAGCTCCCCATGCCCTGTCCAGGGCTACTCCTGCTCCCTGCAGGACTCAAGGCCAGGTTGGATGAGGGGCCTCAAGCAACCTAGTCCAGAAGAAGGTGCCCCAGCTCACGGCAGAGGAGTTTGAACTAGCTGATCTTTAAGGTCCCTTCCAACCCAAACTATTCTATAAATCTGTGAAGGAGTCTCTTTGGGCTTTGCTGAACCTGTGCTCCAGGGGTGCTGAGCCCATCTTTTAAGGGTGCTGAGTCCATGCTGCAAGGATGCTGTGCCCACACTGCAAGGATGCTGAGCCCATGCTCCAAGGATGCTGTGCCCATGCTCCAAGGATGCTGTGCCCATGCTCCAAGGATACTGAGCACATTCCAAGGGTGCTGTGCCCACACTGCAAGGATGTTGAGCCCATGCTCCAAGGATATTGAGCACATTCCAAGGATGCTGTGCCCATTCTCCAAGGATGCTGAGCCCATGCTCCAAGGATACTGAGCACATTCCAAGGATGCTGAGCCCATGTTCCAAGGATGCTGAGCCCATGCTCCAAAGATACTGAGCCCATGCTCCAAGGATGCTGTGCCCATGCTCCAAGGATGCTGAGCCCATGCTCCAAGGATACTGAGGACATTCCATGGATGCTAAGCCCATGCTCCAAGGATGCTGAGCACATTCCAAGGGTGCTGAGCCCATGCTGCAGGAGTGTTGCAGATGTGCTGTCACAAGCTGCTGCTTGCACAGGAGCTTGCACTGGTCCCTCTGGCTGTTGTTGTCTCCAGGGTGCTGTGCCAGGCTCTGTGTTGTTCCCAACAGAAGCTTCCTCTCGGCTCCCAGCCCTGTCCCACACCTCCTGAAAAAAACCCAAACCAATTCAGTCATTCCTGGCATTTTCTCACTTTCCTAAGCTCCCTTTCACTCCAAAAGAGAGGGAAAAAAAATTAAATCTCAGTTCCCTCATCCCTGCTCTAATTCCATGTGTGGGCTGTGCTTGTTGATCTGAGGTGGGTTAGTGAGAGCCAGGAAGGATTCTTGGCCGGGGGGTGGGGATGGTTGGTGGCTCCCAGCAGCAATGCCTGTGTGTGCTGGCTGGCATGGATTGATTTCATGGTGGCATTGATTTCAGAAGCCACCCATCAGGCAGCCCCTGTGCTGTGTAGCTCTGTGGAGAATGTGTTTATTTGGATGTTAACCTCATTCTCTGCAGCTCCAACCTTCCAGGTGTCTCTGCTGCCTCACCACATGCCTTCATCCCTCCACCCCACTGCCCTCCTGCCTTCCTCTCTCCCAGCTGCACTGCTCCCCTGCCCCTGGTGCCCTTCAGAGAGAAAACCAGCCAAGGAGGATGGCACAGAGCTGGTACCACTGCAGGGTTGGGGCATGGTTTGCTGAGAGGCTGCTCTGTGCCAGTCTGACCTTTTCAGTATGCAGCCCTGGCAGGGGATGCTCCTCGCTGCACACAGCTTTCCCCTGTGCTGCAGAGATGGCATGGCTGGGAAGATGGCACAGCCAGAAAGCTGGCACAACTAGGAAAGTGACATGGGCAGGAAGGTGGCACAGTGAGAAAGGTGGCATGGGCAGGAAGGTGGCACAGCTAGGAAAGTGACATGGGCAGGAAGGTGGCACAGCAAGAAAGCTGGTATGGGCAGGAAGGAGGCACAGCAAGAAAGGTGACATGGGCAGGAAG
>WBNM01005831.1:60031-101677 GCA_013399055.1 Ramphastos sulfuratus | reverse complement strand
CCTGTTCCAATATTTTACCAGTCACACACTAAAGAACTTCCTCATTATGTCTAACCTAAATCTACCGTGCTCCAGTTTAAAATCATTGCCCCTCATCTTCTCACTATGACCCCATCTAAACAGTCCTTCCTCAGTCTTTCTTTAAGTCCCCTTTAGATAGAGAAATGTAGCTCTAAGGTCTTCCTGGAGCCTTTTTCTCTCCACACTGAACAGCCCCATTTTTTTCAGCCTGTCTATGTAGGAGAGGTGGTCCAGCAATCTGATGACCTTTGTGGCCCTCTACTGGACCCGCTCCAGTAGGTCCATGTCTCTCTTGTGTTGGAGGCCTCAGAGCTGGGCACAGTACCCTCAGTGAGGTCTTACCAGAGTAGAGGGGCAGAATCACCTCTCTCAATCTGCTTTGTGATTGATGCTGGTCTACTAGTCATACTCTTCGTATGTGCTGTCTGAGTGTGCTATTTTATAATCTTTACTTTCTTGCTTTCAAATACTCCAACACCTGGAAAACATTAAAGCCTGCTGCACTGTGTTTGTCTGCCAAAGTGGTGCCCCATATGGCTAAGAGATTTTTGAGAAATTAAAGTATCAGGGCTTGCAGCAGAGGCTAGCAAGCAGCATGTGCCTCTGAATGATGCATCAGTTAGGAAATGGAGGTGGATAGTTATAGCTCAGTTATTTTCTCTTGAGTGGCTATGAGACACACAGGCAATAATGTACTTCCAAATTCATTCAGAGGTTCAAGTGGCAACTACCTTATAGGAGATACCTTATCTCAGTAGTAAGCATGCTTCCAGCTGGACTGGGATGCTGACAAGGATCTTTGGACAAATTCTTCCTGAGGAGGCTTCTCATTTGAAGCATTTTGAAATGCAGGTGTTCATATTTGCATGGAGAAGCTACTCAGTACTGCATAGGGAGACTGCAGATCTGGTTTCTCTGCTCTTACCCATCTTTTTCCTCCTCATCCATTGGCCCTACAACATGGCTTCTGGTAGAACAAGTCCTGGTGTTTCTGCTGCCTTGAGAGAGAATATAGCATAGGAGGGAGAGTAGAGACTAAAACCCTGAGCGGTAGGGAGTGTTACTGTCAGTCTCATGTTAAAGGGATAGCATCTCCTGACCAAACCCCAGAGAGACTTCACCAATTTCATTGAAAGGCACCATCAGGGACATTGGGAGGGGCCACTAGGCACTTTCTCATCTGCAGTCCCTTCTGTGTTTGCCAGCTAATTTGTGTAAGTCTAGTGATGTCCCTTTCAGGAGTAACAAAAAAAAAAAAAAAAAATCGCTGTAATACTGGTATTTAAAATCACAGTATCTGTAATGTAGCTGCCTGCTCATTATTTTTTAAAACTAGAAGACTTATCAGAACAATTTTAAAACAATAAAATTATGGAAAAATATTCAGAGTGTTCTTCTGTTACTATTTATCAGTCATCAAAATCTTAGGGAAGGAAACTATAAATTTGTCTTCCGTTTGAAATCATGTCAGAATAATATGTTTTTTGATCATGTGTGTCAATTGTCTCACTTTCTAAGTAGCTGGGGGGAAAACCAGTAGGGAGTAGAGATGTGCTGTTTAGTTTTTAAAAGAAAAAACATTAAGCATAGCGTTTTTAAATCTCCAAGCTGGAATTTTAATAATTCATAAATAACAGATAATTTAAATATTAATTTAAAATACAGCATGCGTCAAAGATTTTTTTAATTAAGAAGTCAGCAATTTAATAATTTGCATTTAAATACTAATTTCCAACATGCTAGGTGATGCAGTTTGTGTTGTGTTTTGTTGTGATTTGTTGTTTTTTTTTTTTTTAAGAGGGATAAGTATGGTAGTCCTGCATATGACTAAAACATTCTCTAGAGTGATTCACTCTATTTTGTGAATCAGTTTATTGCTATTTTAAAGTCAATTTGCAGACATCAGTAACTTCTTGTCACATGGCTACTAGTCTGGGCCCTTAAAGGATGGTCACCTTTTGGAAAAGCAGATTTCCTCTTGCTTGTGACCGATCCCTGTCTAGAGTGCTCCTTTTGAGCACTGTGTCCATATCTCAGAGGAGAAGTGGGTGGCTTTGGAATTTAGAACTATGTTAAATCATGGATGCAAATGGAGAAATACTCAGCTGAAACTTCCAGTGCTTGTGTATCAAACTACATCTGTTTTGTATTTTGAATTTAGGAATCCGATCATGGGACACGAACTTGGTTGAATGCAACTTGGACCAAGAACTGAAACTTTTTGTGTCTCGCCATTCAGCTCGATTCTCTCCTGAAGTTCGAGGTGAGTTTTTGGAAGTATTTGGTGGAATCTGTGTTGGATTCTTGCTGGATTTTTGTTTTGTTTTGTTTTTTTGGTTTTTTTTCCCTTTAAAGAGCAGAATTAATAAATACGCTATGGAAATGTGTGGGCTACTTTCATTTCTGATTCTTTACAATGAATATTTTTTCCTTTTATTTATGTTTTATTTTAACTTTCTCACAACTTAATCTAACTCTGTTACAGTTTAACTTAAAAGTAATCAGACTTTTAGGTTATCCTCATGGTTACTTTGGTAGTAGGTGCTAGTTTTAGAGACACATTAAAGTTAACTAAAAGCTGCATCTTGACTGAACAAGATCTTGTTTTCATAGCAACTGATCTCGAAGCTGCAGTTTACAATGTGGTAGGTAGAGCACACATGCAGAAAACCTGAGAGGTTAATACTATAGGTTGAAAGAGTGAGAAATGGTGCCATAACTGTTGCACAAGCCCCGTATTTCTTCCCAAAGAACTTAGATTTTTTGCCTTCTTAATACGAAAAGCTGAAACTCGGAGGGTCTACCTTCATTCACAGGGGCTTTTTCTGGCTTACATGAGGAAATCAGAAATTTACTCGACTCATGAGACTAAATATCTATTGCTGCCTTTTCTTCAAAACTGTTCTTGCTTTAGAGGGTTCACATGATGATTCCAAACAAAACAAAACAAAACACAAAAGATCTGTTTCTGCAAAGCATAACATTTTAGTTCATTCCAGTTGCACGGGAATCAAATATTCGGTAAGTTTTCTGACATCTCATTACTTTAACAGAAATGCTCAGTGAGAATTGGGTAAAATTAATCATGATTTTTATGTAAAAAAAATATAACCTCAAAGGTGCAGAGGTTGCTTTCACTGATGAAATCATTGTGGCCACGTGCATATTGACCAGAACAACTAGTTTCAACTTCAGAAATGTCTTTTAAGTGTGACAGAAGCATGTCATACCACGTTTCTAGAGTCGATTGCTGTACACTTCTGACAAAGATCCTGATGTCTTGCTAGCATGATAGCAGTGACTTGATGGTTTTGAATAGAGTACAAAAAAATGTCTTGTGTAACTAATTCTTCCTCTTGCAGCATAGGTTATGGTAAATTTTTGACATATGTCCACATATCTATAGAGTTAAAATATTGCCAGACTGTTAAAAAAGCGCAAAAAAAAAAACAACAAAAAACCAAACCAAACAACCAACCAACAACACAACAACAAAACAAAACAAAACCAAAAAAAAAAAAAAAAGGAGAGAGAGAAAGCAAAAAGAAAAAAGAAAGAAAGAGAAACCACCAAAAAAACCCTCTATGATTTTAACCCTGGTTTGAAAACTAACAAAACCAATGCAACAGTAATACAAGGTATGTGTTCCTGATTTGCATGGCAGTAAACTCAGGGCTAGATTACGTGTCTTTCATTTCAGTTTTAGTGCTGTTAAGCCAGTTAAACTTCTCAATGATGCTGGTTGCTTTGTTTTACAGAGCGGGTATTCCAAAGTGAATTTAACAGAATTTATTTTTAAGGAATGCAAGATGTAATGCATTTTTAGTGTGTATTTGTTTACATTAAAACTTCAGTGACAAAGGTTCTGCACTTCTTCAGCAGAAATATTCCAATATTCTAGTATTTTTTGCTGTCCTATTTAGATGATATGTTCTTGTACCATTGCATGAATTAAAATGAAGCAATACTCCACTTGCATATGATAAATAAGATTATGCTCCTCGTTTTTTCAACAGAAAGACTGTTCCTAGAGTCTTTCTCTAGGAACTGTATTTTTGGTTGATTTTATGGATTTTTTTTTTCTTATATGTCTAGACTCATTTCATCTGTTATGTTGAATTACATAATTGCTTAATTGCTTGTGACTGGAATTCATCAACATCTCTATGACAAGCAGTAATGAATGTGTTTTTCACCCCTGCTCAATCTTTAAATAATAAATCTATCCCGAAAGACCATTAAAGGAGCCTGAAACTTGGATAAAAGGACCATCCAGGAATAAAGCTCTTGGCCTTTTTTTTTTTTTTTTTTTTTTTTTTTTTTTTTTTTTTTTTTTTTNTTTTTTTTTTTTTTGTGTATGTGTCTAAAATTTGATGAGGAAGCCCATTGGTACCTCCAGAATCCCACTGCATAGATCCAAGGATCATTTGTTTTAGTTCCTTTATGCTTCTCTGTTGTTGAATGTGCATGAGGCTTCTCCATATCCTCCTCACTGTTTGATAGGGAGAAAAGGAGTTTTGTAGTAATTTATTAATAAAGTTTCCAAATGTTTGATTTCTGCTGCAACACCCAAATGTTGAATTTTGAGTGTTTAACCAGTGAAATGACCAAGGTTCATCCTAAAGAGATGATTGTAAGTATGTATTCCCTCATGGTCCCACACTCGTAAGTTCTTTTGAATTTGGGTAACTAGGTGATCTTTTGTCCAAGGAAAGTATTCATCCAAAGTAATGAGTAGTCTGTGGGATGTAATTAAACAGCCTTTTTTCAATCCTTTGAGACTGAACTTTTTTTTGTGACTTGCACATAGGGACAGTTTACTCTTGAAGGGTAGAGTAATCTAGTGTGCCTGGCAACTTATGGATGATTTATGATACCTGAAAAATAGGATTCTGAATGGAAATGCCAGGAGATATTTTTCTGATGCCTTATAAACGCAGCTGAGTTAGCAGACTCCTTAATAATAGCAAGTCTTGCAGAGGTGTCATTGTCATGTGCTGGTGAAAAGAGAGTAACAGAGCTTCTTAACTGGTTACCAAGACAACAGGCAACATGACTTAAAAATGAGTACTCCAGTGCTTGCCTCTCTTTTGTGTCATGTACTAATAACTTCCATCTTATGTTAACTTTGCAGGGACAAAAAATTCAAACAGTGAATTGTAACATGTATGTGCAGGAAAAGCAGCTGTGGATCTGATACTGAGGTAGAGCAAGAGAAGAGTCTTGGAAAGAGCTATGAAATTGCAGGTGTATGCACCGATATTTTCTTAATTAAAAAACAAACAAACAAAACCCCTAACAAGAACAAAGTAAATGGTTTTGGGGGTGGAGAAGGGCTCTTCTGCGAGACTTAGGTACTACCATTTTGTGTCTTCCATTAGAGGCACTTCACTGTCCCATTGGTGGGTAGTCAAGCCTTTGTATAGGTGAAATCTAGTAGCTCATTACCCTTCACCTGCTAAAAAGTGCTGTTCAAGCAATGCACTATAGCTGCTTTGTCCTATTTTTATGAAGAACGTACCAGATGTGTTTCCTGATTTAGCAGTACCAGGAGGTCTCCTGCTGCTCCTAAGTCAGCAACTGGTCACTGTATTGGCTTAAGTGAGTCTTCCTTACCTATGCCCAAGACTTCATTTTTGCCAGCCTCCCTGCAGCCAGGAAAGACGTCGGCAAAGTGCTAGATGTGTTCAGTCTCCTCTTGGCGACCACCTGCAGAAGCAATGAGCCTTCCTTCTTCAGAAGTTCATTGTTCTCTGAAACTGACATTACCCTAAAAAGCCTTGAGAGCTGTAATTTCAGAAGTTACTGTTTAGCACTATTACTATCCTGTGGATAATTTTTTGATCTGGTCATCAATGGCCATTGTTCCATAGTTTGCCAAAGTGGTACATAACCCACTGCCTTTATCACATAAGACCTAAATCCAGTTAATATCACACCTGAGCTTGTGAAGTCATTGATAAAGTCCTAAAAAGGAACTGTTTTCAGAGAATTGCAAAACTGTTGAGATCATCAAATCCAACCACTTGCTTACAGCTCACAATCCCGCTACTACCACTAAATCACATCCCTCGGTACCACATCTACACATCTTTTAAATGTCTCTAGGGATGGTGACTACCACTTCCCTGGGCAGCCCATTCCAATGCCAGATAACCCTTTCTGTGAATAAATTCTTCCTGATGTAAAACCTGGACCTCCCTTAGCACAACTTGACCCTGTTTCCTCTTGTTCTGTCACTTGCTGCATGTGAGAACAGACCAACCCCTGCCTCCTTTGAGGGTGATAAGGTCCTCCCTCCTCTTCTGAAGACTAAACAAACCCAGTTCCCTCAGCTGTTCCTCATAAGACTGTTGTTCGTGGCACTTCATCAGCTTAGTTGCTCTTCTTTGGACATGCTCCAGCAACTCAATGTCCTACTTGTAGTGCTGGGCCCAAAATCAAATAACAGTTTTTGAAGTGTGACCTCACCAGTGCCAAGTAGAGGGGTACAATCACATCTCTAGACCTGCTGGCCACACTAATCCTAATGTGAGCCAAGATGCCATTGACCTTCCTGGCCACCTGAACACACTATTGGCTCATATTCAGCTGACCATCATTTCAGTACTTCCTGATCCTTTTCCACCAAGCAGTTCTCCAGCTGCTCTTTCCCAAATAGGGGGTTGTAAGTGGGAACCTTACTGAAAATTGCATTTCATCAAAATTTGTCAAGTAAGAGGACATAGGTACTTGAGCAAAATCTGTCATGTAAAATGAAAGAAGGAGAAAAGAGACAAGAAGTCCAGACCAGATTTCTTAGCTCATGTTACAGCACCATCGCTAAGTGCCTAGGAATTAATTTTGCTGAAAATTTCAACTAGTTCGGTATGCCTATAAATAGGATTCTTCAAATAGCAGAGATTGTGATAGCTGCAAGCTATCAAGTGTAGTCATTTTAGCTCATTATATGTTTGGAGAGATTCATTTTAGCTGGCTACCAGATTGATTTTGTATCTTGAAGTATTTCTGCCTTAGAAGACAGAAAATGGAGACACAAAAGGACTTGAATAGGAAATTGAGCTGACTCACGCTGCTGCGGTGTCTCTGTGGCACTTTGCAATCACTGGTCTGGGGCTGCAGTGATGAGGCTGCCCATCCAGGAACCCCGCGGTGTTCTTGCAGGGGCAATCAGCTGGGAGACATGTGCAGCACTCCCTTATGCTTGTGAGCTTTTTTGCATAGCATGCTAAGAGTTTGATGGCCTAGAGAGAACTAGGCAGTGTAACAGCCATTATGTTTGGACACATGAATTGTCAAAGCCTTCCTTTCTTAGTATTAATCAAAATTCCAGATGTGGGCTAATAAGTGACTTTTGTCCTTTCTTTAGTGAATAAATTGTTGCGCTTGTGTGGCAAACATTCTAGCAGTGACTTCCATTTGTGCTTTTTTTAGGAATGATCTTGAAGAAAATTTGCATAAATTTACATTGCTGCCAAAACATCAGTACCTGCTGATGCTAAGCTACTAGAGTGAATCAGCAAAACTGACTGAGAAGTTGTTTTTAAATGCTTTATATTGCAAGTACGTGCAATGAGTTCAGTGGTCTTAGAATAGCCCATGTTTCATGGGAACAGGATTTTGACTTGCATGGAACAGCTACAGGAGGCAGGGGATTAAGTGAGTTGTGAATAATGATAGAGATTTAATTTCATTGTGAGATTTGAATCCCAATTCTTCTTTATTAGACTGATAATTTGGCGTACCTAATGGTACATTGACAAGAGATATTTTGTTAAGGATTGACAGAAACTTCCAGAATTGTAATTCTTAACTTGTCCCTTAGGAGACTCCTCAATCTTTCTTTCCTAACATTTTGTCTCTGGGATGTCTGAAACCATAGACTTGAACAATATTTTACTTGTGCATTACCATTTACAGATGACCCACCTCTTGTCTCTTCTGACACAGATTTATAATAAATGTATGGCCAGAACACAATTGCTACTTCTTTTCATCTATTTTCTGAATGTCATGGGGAATAATTTTCTCACATATCTGTTTCTCCAATTTTTTTAAGACTTACCTTCTTTTAAAATTGCCTGGGTTTTCTGGTACAGTGTATCAATCATCTCAGAAAATATCGAATGTCTGTAATTGGACTTGAGAAAACACTTAATTTCTTCTCATTCTGGAGAAGCACTGTGTTTAAGGTATAGAGCGAAGACCAAGTTTTCACATATAAAGGAATGAAGTGAACATTTTAACTCTTTCTTGACAGATAAAATTGGTACTATTTGCCTACTATATTCAGTAATGGGACCAGACCCAGGGAAGAAAGGTTGTGACACTCCTTGTTTCTAGACTGAGTGGAGTGGGAAGCACACATTCATTCTTGTTGCCAGCTGTAGAATGAAAGTGGCTATTGTAACTGCTGCTAAAACAGTTTGAGGAGCTCCTGCTGTCATCTGCCTTGTAGAGACCAATACAAAAGATGCATTAGTGCTTTCTATAGGTCCAGGTGCTCCTGTCTGTAGATTACTGGGAGTATCACATAGTATGTCACATTCCCTATGAGTAGTTATGGAAGATACGTACTTTAGCCAGTGATAGTCACAAGAAGAAAGATGGACATTTCTGTAACATTTCTTTTGCATCAACTCCCCAAACAGTCATTCCAAAAAAGACTTGCTGGTTACTTTTGGCTTGCAGTCACTGATGTTAGTCTGTTCCTAGAGTTAAGAAGAAAAGCTAATGCTCTTGATAATCTGGGTGTCCGTGCTATTTGTGTGTACAGCATGAACTCACAAATGTAAGGATATGACTTTTCTAGTTCCTGGCTTTTCTACTGATTGGAATTTGTATGTGCATGATTCAAAAGTAGTTGCCAATACAACACAAGCTTAATTTTTTTTTGTTTTGTTTGGGGGTTTTGGCTGGTTGGTTTTGGGCTTTTTTGTGTGCTTTTGCTTTGGGATTTTTGATTGTTTGCTTGCTTTTTAATGTATTGAAACAACTAATTTAAAATCAAATTTGTGCAAATTTCACTGTTTTGCAGCTTTATGTATTTTTGTCCTTGAAGATCTTGTCTGTAGTGATGAGTCACTGACCTGTTTCCCTATGTCCCCATCTCCTGCATAACTGTGTGTGTGAGATTCTGTCCATTAGAACTCTGGGAAGCTTGAAGGTTTCATCAAAGAAAACAAACCCACAAAAAAACCCAAATCAACAAATAGACATACAGAAAAAGCTCTTCCAATGAGATAAGCCATATTCTTAGTCTGTGTAATATCGGACTTCAGGTCAACAGGGTGGGTTTCTTCAAGTATATCAGAGGCAAAAGGAAAATGTGGACCCACTGTTGAATGAGGCTGGTGCTATGGTAACAGAGGATGCAGAGAAGGTGAAATTACTGAATGTCATCTTTGCTTCAGTCTTTACTGTTCAGGTCAACCCTTAGGGGTCCCTGAGTTTTCAGATAACAGAAAAAGCCTGGAGGAAGGAAGACTTTCCCTTGATTGAGAAGAATCAAGTTAGAGATCAATTAAATAAACTGAATATCCACAAGTCCATGTGTCCTCACAGGATGCACCTGTGAGTGCTGAGGGAGCTGACAGGGATCATTACTGGGCCACTCTCCATCATCTTTGAAAAGTCCTGGAGATCAGATGAGGTACCTGAGGACTGGAGTCATGCAAGTATCACTCCAGTCTTCAAAAATGGGAAAAGGAAGATCCAGTCAGCCTTACTTTCATCTCTGGAAACATGACGGAACATCTTGTTCTGGGCATCATCTCAAGCATATAGAGGAAAAGAAGGTTATCAGAAGTAGCCAAGATGGAGTCACCAAGGAGAAGTCATGTCTGACTAATCTGATAGCATTCTATGAGTGCCTGACTGGATGAAAGGATAAATAAGGGAAGGGTAGCACATGTTGTCTATTTCAACTTCAGCAGNGGGGTTTTGGCTGGTTGGTTTTGGGCTTTTTTGTGTGCTTTTGCTTTGGGATTTTTGATTGTTTGCTTGCTTTTTAATGTATTGAAACAACTAATTTAAAATCAAATTTGTGCAAATTTCACTGTTTTGCAGCTTTATGTATTTTTGTCCTTGAAGATCTTGTCTGTAGTGATGAGTCACTGACCTGTTTCCCTATGTCCCCATCTCCTGCATAACTGTGTGTGTGAGATTCTGTCCATTAGAACTCTGGGAAGCTTGAAGGTTTCATCAAAGAAAACAAACCCACAAAAAAACCCAAATCAACAAATAGACATACAGAAAAAGCTCTTCCAATGAGATAAGCCATATTCTTAGTCTGTGTAATATCGGACTTCAGGTCAACAGGGTGGGTTTCTTCAAGTATATCAGAGGCAAAAGGAAAATGTGGACCCACTGTTGAATGAGGCTGGTGCTATGGTAACAGAGGATGCAGAGAAGGTGAAATTACTGAATGTCATCTTTGCTTCAGTCTTTACTGTTCAGGTCAACCCTTAGGGGTCCCTGAGTTTTCAGATAACAGAAAAAGCCTGGAGGAAGGAAGACTTTCCCTTGATTGAGAAGAATCAAGTTAGAGATCAATTAAATAAACTGAATATCCACAAGTCCATGTGTCCTCACAGGATGCACCTGTGAGTGCTGAGGGAGCTGACAGGGATCATTACTGGGCCACTCTCCATCATCTTTGAAAAGTCCTGGAGATCAGATGAGGTACCTGAGGACTGGAGTCATGCCAGTATCACTCCAGTCTTCAAAAATGGGAAAAGGAAGATCCAGTCAGCCTTACTTTCATCTCTGGAAACATGACGGAACATCTTGTTCTGGGCATCATCTCAAGCATATAGAGGAAAAGAAGGTTATCAGAAGTAGCCAAGATGGAGTCACCAAGGAGAAGTCATGTCTGACTAATCTGATAGCATTCTATGAGTGCCTGACTGGATGAAAGGATAAATAAGGGAAGGGTAGCACATGTTGTCTATTTCAACTTCAGCAGGGCTTTTGACACCATCTCCCACAGTATACTCATAAGTAAGCTTAGGAAGTGCGGGTTAGATGGATAGTGAAGTGGATTGAAAACTCAGAGGGCTGTGGTCAGTGGCACAGAGTCTAGTTGGAGGTCTGGTGGTGTCCCCTGGGGTTCCAGCCTTGTTCGACATCTTCATCAAGGACATGTATGAAGGGATAGAGTGTACTCTCAGCAAGTTTGATGATGACACAAAACTGGAAGAAGAGGCTGACACATCATCAGGCTGTGCTACCATGTGTGACCTGGACAGGCTGAAGAGTTGGGCAGAGAGTAACTTCATGAAATTTAACAAGGGCATGTGTAGGGTAACAAACTTGAGGAATAACCCCATGTATCAGTATAAGTTAGGGGCCAACCTTCTGGAAAGCAGCTCTGGGGAAGAGACCTTTGAGCACTGGTGGACAACAGGATGACCATGAGATAGCAGTGCCCTTGTGGCCAAGCCAATGTCATCCTGGGATGCATCAAGAACAATGTGGCAAACAGGTCAAGGGAGGTTCTCCTCCATCTCTGCTCTGCCCTTGTGAGGCCTCATCTGAAGTACTGTGCCCAGTTCTGAGCCCCCAGTTCAAGAAGCACAGGGAGCTGTTTGAGAGGGTACAGCAAAGGGCTACAAAGGTGATTAGGAGAATAGAACATCTCTCTTACGAAGGAAGGCTGAGGGACTTGGGGCTTTCTAGACTAGAGAAAAGAAGACTGAATAGGATCATATCAGTACTTATAAATACTTAAAGGGTGGGTGTCAGGAAGATTGAACCAGTCTTTTTTCAGTGATGTCCAGGTATAGAAAAAGAGGTAGTGCAGATAAACTTGAATGTTGAAAGTTCCATCTAAACATGAGGAGTGTCTTACGTTGCGGGGTTAATGGAGCATTGGAACAATTCTCAGAGAGATGGTGGAGTCTATATCTCTGAAGTCATTTGAACGTGCCTGGATGCCATCCTATGCAATTTGCTCTTGGTGAACCTGCTCTCATGGAGGGTTTGGACCTCATGATCTCCGGAGGTCCCTTCCAAACCCTGTCATTCTGTGACTCTAATAATTTCAGCTGGAATTCAATTCCACCCTTCCAAAGACAGCTTTCTCATGTTTATTGCAGTTTTGTAACTCTTCTGAAGACTAATTCTAGCTCCAGCTCCCATGTCCTGTCACAGTTAAGCTTTTTCAGGTCATGTAAGATCTTTTTTTGATGGAATTGAGTCCCCTCCCTGAGAGACTAGAAAAAGCAACAGCAAGAAGACTCATGGATCAAGATAAAGATGTATTAATAGGTGAGGGAAAGAGTCAAAAATCAACGAAGTGGTGGAAATCATTCATCACCTCACACAGGCAGACTAATGCACAGCAGTCTCTCAGTAACAGCCACCTTAGAAACTCAAATCCCCACCTTCTTCCTGTGAGCACAGCACTGTCTCAACTGTATAAATTGGCTGCACCGTTTTCCTGAAGAGTCTCTACTGGGAATAGTTAGTCCATACCTAGCAAGCTTCTATGCCTATTAAAGCCTGTAATTACAACAGAAATTACCATTTGTATCCAGCTTTGGTGAGATGTCATTGTATGTCAAGTAGGAGATTATTATGTGGAAGGAGTCCTTGCCAACATTCTAAGTTTGTGTTGAACAGGATGGTGTGATAGGATTAATCTTGAGTTAGGAGAAACCCTTTTACTGGACTGTGCTTTAGGGTATGGGCTCTCCACAACCATTTGTAAACAGTCATAACAGGAAAGAGGACATGCAATGCATTCAGATTTCCTTAAACTGTATAGACTTACTATTCAGTCCATTGAACAGTATAATGCAATCGTGTTAGAGCCATAAATGTGTAGTTTTGACTTCTGAATTATTTATTGGCTTATGTGCTTCCTTTGTAATTACATTGGTTTAAGCTGAAAGCAAGTTCCAGGCCAAGGAATCAGTCTGTCTGGAAGAAATGTAAAGATTTACTTTATTTTACAGGCCCCCAGTATTTTTTAGTTTCACGCAGCATATTATGTATTTACAGAATTGTTGCTCCTTTAATTTTCAGTCCACTCCTAGCTTGAGATTTTTTCTGTCTGCTGATGTTGATGCTGCAATGAAAAAAAAAAAAATCATCGTGCATAAGAGGTGTAATTTCTTAACCAACACTGTGCTTTGTGGAGGATGTCTCCACAACCCATGAGCACCAATGAAAAGTTTTCACTGCTATTTATGTATGAGCCTTTACAAAGTTACACCTGTGTAATACATTTATTCCTTCAACTATTACAGAATTACAGAACAACAGAATGTTAGGGGTTGGAAGGGACCTCAAAAGATCATCTAGTCCAACCCCCCTGCCAGAGCAGGATCACCTATACCATCTCACACAGGAACATGCCCAGGCAGGCTTTGAGTATCTCCAGTAAGGGAGACTCCACAACCCCTCTGGGCAGCCTNCCAACCTATGCTGATCCATGGGGTTGTTCTTTCCCAGGTGCAAGACTCCCAGGTGCAAATCCCTGTTGAATTTCACTAAATTCCTCCCTGCCCAACTCTCCAGCCTGTCCAGGTCCCACTGAATGGCAGCACAACCCTGCGGTGTGGCAGCCACTCCACCCAGTTTGGTGTCATCAGCAAACTTGCTGACAGTGCCCTCTGTGCCCTCATCCAGGTCATTGTGATAAATGTATTAAATAGTACTGGTCCCAGTGCTGACTCCTGAGGGACTCCACTAGAAACAGGCCTCCAACTAGACTCGGTCCCATTGACCACAACTCTCTGAATTCTTTCCCTCAATGTTTATCGGGTATGATTCAATTAAATATTCATGTGTCTGCACCTGCACAAGTGGCCCAGTTTTAGCATGGTGACAGTGGAACATGGTAACTCCTTTCTTGTCTTTGCTTGTCACTGAAAACCAGGGCTAACTTTAAAATAAACAGTCACTCTAAAAGCTTTCTTTCACTACTGAAAGTAAAAGAGCGGTGGTGCAAGACAGACCTTTGCAGAGCTGCCCTACCAGCTCTAGATGACCTAGTACCTTTACCCAGGAAGTGCAGCCTCGGACTTTTGTCCTTGGAAGCAGAATGATCTCTTTAGTGATAGACTTCTCAGAAGACCATTAGGAGTCTCTTCATATCAATATTTAGCTTTGTCGTAGCTCTGAGTTGGCAGGGCTCTACTGCCATCCTTCAGAGACAGCTTTAATGTCTCTGCAAGGGCAGTCTTTGCATGGACAAAGCAGAGATCAGAAACTTTATTCTGTGACACTGGTGTCCAAAACTGATGCCTCATTTTCTTGCTTTCCTAAAATGAATAAAATAGTGAGTTTTGGTATTAGCGGATGTTTTTAGGACTACAGAGAAGCTCGTGTTCATCCTAAATGACACTTACTTTTCTTCCTTTCCTCATGCTGTTCCTTCTTGTATGTCACAGTAAATCATAGTAATTTAGTGGTAAAATATGAAGGGCATTGTGTCAGTACTGTCACTTCCAGGTTTGCTGCCTTTCTTTGAACCATACCCCAGCTAACAATAACAGAAGGTTTACTTTGTTTTTAAGAGGCAAGTTTAGAAAAAACTGTGGTCAGAGATGTTTCTACTCACACATGATCATCAACTGCTTTGAGCTGTAAGGGACATTTTAAAGTCAGCTAGTCCAACCCATCTAGCTGCTATTAGATATGTTGGAGGCTACTTACAGCACTCTCAGTTTTGGGTTTTTTTTACTTCCTTTTGTGTAGATTGCTGTCTCTTTGTTAGTGGCCATTACCTTAATCTAGGCAATGATCAAATTGAATTTAGACCAAAGTCCTTGCTGAACGCCATCAAATACTACTCCCTCTACTATTCCATATCTGTGACTTACTTGCAAAGATGAGACACTGTCAGAGAATATCAGATGAATTGTTTTTTTGATAGATATTGTAGGTAACTTGTTTGTTGGGTAGGTGTGGTCTAGACACTGAAGGAGGTGGGTCTGTTTCTGAGTAGTTTGTTGTTAACATTAGCCAATTGTATGTTTAGCTTAAGCATAGGCTTGCAGAAATGCAGCCAGTCAGATCATGGTGATCAGTTTAGAAGCTTATACAAGGCAGTGTTTGCTGCCAAATAAACGTCTTGGAACTTATTGAGGAGCCCATCCCTGAATGTCCTATCACTGTAAAACACAATAACAGATCTCATGAGTAATCACTGGGAAAAGAGAAGATGTTTTAAAACCAGCAGAGAGAGTTCTCAAACTAGCAGAGGTGTAACTTGCAAGAATCTGCTTTGTCATAGTACTGTAACAGTTACACTGCTTTGTAAGTGGAGTTAACAGGACAGATGCTCTTCACTGAGATGACTGTTTGCAATCAAATCATGAACTGACTGCATAAAGCTTGGAATCACAGTTGCTATGGCTGATGGCACAATGACAAGCAGATTCACTGCTGGGTTTGATGCTTTTCCAGGGAGATTTAGACTGAATAGTCTCACCAAATAGTTGAAGAACTCTTGAGAGCAATTTTTGAGTTCCAGTGAAATCATGGGAATCAAAGTACAAAGCAATCCAGTCTTGCAACTCTACTCATTTTCTCATTTTCTCTGATGTCTTTTAAATCGTTACTGTTTTCAAACATTGTCCTTTTCTGGTACAATACCAAGTTGTAATAATATATTTCAGCTTCCCAACTCATTCTCTCCAAAGTTTCTACATAAAATTCAGCATCGTTCCATGCAGTTATAGCTATTTGATTTTGAGAACTTGAAATGAGCAATTGAACATGAAAACAAAATAACCCAGAGTAATGACAATGAGTGTTCTTTTCTGTTTTTCAGAAATTGCCTGCCGTGGAATTACTTTCCCTTGTGCTTTTTTTGCCAGTAGATGGCATTCTCAATGCCCATACTTAGTGAAGGCAGTAAACAAGCACTAAATAAGTCAGTGTGAGTACTGTCACTGTCGGAAAGCATGCACAGACTCCCGAGTCGGTGAGGCAGGAATCGTTTATTCAGTAAAACAGAGTCTCTTATACAGGGTATACATGGCTATAATCTTACTGGATTTACAACTTTGTTTTTGACATTGTAGTCTCCTTTGATCATACAGCTGTGCTCTTTAGACAATGCATCTGTTCTCCTCATCTGCATGCCTTGTTAAAATATACTAATCCTTGAATGCCAGGACTATTTCCTCTGGTCTAGCAGAATGAGGTTGTTTACCCCAGGTACACAAGTCATTTTTGAGTTGCTCTGTTGCTTACTTGCACTGTGAAGCCTTTTGTATGTTCTTTCAGATAGAGCATGGGTCATAGTACCTAATGTGAGACATACATCTCTGTTTTGCTCCGAGATCTTGTTTGAGTTTAAATTTCAGACAACTCAGGTGTGTCGACTGTGAAGGATCAATCCCTCAATGTGAAATGAGCTTGGCAAACAGACCTCTTGCACTCAGCAGAGGAAAAGCAGAGTGTAGCTCATGTAAGGTGAGAGCCCTCAATTTGAAGCCTGCAGATGGTGATCATTTGTTGAAAATGCTTAACACTACATTAACTCTGTAGAACCAGTAGGGAGAAAAGCAAGCTATATTTGTACATAAGTAAACACATTATAGATAGGGCCAGGGAAATCAGCCTTAAGCATCATGTGTTCTCTGTTTTTTTCACGATGTTTCTAACAGACTGAGCTTCCCCTGTTTTGAAATGGTAATCTAAGACCACCAAGATGTGTAGTAATGCCTGCTCTCTCATGCTGAATTTAGAGCACTGCATGGAATAAAAGACCTGAGACCTAAGCAAGTAGACTGTAACTCATTTGTCAAGTTTAGTATATCTCAGTTTATTTCCCCTGTCTCAGTCTGTGCTGTGACTGTCTGTTAGGAATACAGAAATATAGTAGCACACAGTTTGACAAAGCATTTCGGTACTGTCTGTCTAGAAATACTTGTTCATGCAAGTAAATCCCAGTGTGGCCTCTTCTTAGGGATGGAAAAAAAAAAATCTTGACTTTCTAAATGACTGTAGAACATATATTCTAAATCAAGAGACCTCAAATTTAGTCCTTAACTTTGCCCCTCAACTACATAAAGACTGACTCCTTGTCAGACTCGGATGCTGTGGACAATCTTTGATCTGGATTATTCAGTTGCAGGGACATAACAACATTTAGTTAGTTTTGTCTTGCTTCAGCTTCCCATGGAGGACTTCTCTGTCAAGTATGCCAGTAGGGAATCTAACGTTAGTGACTTAAGCGTTGTTTAGAATGTTAGAATTCAAAATGAGGACACCAACTATCTTCAAATAAGCTACCAGCCAGATGTTAGAAAATAATCACTACAGGGATCGCTTAACTTGATTTGAAAATAAAACAAAGATGAAAAGCTGAGATTAGCCATTCGCTGATTTGTGTAATCCCTTCAGATTTCTGAGTTGTATTTTAAAACAAACAATCAAACAAACAAACAAGGACCATTTTATGAAACTGAACACCTGCATATATCTGCATCGGACAAGTATTTTTGTATATGCAACTGGACATTCAAATGTTTTCAGTTGATTTCATTTTGGACCAAGCAGAGGGCTCTGGATGCTTGCTAGGAGCAGCTGTCTATTACCACTTATTAAAAGACCCCAATCTAAACAATAAACAAAAATAACAAAACCATGCCAAAATATAGACATCACTTTATATTGAATTCTGATTACTACATCACTTTGACTACTACATCACTGCTTTTAACAAGTGTAAATTAAAAGTAATTTTACTTAAAGCAGAAGGATCTCTACAGGTCTACTCCATTATATGTTAAGGCAACATTGGAGTGCTGTTGAAGAATTGCAGTTTGTATATCCTATCTACATATCATTGAAGAGATGCTTGTAGGGAGGTAGTCTATATTTTGTCTATATTGTCTGCATTTTTGAAATGCGGCACCGCTGGGTTGCTGTGGCACCACTTGAAATAAAGCCCAGCAATGCTCTCCTACAGTTACTGTGCAAGTCTGGGTGGTGCTGAGGTTGGCAATAAATCATTTGACTTCCATTAGACCTAAACCTCTATAGTATGTTAAGTGTCTGTGCAAAGTGTAAGCCGAGCTGATGAAATATTGTCTGCCATCTCTAACAAAGCTCCATGTCAAGTGGGAGTGAAGTGCTTTTAAGTGCTGCCACATGTCTGTGGAAATGTGTGCTTTCTGATTACTAAAACGTTGTTACCAGTCCTAAATCCAGGAATATTTACAAGGTTAAAGTTAAAATGCCATGGGGAGATTAAGTAAATGACATTTTGATCATCCGTCTGAGTTCACCTTAGTGACTGACAAAACCTTCAAATCCTGGAGGAAGAGAAGTGGCAAGGACTAGTCCATTGCCTTTTGTCACCTCTGCCGTGCCATCCCTGCCTCTGCATGGCTGCTTATCTCAAGACTAAGGGTTAATTAGAAGACTTTGAGGCTGAAGTTGTGGAAGGGAATTTAAATTGCATCTATATGGATTACGATCTGGTGGAGTTCATTAGCATGCAGGCAGAGTTCCTGCACCTCTCTTCCCAGAGCTTGATTGCAACTTCCAGGCATTTCCACACTGTCTGATCTGTTATGCCTTATGGGCTTGGCCTGCATTTTCATATTAGCACAGTTTAATTAGTCAAGGAGAGATTGCTGTGTCTCCAGAATGATCTACGGATAACATAGATCAATATTTCTTACAAAGATTCTTTCAAATGAATATCTGCTCTGTTAGACAAGTTGGCTCATTCAGAGGCCCTAGAGCCATTTAAGAAGCAATTAAATCCTCTCTGGTGTGAAACAGAATATTAAAAAGGATTAAGACTGACAGACCATGTATTCTTCCTAGTTTCAGCTGCATTCCTATGCCTTGCTTTTCTAGTACATAGGTTAGATACAGACAGTAGGTTTCAGGGACCACTGCCCATCTCTTGCAGCAGTATAGAGTGTAGGGACAATGTAAAATGGGTCAAGGCATAAAAATGATACATCCTAAACAGATGTATATAGCTGGAGAGAAGTATATGGTTGCTGAGCTGGGAAGAGCTTTCCACAGCTTAATTCTGTAAAATTTATCCTGGTTATCCACATTCATTGTGAAAGGGAAGTAAGTAGCTGGACATCCAGTAAATGTCACATGAGGAAAGCTTGCATGATCAGGTCACTAGTGATGTTTTTTTCTGATATTTTTTCTTTCTTTTTTTTTTTTTCCCTGATTTTTTTTTCCAAACTGATTTTAATGTTTTATGCAAGGGAAGCAGTTTTCCCTTCAAGGGAGCATGTTGAAACAATATGCAAAATCTGCTCATCTATGAGGATTCACAAAGAACCTGAAACAGAAGCTATAAATCAGAACTTTCCCACAGAAACTGTCAAGATGAAAGGCTTTGTGATGTCATCTAATAAGAAGAAATTATATAATTTGTACAGAGAGTAAACATTTCCCTAAGTTCTGTGCAATTTGGATTTATGTACATGGTTGAGTTTGCTACTCATGCTGTTGTGCATATTTCTTATATATGACTTCAATATATGTTAATACTATGTTCATAAACATTCCTATTTCTAAATTTTAATCTTTCGGGTTAATGTCCTATGAACTACACAGTGAAGTATCTTTGTAGAAGTATAGACATCTCAAAAACATGCAATAAGGACCATAATCAGCAAGTTATTTATTGTTTAAATTATGACATTATTATTCCTTTATTTATTATTCCTGTTCTCCAGTATTGTTTTCTTTAGTTAAGAAAGAATACACATGCATTTGCAAAACTCAGAACATTAGGCACAGGTTAGTTGATTAGCATCTAGGAAGAGCTCTCCATTTAATGCAACTCCTTTAAAAAAATTAGTGTACCACATTTAAAGTAAAAAAAAAAAACAAAAACCCAACAATGTAGTTGTCTATCATGCAAGACAGGGAAAGATTCCAATGGAAATCTAATGGCAATCTTTACATTTCCTTGTCAAGAGAATATATTGACAGGATTTCTCTTCCTCAGAAACAGATAAATCAAATACTGAGGTATTTCTTTTTTTTTTTTTTCAAATTATGATGATCCTAGAAGTGTTATTGAGTTGTATTCTTGAATCCTGGGTGGGTTAAATGTCATCACTTTGTCATTCTAATGAAGTACACTTCCTCAATGCCTGTAATTACACAGCCTGTGTGCAATCAGCAAGACTTCTAAAAGGAATATATTACATCTAAAATAACATTTTCTTCATTGCGTAGTCTAATTTCACTTGACATTTTGCCAACCAAGTCACCAGCCTTCTACAGCAAAGTGTCTCTGGTCTCTATTAGGAGGAAAAAAAAAAAAAAAAGCTAAGTTGTTATATATCCGCTTCTAATTTTGTTGAGGGAAATATTACAGCTTGTAGATCAGCCTGCTGTAGATTGTAACAATGTCTTTTATTGTTTTAGTAATCTCCCATCTCCCATATTTGTTAGTCAAGAAAAATATTTTTGATAAACCATACTGATCATACTTGCTAATGAAACAATACCTACCAATTATTGTACTTAAGGATCTATCTTCAGAACAATGTTATAGGATTGACAAAGAGCACAACAGTAGCTGAAGACACTGTTTAATTTAATCAGAGTTGTTTTGCCTGCTGCCAAATTATAGGAGGATGGGTGCCACTGCTGGAAAATGCTGAAGCATTGAACCTGTGGCTATGTATTTAGGGAAAAAAAATCAGTTCAGCCAGCCTGATTAAGAAACGACGAAAAACATTTTCTCCATTATGAAGGTAGTACGTATTTACCACCTTGTTCTGATCAATTTATTATGAAGCAGCATGACACTTTTTACTGCAAATCTTAATAATGCCCAGAGGCATTCACGTGAAAATAGTTCATTTAATTTTCAGTGGATTACTTTTCTCATTTAAAAAACAATAATAATGAAAAATTGAGCACAGAGCCTCAAGAGCTTGCACGGCTCCTTTTTCAGTATTCTCCATATAATTTTTAAAGATTAACCTTTTGAAATACAGTTTCAGATTTCAAAGATTTACTTACTTACTTATTTTGGCCATATGTGGAAAGCTGAGTATTTGTTACCGATTCTCTTAGTTCAGCCAAAGCAGTGTACTCACCACCAAGGCATAGAGGCCATTTTTTAAGGGAGAACTTCTGTCAGCCCAGATGACTAAAAGAAAATGTATTATAAATATGACTTGCACTAGATCAGTGATTGNCTGTTTCTCTACTCCTATTGTAAAAAAAAAAAAAAAAAAAAAAAAAAAGGCAAAAGGCTCAGCAGAACAGTTTTATCTGTGTAACTGGAAACCAGACACTTAAAAGACATACTTTGTCATACAGATGGATATTGCTAATGGAATTGCCTGTAAGAGTATTGTCTGCCAGATGATGAATAGATCAGCACTAGAACAGCCTCTCAGAGGCTGCTGAAACCATCTTCTAAGGCAGAGGGGTGGTGTGTTAGTGACAGCAGCTCTCTAAAGAGAAACAATAGGGACTGAGAAATATATCAAGGGGAAGATTAGTGGTAAACAGTTGGACTGGATGGCTTTTACTCACCTTGGATGAAATCTCTGGAAGTTCTTCATGGC
This sequence comes from Ramphastos sulfuratus, assembly GCA_013399055.1. Classification (NCBI taxonomy): domain Eukaryota; kingdom Metazoa; phylum Chordata; class Aves; order Piciformes; family Ramphastidae; genus Ramphastos; species Ramphastos sulfuratus. The sequence continues at coordinate 80,120 of WBNM01005831.1, read as the reverse complement.
CATAAAATAACAAAATGGCAGAAATTTACAACTTCTATATTGTTAACTAGTATATAGGCTGAAAGAATGTCTTTCAATTCATTTAGATTTACTCATGTCCAGTTTCCCAATATTTTCATGCCAAAACACTGCGTCAAAAAACCAAGAAATAATTTCTTTTTGGTGGCCTCTACTAGCAGAATCCCTGAAGAGACAGAGCAAATTTTTGCTTCCTCTGCTGCCCTCTTAGCATGCTATTTCCAGCAGAATGTGCCCAGTCATTACCCTATGGGGCAGGGGCTGTGGTCTGCTCAGACTAGTACCTGGTGGTCATGTAACTTCTCAAGCATTGGATGAGGCCAGCCAACCACCTAAGATGGCGTTGTCCAGAGATCCCTCAGTTTTCATGGCTAACAGCTGCTTTCTTGCTCTCACAGTGATAAGTATAGATCACAGAAGCCAAAGCTGACAGAGGCATTAAAATAAAGGCAAATTTTCTTATTGAACATCATCCAGGTAAGCTCCAGAATCACTCTGAGTGTTATAAGAATAGATTTGGATTTGTTTATTATTGAAGCCTTTTTTCAGATAGCTTTTTTAACAAAACCATCCTAAAGTGCTAGACTAGGTCTGTCCATCCACCAAGCAGTCAGCCTTGGAAGAGAATGAAGCTAGTGATGGCTGAGAAGAAGAGGAGAAGCAAGTGATGAGGGAAGCGAGAGGTAACTTTCTTTTCCTGAATATTACTCAAAGACTCAGAGTAGGGTTTATTCCTTACTAGGGAAAATGTTTGGCAGTTATATCAAACTATGACGTAACTAGTACTTCCTTCATTTTACTGTTATTGAAATAGCTATTAAAAAAAACAACCAAACAAACAAAAAAAAAGTTGACTCTGGACCTTTGAAAAGCATGCTATTTTACTTGTATCACCCAAGGGAAATATTGTTATTTCCAAAGTGTTTTTTAGGTTGTTGTTTTGGTTTTTTTTTTTTTTTCCCCTGGAAAAAAATAATAGCCCACAGTGTCATTCAGACCTGGATACTGCTTTTGTGTTTCCATGAAATAAAATACCAGTGCAGTGAGTACTCCACGTAATATGTCCTGTTCAAACATAATCTTCAGGTTAATCAGCACTGAAGGACAATTCTTATAAAGCTTAAACCTTTAGCATTTTACTAGGTGAGTGGCTTTTCACTAGTGGGATAGCCTGTTCATACTAGTCCTCAGTGTACTAGTATTTAAGGGTAGAGATAATCATAGAATCATAGAATGGTAAGGTTGGAAGAGACCTCAAGGATCATCTAGTTCCAACCCTCTGCCATAGGCAGGGACACCTCCCACTAGTACAGGTCACTCAAGGCCTCGTCCANTTCACCACCCAAATGTTCTGTGATTCTGTGATTATCAAATATGACTAGTCTATGCTGCAACAAGCTGTTGCATCTACAGATAACTGCTGTCACACTGTTTTCATGGCCATATGGTTATGTGGGACAAAGAGTACTGCACTATAACAGAAATGAAGGCATACAGTGGAGCTCATTCACCCCATGGAGCAACCAGGTGTGCCGTTGTTCTGGATGGAGGAGTTGTGGAGCCTGGAGGTCTACAGTGTTTGTTTGTCCTCTTGGGAACCCTTGGCACTTCCAGACTGTCAGATAGTTCTGCTGGCAGCTGCCACCACAGTCCCTCTCCTGTGGAGATGAATCTCAGTCTGCTGTTACCCTTTTTCAGCACTTCCTTGGACTCTCTCATGTTTATTATGTTACTCCACTTCCTTTATGGGTTTCCCATCTAGTTATTCTCTGAGCTTGTCAGCATGGAAAATATATAATTTTCATAAAAGAAAAATCCATCATATTATTTTAAAGGCCATAACTAGATGATTCACAGGAAAATTTTGAGGCGAAGGAGATAATTTTAAACGAGAGGGTTTTTTTCTTTTATGTGTAGATGAAACAGAAACAATTTGCACACTAGAAACACAACTAGATCCCTTTTTTTGGGGAGGTGAAGTTATTAATTTTAAAATAGACTTTTGTCTTGCTTTTTTCTAAGGGAAGCAAATTAGGATAGTCAGATTATATGCCTCTCAAAACCAGCATCTTATGAAAAAAAACTGAAGATGTCATATTTGTATCTCTACTCCTGGGTCATTCTTCTGATGCAGTTGCAGCTTAGCTTTATAACAGTGTTATAAATAATGAAAAAATAATATTAATTTTTATATCCAGGTGAAGGTTGTTAATAACTATGAAAATTGTTTATTAATATTAAATCTNTTCTGTCGGTATCTTGAGAGTCGTTGCAGGCAAAGCAGAGCATAACATGGCAGGGCTTAGCAGGCAAAGCAAAACACAAGCAAAAGCCAAAAGCCATGTGGCAAAAGCCTACTTACTGATTGCCCAAAATGTGATGGGCCCTTGGACCACAGAGATTTGCTAATCAGAATAGCACTTTGCCAAACCTGCCAAATATCAAGGTGAAGTCAGGAGCTTGCTTTCCCTTATTTGGGAAATACAAGTGTGGGCAAGTTTCGCCTTCTCCCTGCACGCTGCTTTCCCCCCTCCCCCAGCAGAGGGAAGGGAGGACGATGGGATCATGCCTGGGCAAGCCAGGACGTTTATCTTCCACAACAGACAGGTATACTGCAAAGGATCTTATACTGTCAGGTGAATTCCAAGTAGAAATACAGTGAGATTGCAGGAGGAAATTCAAGAAAACAATTTCTTGTCAGGAAATTACGTGCGATTATATCTCATTGTGTCACCTTCCTTTGCTAGACCACTTGATGTGCATTGCCATGGATCTAGACAATGTCATACACTTAGTGCTATTCCACACAGAAAGTCGAGGTGGCAGCTCATGATAGGTTTGTGTGTAAGTCTTACTAACACTATTTGATGTATTATTATAAAGGTAGCCAGCATTTTTTAGGAGAACTGTGCAGTAGTATGATACAGAGTGAACATAAGGTGACAGTGCAAGAAACTCAAGCCTTGTTTCAAGAGAACACTTAATGAATTCTTAAACCTTTCCTTGTCTGGGAAAGTGCTGGTATAATCTTTAAGTTTAAGCCTTAAGATGTAATGTTCACAGATACGAAGGTATGCAAGATCTGTTTTCCACATTTCAAGTCTCTAGGCTGTAAAGGACAAAATTTTAATGTTTTCTCCATTTCTGCCAAGTGACCAGTCTGAAGTTAATAGCAATAATACCAGCATTGTTAATTTTGTTCATTTTCTACTGTATTACCACTGTGCTGAACTACTGAAATTAGACAGTACTTAATTCTGTATCTTCGGCTGAAGAGATCAGTGTGGATTTGGTGATCTGCAAGTAGGGAGTGTGAGATGGGAGTCCCTAAGAATCAAATACTGGTGCTATTTTGAATGGGTGATTTAAAAATGTCTTTTCTATTAATGGAAAGGGAAAGTTGTATATCATAATGTATTTCAGGTCTTCCTATTCAAAGATATTTGCACAGTCCCAAGTTTGGGAGGCTTTGTTTTCACATGTGTTCAGACAAGAAGGAAGATCAGATTTCTTTTCATAGTACTTGCACTCTGATGTACTAAGGTGTTATTCCATTGAAAACCCTTTCCAGAGTAATGGAAAGGTCAGCAGATCAAGGCTTTGGAGGCCTTTGGTCAGCAGATCAAGGCTTTGGAGGCCTTGTTATGTCATACTTAGTGTGAGGTTCTTTCCACTCTTTTCAGACTCCCAAGCAGCAATGGCATGAATAGCATGCTCATCCTTGTATTTGTGCTGACAGCTGTCCATGCAGGATCTGACTGCATGAAAAATTCACACTCCAGCTGGAAAGCTGTTGGCTCCTTCACAGGTTGTCACAGAACCAAAATCATAGAATTGTTTAGGCTGGAAAAGACCTTCAAAGTTTTCAAGACCAGTCATTAACAGGACTACCAAGACCACCACTAAACCAAATGCCTAAGGACCACATCTACACATGTCTTTTAAATACCTCCAGGGATGGTGAGTCAATCACTTCAAGGGGGCAACCTCTTCCAATACTTGGTTCTGTTCTACCTGAGTTCTAGCCAAAAGTCTGAGTTCTGCCAGGGCAGTCTGCTTCAGCAGCTGTCAGGTAGTTAACCTTACACTGCCTGTGTGTATCTGTGCTGCATTGTGTTTCCAGCAGACATCTGGTTAAGTTGAAGTCCCCCACAAGAACAAGGGCTAGCAACTGTGAGCCTTATCCCAAATGCTTATGGAATGTTTTAACTGTTTCTTCATTCTGATTGGGTGAAGAAATGAACACCTACCCTGATATCACAGTATCACAGTATCACAGTATAGCAAGGTTGGAAGAGACCTCAAAGATCATCAAGTCCAACCCATTCCACAGACCTCAAGACTAGACCATGGCACCAAGTGCCACATCCAAACGTGCCTTGAACACCTCCAGGGACGATCTGTCCTGTTGGCCTTCCTCATGGATTCTTATCCATAAACACTGAACCCTATCACCACCATCACTAAGCTCTAAACAGTTGAAACACTCTGTCAAATGCAAGGCTACCCCACTTGTTCTCCTTCATTGCCTATCCCTTCTGAAGAGTCTGTAGCCATCCATTGCAGCACTCCAATTGTGACTTGATTTTAAAATAACTGTGTCTAGGAGTTTGTCACCTTTCTCCTCTTTTGGCACTTGAGGCATCTGAGAACTAGACTAATCACTAGTTGCTAGTAGCACTTAAGACAGCACTGCAAAAAAGTTGAGAGATGTCAGAATGCAACGGTATTTATCCTTAGAGATGAGGGTAGAAGTCTGACCAGGCAGTTTGTCTATATTTAGCAAACCCCTTTCCCTGCTCTTGTAGAGTATATATTATGCATTTATTTTTGTGTCAGTTGATAAGCTGTGTGCTGTACAACAGAAGATCAAAAAAGACAGGCATGAATAAAATCAGGCATGCTAGGAGGTAAGAGAAGGAAATGAAATAACTTTTCATCTTTCACTTGTCCTTAAGTTGTCACTGGACAAGTATCTGATATGATAGGACTTGGCTTCAACAGCAGAAGAGAACATAAACTAGAAAGTACAGTTTCTTTGTGGATGAAAGAAAGATGGTAAACTGGGTGGTGATCTGTATGTACACTTAAATAAGCACCTGTGAGAGTTAAAAGATAATGACTTAAAATAATTATCACCTTTCCAAATGTACTTGGCAAAAATACATTTTAAACATTACCGCAAGACATAATTAAAAACTAATACTTGGAATGAATAGATATGGAAGTAAGAGATTAGTATCACAATAGCTATATTACTACATGATTTGGTCTGCTTCTGAATTTCTAGCTCTGGTGACTTATTCAGTGGATTTACAGGTTTGGCTGGGTCCTATCCTTCAAAGAATTTAGCACTTGAGTCTGTTTCAGCGTAATCATTTTACAGAGATTTTAAAAAAAAAGCACTTTGAAGTGTGGAGTTTTTAAAACTTTCCCTATGTCTTCTGTTTCGTCTCTTTAGTCTGATTTTGTTGAGAAAAGCTTGAATGACATGATAAAAAAAGGACACACATATCTGCAGATGTTTGGTCTAAATTAGTAAAATTAGACCTGAACTTTATTGGATTTTAAGCATTACACTGAAATACTGATTTTTCTCTACATTGTTTACTGCAGCTCTCAATCCATCTAGTAGCCAAACCAGGGAGTTTATGCTGAGACTGCTGTAGTACACCTGCGTTGCAAAACTCAGGCCACAAGACCTGTTTGGTTACTAAAAACATTCTTGAGTAGAATTTCTTAGGCCTGTTGCCAAGTGCTCACTAAACACAGGGTAACTGTGAATTCACTGTTGCTGTCGCAGTTTACGTTAGGTGGAATCTGAGCTGGATGGTAATTTCCATAGAAATAGAAACTAGAAATGGGCACTAGTAGAACTTTTTGGGAGAGGGCGAATAACTTATGTATTAGTTCACAATACTAGACCAAAAAACAACTCACAACTTATTTTTGAAGCCATGGGAAAATTCAGATTGTCACACATCATTAATACATTAATTCATTGAAAATCTGTCTTCATTTCTTTCAGACTGCGAATTAGTAAGTTGAGTTATTTTTAGCAGTGTGAAAATTCCTGTATTCTTATCTTGTAAAATGTTTTTTCTTGACTGTTTTTAATTACTCTATCTCTCTGGTGAGCTTTTCTAACTCCCACTCCAGTGGAAAAAGTTCTGTTGTTTGAAGACCAGTTGGATGTCTTTTGTGTAGCTTAGCATGTTTCTTCTGTTTCCAGCATCTGTGATAGATGGTGCATGAGAGACGTACACAGTTGAATTGTCTCTGTGCAGAAGAACAGTATCTTCTGTTCTGTAATATTTCTGGGTTTTCTATTACAAATCATGCACAATAGCCAATAGTGGAACAAAGGCCCTTGTGTACAGCAAGTTACAAAATACGAGCATTTCCAAAATGTTCATTAAACAGCTTTATAAACCAAAATCAAACAGTAAGCAGACATGCCTTATTTGAAGTGCATCTGTGGAGTGAAATATGTGACCACTTTATTAACAGTAGTCAGAAAATTATCACAAAGAACTGCAAACATACTAGCCAGGGAAATACTAAGCAGGAATTCAGTTCTGACACAAAAAATGTTTTGCAAGATGTCAAGAGATGCTCTGTGGACAGGACTTTGGTTTTGTGTCTAGCTGAGTCACCAGTGCTGCAAGTGTGTCCTGACATCTACAAAGAGGTAAGTCCCTGCAGGATCTGCCTCTTCCTTGAACATTTCAAATAAAGAGCCGGAAGGCAGAATAATAACCTTGACTTTGCCACTGTTTTGCAAAGAGAATTTTTCTAGGCCTCACTCAACTCTGAAGAGGTAAAAGAAAAAAAAAAAAAAAAAGAGTTGAGGGACATACTAATTCCTAACTACTCACACTCCAGATGCGTTGAGAAGCCCAGAGGTCCATTAAGAAACAAAGTACTTTTGCCATTAGTGTCTGAGCCATCAGCTTAAGAGGTCTGATGTCATAGCCACAGGCTCGGCATTGTGATTTCAAATCTCAGTGCTCTCCCACTGCTCTGCTTTCTAGGGAGTTGGTGGGGGCTGGCAAAAAGGTTCTTAAGTACTCAGAGGCAGTGATGTATGTTGTTTAGAAGTACATCAGGGTGCAGTGTTCAACACTGACAGTGCCATTTGGAAGCAGGGGAGAGCAAACAGAATTAAATGGCACTTCAGGCTGTTATGAGGAGCAGAACTACTGTCACCTTTACAGCAGCAGAGTGGTAAAGATGGGGAGAGTGCTGTTCCCACACACAGAAGATGTGACTGCTCGCAGACATGCTAGTGCAGCACTGACATAGAATCATAGAATCTTAGAATGGTAAGGTTGGAAGGGACCTCAAGGATCATCTAGTTCCAACCCCCTGCCATAGGCAGGGACACCTCCCACAGAAGTGCTTCCATGCCACAGTGAACCATATAAACAGGAGCTGTGTTTGATCATTGTTGTAGACAACATCCACGAAGCTTGAATAAGGATATTGCAGCTTCTTTCTGACTTTACTGTCCTTTTTATTTCTCTGGAATCCCAATTTATAACATTGCCTGCGGTTACTTCATTATATTGAAGACTAGATTGCAAAGTAAGTTTTCAAACTGCCTATCACTGCAAGTTACAAATGACCTAAAGGACATGGGAATAGGGTTGAGAGAGGTAACAACCTGTGAATGGCAAATTGGACTTCATCTATGAAATACAGACTTCTATAGCACATGAAATATTCAGGAGAGCAGCATAAGATACTTGGGGGAAGAAAAAGGGAGAGTCAGTAAGCCTCAATTTCTTTCCTGTTGCACTGGTTTGGGAATCTTATTTTAGCATGTTTAAGCTGGGCTGCAAAGATGATTATCTACTGAAAGGTAGGTTATCACCAGCTGTGGAAAATATTTCCTTTTTAAATTACAATTTTTAACATATAAATACTGTTAATCTCACCTGAAATGCTACTCAGCATTACTGGCTGTGCAGCCTTATTAAATTTCCCACATTTCAGTACTTTAGTTGAGTCAGATTACTAAAAAGCATTTGTTTTCTACCTAAAACTTAAATTTGTTTTGCAGTTCATTGCTTCTATTGGTTCTGTTTGAAATGCAAATAGTGTCAGAAACAGTAGGCCAACAGCTGCAGCTGTGAAGCTCTGCACTTACTCCAAATGTAAATGAGACACAGAGGGACTTAACCCCCTTGTCCTTGAGGCCTTGGAAGGTTTTGTCGGGAATAAAGCAATCAAGTTCTCCCAGGAGCTAGGGAAGTGAGCTGGAAGGAACACTGAAAGGAAACCAAGAGTAGAATTTTAACCTCTGTAACTAAAAGTAAAGGTTGCAAAGTTGGTTGAAAATTTTAGCTAAGCATATTTTAATTGAAAATGCACATTCAATAAAAAGGGTATTTCACATCCTGTTAAAATGCTTTTTTTATTTCTCCTTAGATGACGCATTTTTAACATAAAGTGAAATGTGTCAAATCTTACCTTCTTTTTGCTGCCCCCACAGTTTCCAAATTGTACATGGTATAAAAATTCAGTTCTATTTTAAAAGTATTACCAGAAAAGCAGTGTTTTCCACATAGCATAAAACTGTCATTATCAGGAACATTTTTAAAGGCTTCATTTCCTCCAGACTGTCCAGTGAGTGGGCTGAAACTGAGGCATGGTCTTAAGCACCAGTGATGGCTGTAGCCTAATGTGCTGATACTGCCCATGTCCAGTGCCCCGAGGGACCTGCAGCCAGAGGATGTCTTGGACATCTGCATTGCCTTGACACACCTAATGCATGCTGGGCTCATGGGCAGCATGTGCTGTTTTTGTGTTACTTGTTTCTATTGCACATTTGTGTCAGTTCACATACTTCTCACAAGAGTTTTGGCCCCTGACAATTACAATTGAGACAAAAGGAGACAAGTGGAAAAAGAGATGAGTGAAGAAAAGGGTGCTTTTGTAATTAACACAAATACATGCAGCATTTTTTGATTCCATTGGTGCAAAGGAAATTAAATTCCACCGCTTGAAGTGGGGGCCCATTTCAGCCTCATTTTGAAGTAAGAGCCAAACCTTCCCAGGGGATCTGATTTCTTACTGCTTTCCTGTTTCCTTCTAAGTCACCAGAAGATGCAAATAGCCAGTACTGGATTTAGCCAGTGAGACAATACTTGCAACCAGACTGCACCTTAATGGTAGCAGTTCCTGTGAATGGTGTTCAGACCTTGGGCATATGAACAGGAAAGAGGAAAATGCTGGAATTAAGTTGTTCAGAACCAGAATTAAGATATTTTTTGACTTAGAAGGTCTGGAATTTACTGGCATACAAACTGAAGACATACCACAATCTCTAACTGAAATGAAACTATTGTTTAATATAATTGCCTGATGCTAAGGGGAGCAATTAAAATGGCAGAAATGACAGAAAGGGGCATACTATAGGAACTCTATGTGTATGGATGTAGAATGACACATATAGGAAGTCTGACAAAGGTGGCTCAGACACTTGAAGTGGATAGGGAAAATGTGGGCATATTAATGCTGAGTATAGACCAAGTGAAATGAAAATGAAGCACTGTCTCATATTAATTAATAGGAGTGTTAATACACAAAACGCAAGTGGGGGGAAACAAATTCTGTTATAGGATGATGGACCAAACTCTGCCAGCGTAATTAAAATGTCAAGTCAGACCTGCAAATTGTTTTTATGCTCTTAAATATATTCTTCTCCCAAAATTATTTTGTATATACAACTCATGGCTTCAAAACTGACACAGAGTTCTGAAGATATAAGTGAATGGGCCCTTAATATATTTAAGAACTGTCTGATCTGACTTAACAGAGTGTTGTAAATTGCTTCAGATAGTTTCATGCATTAAATAAAATCTTATGATGATGCCAGCTGAATTCTCAGTATCCCTAAAGCAGATCAATAAAACAATTCATAGCATTCAAAGGAGAGTGTCATGGGACACTTTATAAATATATTGCAATGACAGTGAACATGCTGCAGCTTGATGATACATCTATAAAATTTAAGTGAGCGTGCTTTGACCTGAGGGAGTGGCAGAGATATGTTTACAGTTGCATATCAAGATATAATATTTACCAACAGCAAATAGACTAAATCTATATAGAGTGAGAGCTGCACCAAAGAACTTTGTTATATAGCAACCAGGCTAATAACCATTTGTGAATAAAGGTGCCAATTTTCTTGGAATGCTTTAATTTTTCTGTAATTATTTTTTTTTTTCATTCTTTGGCATATGGAAATAAAATGTTTCTCTCAATTTTAACTATCACCATGAGGGTTTTACTTACTTTGTCTTCTAAATTTAAAAAAAAACAACGAAACAAAACAAAGCAAAACAAAAAACCCAAACCGACCAAACAAAAAAGACCAAAACCCAAACCAAACAAAAAAAAACCAAACAAAAAAACCAAAAACCAAAACACCACAAAACCAAACAAAACAAAAAAAAAAAACCACAAAACACATGTACTGCCTTGCAATATTTGGTGAGATCATGGCAAGGAAGATCTCCTCAAAAATCCAGGAACGTTGCTGAGACCTTCAAGATGGGAAGTAAGGGATACTAAAGAGTGGCCCAGAGACATTATTTTGAAATCTAAGTCTGATTTATTCCTTCTATGTTAGTGATTATTTAAAGCACTGGAAAGCATAGCTCTGAGTCTCCAGGTTTTTCCTGGAAGTGATAGGTTAGCAAATTTACTCACCTTGGCAAGTCTCTAATCTCAGCTGAGCCCAGCTGCCCATCACTGCAGAGAATGAGTGCTAAAACTGGGATGTAATCTCCCTGTGGATTCACAGTTTGGACCATCCTAAGGCAGTGAGAAGACCCATGGGTGATACCTACTGTCCTCAAGAGCAACTTTGGCTTGTTTCTACAATCCCCATACCTTACAGCTCACTAAATGGGTCATCTTCTGGTTCTCCCCTTTATCTGGATATATTTATGTGAGCAGCTTTAACATAAATGCTAAATGTTCCCAGCAGTGCAGTCCCAGTCTAAGGATAAACATATGCTTTTCTTTCTTTCTTAGCTATATGCAAAGAACAAAAAACCTGTATGTAAATCATGTAAAGGTATGATTGCTTACCCCATACCTACCAGGAATCATACCCCATTTTTCCCTTAAGCATTCATTAAAAAAATGAATGACATTTTGTCCAGTGACCTGTTAAAAATCTAGTAGCAGAGTGTTGGATTTAGTGCACATTGCTCGACCTTGATGCTGAGACAGCCACAGTAACCAACATGTCTTTTTATGATCACAGGGTGTTTATTTTCTGCAGGTGCTTAAAAAAATCGGCAGCTTCAGTGTTGCACTCTGCCTTTCTGTTTCAAATGAGGGAAGTACTTGGTTTTCAGGTCTGGGTGAGGCTTTCCTCAGTATGGTTAGGACTGTGTAGCGACAAGGAATATGGGATATGGAGGACATCCTGTGGCACTACGTGGGCTGTAAGTTGAGAAAGAGAGTAATTTTACTTAGCAGATGAAAATAAATTAAAAACAACAGCACAAAAAACCACACCGCTAAAAACCATGAACACCAAAACCCAAACAAAAAACCTCACAACTGCCCACTAACCATTCTTTGAAAAGGAGGTCTTCAGAAATTACTTTCAAGTTAAGACATACAGGAAATACAGGGTATACTTCTTCTTAGGAGAGCACAGTGAAATCTCATCTTCTTTGCAAAGAAAATGTTATCTTGCCATGTGTACACATGATTCACAGTGAGACAGGTATGGCTTGAGGCACATTCAGTCTGAGTTTGTACAGCACTCCTATGTCCTAATGGTACTTTGGACATGACTTTTATCTTTTGCTTTGTAGACATCTGTCCTTAGACAACACACAATGTTACACCATTGTATCTGAATAAGGAAAATGTGGTTGGCTTTTTTTTTTCCTTCAGGATTTTTCTATAGATTTCCTTCAAAGTATCTTGGAATAGGCCTTAAAAAAAAAAAAAAAAATTGTCAAAGGTTCATGAATATCCTCAGGATGTGCTGCCAAATGCTACAAAATTCCCAAATTTGCTGCATTAAGTTCTGCAGAATTTTGGAGGGAAAAGCCTACAGGAATTTTTGAGACTAGCTAGATCAGAATAAAGATGTTTGCTATAGAGAAATTCTTTAAATTATACATGCAAAATCTTAATAAAACTTTCCTGCTAAACTTGCCACACTCCCTCATTCTTATTTATGTGAGAGCTGAGACCTTTTTTTTCCCAGTTATCTGGATTTTTTGCCTATCAACTTCTTTTAAAAAACTTCCAAGATCTGTTTGTATTCTTTTTCAGTTGTCTGTGGGTTTTGCTTGGGTTTTTTTGTTTGTTTGTTTGCTTGCTTGCTTTTCTGGCTCTCAAATTCCCCAGTTGTTTTATCTAGGGAAACACAGCATGCAGATAATTTCAACACTATGACCCTTGGGGCTATGAATAAGAGCCTCCAGACTTGACAACTCCGGGAGCAGTTTTCCACTGCCAATCAGTGCACAGCAATAAAGACAAAGCCTGGAGCCTGCTGTGAAGAGAGGCCAGAGAGCTGGAAGAACTACCTTTATAAATGAGAAAGTGGGCTGGCTCTCCTTAAAAGTCTGAGCTGTTCTACATCCCATGATTATACAGAAATTGTACATCTTAAGGGTTCACCCAGTACTGCTCAAGAGCTACCACTCTTGTAAGTTTTCAGTGTCAGTCATTATGCAGAGGTCTTTTAATGCATCCAGAAGTACAGTACGTACATTCCTTGCTTCAGTGCTTCCATTTTAATGGCAACCCTCATTTCTCTATGTCTGTATCAACACATCAGCCTTATTAACAGTAATATTCTGCCAACATATCTTTAGATTTCAGTCTTTACAATGTACTTTACAAAGTACTTTACAAATGTAAGTGCATCTTCTGTAATTGTCTTTAAAGTCTCATCTTAGCAGTCCATTGCTGGAGGCTACTTGATGTCAATTGCCAAATGTAATTGGGAAGATGAAATTTGTTTAAAAAGCTGGTGAACACCATTCTTCCTGCTGGCAGGCTAAACCATCACAACCGGATGCAAACCAGAGACATTAATTCTAATATCGAGTGCATTCCAAACAAGTCTCTTCACAGTATGGTGACATCTGTATGATTAAACCAGATTTAATTATTCAGTTGGTGCCTGCAAACAGGTGCTTAGTGATTAGTGGCCTTTCTGTTTAAATGTGCAGTAAAACTGATTTATGGGCTAGATTCCTAGCTGGTTTAAGTCAGCGTGACTCTGCTTATTTGACTGGTATGCACTGAGACAAATTTCCTTAAAAACATCTCTGTAGATTTAAGAGTAGTATAGACAAGATAATGCTGACCAGTAAGAGACAGATCTCACTTGGTTTTCAGTGTGCTGATTTCTGCTTTGCAAATGTCTTTGTTTTCTCTGATTGCTGTCTTGAAGGCTACATAAAATCAGCCCTGCAGCAATGCTAATTCTAGTTTCGGAAAAGTACTGGGTGAAACCAATTATATGGTACCTCAAGAAGATGAATCTGTATGAAGTTTGCACTGAAAAGCATCACAGTGTACTAACTAAACTAAGAACCTTTGTGTTCGAATCCATGATTTTTTTTGTTAAAAAAAAATGGATACAGTTAACATTAATCACAAATTCTCTTATTTAGTTACAAATACTCATCCTGAAAATAAAAACACACATTGTTTTCAGTGTGGAAGAAAGTGTCAGAAGAACAGATTCATAGCAGCTTACAGATTAATCTCATAAGCAGAGACTGGTCTGTGCATGTGTTCTAGAAGCAGCTTTCCAGCTACAGGGTACCAGGTGGCCATGTATGGTTAATTTAAGAAGCAAACACTGCCATAAATGCTATTAGTAGTGTGTAATGAGATTAACTCCCCATAGTACTTGCAATATCCTTGAGGGTTTTCCCTAAAGCAGTGCAGGGCTGATCACTACCTCTTAAACAATGAAGAGTTTAATCTTGCATTGTTGCATGCACATAGTACTCATCAGCATTAATGAGAGTTAAGCATATGCATAAAGGGAAGAATAGACCTTAAAGTTTAAGTAATCATCATATTCTGAAGGTTTCCAACGATTTCGCGAAGGATCAGGCAAAAATTGTACAACAATTCCCACTGGGCAACACTAAGAATTTTCAGAGCTTTGTGTTTTTGAGGCATAAGGAGTGATTAGAGGTCCCCAAATAACAATGATGATTTAGGAAAAGGTAAGAAGACTTAGCTGCAAGAGGCAGAGCACTTATTTAATTAGAGGTTTTTCTTTTCTGTGACAGGAGGAGATTTTGCTCTTTCATTTTAAAGCAACTAATTTTGATATGTACAGAGCACTGCAGTCCACCTCCTGGGAATTTGGTGGACATTTATCTAGTTAGAAATGATAGTGTTCTCTGGAACTGTTCTTATGTATGCAGAAGGAAATTATTTGTATGAGTTCTGTGCTCTCCTATAAGACCTTGCTGTGGCAAGCAAGAGGGATCTTCTTATTAAAGGTCAGCAATATCAGTCCTCTGCTTCTCAGCTCAGAGGCTTCCTCAAACATTTCTAGCCACATCTGCTTCTTCCCTAGACTGCTAATACAAATAGATATCAGTAATGGTAATTCAAACACCCAGAGATTAAAATAAGTGTTTTCAGAAGTAGATCAGTTCCTCACTTATTATTCCACACAGAAGTTGGTGCAGGGAAAGTACAGGGCCAGTAAAGAAAAAAAGTCTTGGCTAACCTCTGAAGTCTTCCCACTTTGTCACTTAGAGGGCCAGCTTTTGTTTTCACACTTGCTGGTTCATTGATTTCTGATTTCTAAGCCCTTTCACTTTTGTTCATATTTTTTTCTTGTGTCATGTCAGTGGATAGGAGCAATCACTACTCTTTCATACATTGCTTTTAGATACTACAGTTTCCACCACTCATTAGGGTAATTGCTTTACTGAATGTTAGAGTTTAGATATTACATTGATTTTTTTCCATACTTTTATATGGGTTTGTGTTTTTTGAAGTTACTTGCTGGTTTTTATCTTTCTGGTTTTAGCAATTACTTTTTCACTCTTAAAATGTAGTCCAACTACATTGGAGCAAGCATGTCACCAGAAAATGTAAGACCAAAGACTGGAGGGACTGCTTAATTGCTTGTTTTAATTCTGGAAATGAAAGCCAAAAGAATGTTCCCTTTCCACGGGAACATGTAGCTCACAGGTGTGCCTACTTATTTTCTGCATCATAAAACCTGGAATTAATTAATAACTCTTGCTTGAATTGTATGCAGAGGTAATTGATTTCATATTACATTTTCAATTTTAAGAAAACCATTATGTTGGAGAATTGCACAAATTCAGTAAGGAGTCAGAGCAGGAAGGTGTTTTCAGGCTTTCAAGTGAGTCTCTTGGCAGAGCCGTATCTCTGCCTTTGGAGAGAACAGTTGGTGTGTCTTACAGATCAGGGAAGCAGTTACTGCTAGAAAAGAGGAGTGATTTCGCATCCATAAATTGATTAGCAACACTGCTTATCATCATGGCTTTTTTCACTGACTACATGTAAAGCAAAATAAAAGCTTTGGCCAAGTTGTTCCATGAAACTGGGAAGCTGGATGATTGCCAGAGGAAAACTCAGTTTGTCATTAAAGGCTTACAAAGAGAGCATCTTGTTACATTTTGCAGTGGTTGCAGAGGCTCAGGGATATTCCACAGATGGTAAATTAGTTGACAGTAATAATACATTTAACAGAATGACAAGTTTCAAAAGCACAGGAAAGTAAACCCAAGTATTAAAAAAATACTGCTATTTTGCTGCAGTACAGCTATAACAGTTGTATGGTTTGTTCAGCAGACTGCAATAAAGCTGAAATGTTGCTTGTGAAAGAAGAACTTCACCATTCTTTAAAGAGCAGCACTGGGTAAATTATGGTTAAGGACCTATTTTGGTAAACAACCTGGGATTTTTGTTATACACAATAAACATTACACGCATTAAGGGTGGGGCTTTTCCCAAGAAAATGTATCAATTGCCAGACCATTGGAAGATTTAACCTTAAATAATTTTATATACTACAAAGTTAAGCATCTAATCTGGAGTACGAGGCTCCCTGCAACGGTCCTTAGTGCCTGCAAACAGATCTCAGATCTGTCATTTATCATTCATGGACTGCCAAGGCAATTAAATCCTCTGATTTGAACTAGGAGGAAGGATAGAAATTATGTATAAACTGAGAAACTTCAATAAATACATGTCAAAGAAAATAAGTTTGAGGGAATTAATGAATTCTCCATGAATGTAACATGAGCATAAGAGAAGGTTGTATTGACTTGTGTGACTTTTAGCAGTGGTAGCAGATGAACGTAAAACTAAATCACATGCATGGTTATGACCCCAAGACCAGAAATATGCCCTAGAGGATTTTAATTGTAATTTGACTTCAGCTGCCACAGCAATGAAAACCCATTAGGAAGCAGGCTCTGGGAATTTGGAAATGTTAACAGAGATCTCCTGAAATAATGAAAATTCAGACTTCTTTTAGCAGGGAGACACTAAAAGTCTAAAAATATATTCAGGTAGAGATGTCTGGGAAGAGTAGACTTCTGAAATATTAATTTCAGTATTTATCCCTTTGCTGTATGTTTTGCATTTACATCAGCTTTCCTCTATTGCTGCTGTGCTCCGTTTTCTGTATGAAGGTGGGAGTGCAAGATGAAGTGCAAGGAAACATCTGGACAGTGCACCCCAGAAAAGGGAAAAAACACTTGAGCAGAATTCCATTCCCCAGTAGCTGGGATGGTGAGAGAAGAACGGTATAACCAGGCACTGCAGCACAGACAGATAAAACAGAAGGGTTTAGCAATGGCAACATTTGAAAGGAAATAAGGTACATTTCACTGAGGTTGTGGATTTTTTTTTTAAATATGGGGAGAGTCTTGGCTACTTGCTTAAATATTCCACTAAGGAGAAGTATAATGCTGCTGTTCCCTGCCTTGTTTTCACCCACAAACATTTATAATCATAGAACCTTTTCCATTTCTCATCAAGCTATGGGGAAATTTTGCTTTGGAGTGCACTTGTATTTGAGTTAGACACTGCATTATTTAATGCAGATTGGCATAATCACAGTTTGTATAAGAAGTCATTAAAATAAATCTGATATTTGTTTTCCTTAAAAAGCAGCCTTTGGAAAAAGTCCCAAACTCTTTTCTTTTGATACAAACATTTGCTCAGCACCTTTGACAGCCAGTAAATGCTTTTGTTTGTAACATGAATATACTGAGCACTTGGTGTGACAAAAGAGCTCTTCAGCTTCTAACTAGTCCTGTGAATTATGATATATGGTGCTCTCTTCTCTGCACTCCCAAATGCAGGCTCAGGCACAGACTTTCACTGACCTTCAGGACCGATGAGTCAGCTCTGCATCACTGCAGTCTCCCACACCCTGGTGTGTGTTGGCTGCCGCTTTCTTTGCGGTACCAGGGCAATGTGCCAGTGCAGTTGGAAACTAAAGCTCTAGATCCACAGATCAGTTCTGCAGTGTACTGTGGAGCTGCCCTTGTCATTTTCTGTGCATTTAAGATTTAAGGATAGGAGAGAAGTTAATGTGAGAGAACGAAACAGTTACAGACTCAAAATATCAGGCTAACTGCGGTATCCATCCATGCCATTAATTTAGTAACTCACTGTTAACAACTTCTTAAGATTATTACTTGTAATGGAGTTCTATAACTACACAACTGCTTTCAGAGAATATCACATTTGCCACCCTGCCTGTCTCAAAAACTAAAAAAGGAAGGTATTAAATGGCTTTGTTTATGCTCAGATAGTCCGGGGAAAAAAATCTGAATATCTATTTCTGTTTTCTGTTGCCATTTGTAGCTAGAGTTTCAAGGTCTGCCATGATAACATTGTTGTAAAATAATATAAGTATCTTAATACAAACAAGTGATTTATGGAAGAATTTCAGATCTGAGAAATAGCTAAAGGGAACTTAGGGAGGCCATGGAAAAAGGTAATCCATTATCCATACCTTTTTAACTATTCAGTATTTTCTATGCACCATATAATGATATACCTTGCAGGACAAAAACGATTACGTAGCTGCAACACTCTGGTTAACTTCTAAAGATTCAGGTTTCTGTTTCTGTATGACCTTGTAAACCGCTTCCTTGTCTATTTTAAGGGGTTAAAATCCTTTCACACCTATCAGATGTGTTCTAAAGATAAAATTCATTGTGAAAGTCATTGTTCAGTGATCACAGTGTCTCTAAAGTTTCAATCTACACAACCAATATGTGGAAATATTCATAACCAACTTAAATACACATTTTCAAAAGGCACTCTAAACTGTAAATATTTTTGAGGAAGATCCTAAGTTTTATTTATCTGCTGCATTAATAAGCGTTGCATATTGCCTTGAAAATAATGAAACAATTCTTCAATTTTTATATAAAGGCTTTAAGGGCAAAACAATTGAAGAATTATACATAAAGGTACACATGAAGATTTTTGTGTTGATGAGTACAGCAGTTTTCTTTCTGTCTCTGAAACACACCTCATTTCAGGTTGGAAGAGTGACTCCCGAGGTGGATGGTGACTTCAGGTAAATCAGTTGCTGGTGAAAGCTCATATCAGGCACTGGGTGCTGGTTCCTTAAAGCCACCCTGATTACATTCATACTATTGAACAAGGAAGTTCTCATGCCTACAAACATTGTGTGTCCCTCTGGTAAACAGGCCAACACTTCTTCTCTCTCTCCTTCTCCATTCTCCTCCCTGCTCTAGTCTTTAAACAATCCTGTATTTTGGTCCAGTATTTGTAAGAGATAATTTCTTGGATTAGGGCCATAAAGCTGCACTCACCTGTCTGCAAAGTGTAATTCCAGCTGTGCCAGTTCATATTTATGTCCTTTTCTTGCCATCCCCTCACTGAAATTACTGTGCTGCCAAGATGTGATGGTTTGGGAGTTACCCATCCCCCCAAACGCACTTTATAAAATCACCCAGACTAGACTCAGCTGACTGGAAATTAAGGAATGAAGCTATATTTACAGCTTAGCACAATATACAAGCAGATATATACACAATATACAGGAATATTTACAGAAATATACAAGTTAAAGGTAATACAGAAACACAATTCCCCTCCCAGAAATATT
The DNA here is from genome assembly GCA_013399055.1 of Ramphastos sulfuratus. Classification (NCBI taxonomy): domain Eukaryota; kingdom Metazoa; phylum Chordata; class Aves; order Piciformes; family Ramphastidae; genus Ramphastos; species Ramphastos sulfuratus. The sequence continues at coordinate 60,946 of WBNM01005831.1, read as the reverse complement.
CCAATAATTAAAGACAGTCACTCGCCTTGAGAAGAGGATTGTTTTTTTCTGTTGGCAGTAAATTTTAATGCTCAATAGCAATAACTTTCACATGATCCTATTGTACACGTTGCTTCAGTTGACTGACTACTGGATGTGTTCTTTTGTTAAGCAAAGTCAAAGGTGAACCCACTTATCAGGAGCGTTGGATTCCACTACTTTTGCAGGTGGTGCATTATTCTCTTTGCCTCTAATTTTATTGAGGTCTTCAGCAATCTGGGTTTTAAATTTCACTCCTGCCTGAAGTCTCAGTGAAATCGATAATGAAATCCCTATGGTACTTGGTACATATCCCCTTTTTTGCAGATAAATACATTGTCTAGCTGCCCACTTTCAGGGCTCTTATGACCTGGAAGTATAAACCAAAATGAGACCTGTCATATAAGGATTTATCCAAGAACTAAAATTAAATTATATACAAGTAGCCTTATTTCATTAAATAAACATAAGCTAAAAAATTCTAATATACAATATGCTGCAGGAAATTTCCTCTCAGGACTTGTAGTTAATAATTTTTTGCAGGTCAGGTGTGAGAAGAAAAAACATTTAATATCATCAGCCTGCAGCTGAACCATATGAAACTTGAATATGAATTCCATTTATGCAGGCAGAGGAAGAAGTTAAAGCGGGGATTTATTCTTCCTGCAGAGTCACAAGTCGGTTCAGTATTTCAGCAGATCAGATGCAAGAAAGATTAACCTCACTTTGCAGAGACAACACAAAATTCTCTATAGAAAGCATGTAACATTAGCTATTAATGGACTTGATGGGATAAGGAATTTGCTGGATGGTCACACGCAGAGAGTGGCGATCAAGGGCACAGTGTCCACCTGGAGACCAGTGACAAGTGGTGTCCCTCAGGGGTCAGTGCTGGCA
>WBNM01005831.1:17863-59935 GCA_013399055.1 Ramphastos sulfuratus | reverse complement strand
CCTATGGCAGGGGGTTGGAACTGGAGGATTCTTGAGGTCCCTTCCAACCTTACCATTATATAATTCTATGATTAACCTGAATAAACCATTGTGTTCAAACCAAGCAAGTTTGAATAACTGCAAGGAAAACAGACACACTTCTCAGTCAGTGTCACTCTTCCAAACCTTTGCCATTGTCAAAGGGCTCAGCAATGTTAGCAAAGCTGACTTTATCTTCACAGCTGTCAAACCAACTCAGCATCCCAGCATGCATGGATTTTATTTTCACCTATAACTGTGTAAAGTACTCCAATTTTTGTACACATGTAACAGTTGTTACTGAGGAAAAAAAAATTGCTATTACCTTCCTTGCACGTGGCTTAAATTCAGTAAGTCATTGGGCTGAACTGAGTCCTGGAGGCAGCAAATCTGATGTAAATGGAATTACGCACTCCCCATCATGTCAGTTACCAAGCTGACTGATTTGCCTCTGCAGCCCCTGACATCACCTGCAGGGCTTTCGGTGTGCCTGGAAGGGATTTTCTGAAGTTCTGCTCTTGCAGTCCAATGCCTGGATGTTATTCATCCATTTGTCTATCAAGTATGCATATAATTTTCTTCTTAGTTGCAGATACATAATTCCAGATTTTTACAAAAGAAGAATTTTCCTTACCAATTCTGTCAAACCTACTACCTTGTTTAATGATGTATATGTCTTAGTTCTCCAGATTAAAGTTTACATCAGTCAGAAACTTAATGTGTTCTTGTGGTCCCATCTCAGTGGAGAAGGTGAAGGGGATAGGAGTGTTTGTTCCATATGAATTAAGCAAGATTTATTCAGATAATTGATTATCTGCTGTAAAAGAGGATCTTGATCTTTTCTTCGTGGTCTAGAATCTTTGCAATGAAGTCCCTCCATTTTGGCAGTGGAAGTTTTAGGAACTGGACACAAATCTAATGCCCCCACCAGAAAAACGACGGTGAAACAATGAGCAGTTTGAAGTTACTTAAAATATATGGATTGTTGCATTATTATTGACCAGACAAAAAACTTGCCTTTTTTTTTTTTTTTCTTGAAGGAATGATGTGTTGCTTAAAAAATATCATGTGCAAGGGATGTGATAACCTTCCAATAGCTTTAATCTGACGTGGGAAATCTGATACAGATGTAGTTGAGGCAATTCTAGAACATCAGTCATTGCCTTCTTAGTAACTAACAGACACCAATACTGTCTTTCAGATGCCCAGCAGCATAAAGGCAATGCTCCATCAGACCTCTTGTTCAGTGGTGAAGACCCTCTGTTGTGTTCCTCAGGCGATTTATTACTTTTTGTTTCGCTAGAGCTATCAATTAAAGTATCTGATTTGCCCAAGTCTTGACTCTTAGAGCTTTTATGCATAAAAAAGGCGTGTAAAATAGGTTCTTTCTTGCCGTACCTCTCTTCCAAGCCTCCCATACACTCACATATGTGACAACCTTAGCTGGTTCAGTCATTCATCTCTTGCTTACCATGCTTGTAGAAATGCACGAGGACTAAAGCTTTTAAGGTGTTGCTATCTGTGTATATCAATAAACAAAGGATTGTGCTGAGCAGCAATTAAAACACATCAAGCCTTTCCTGCCATCTGTACCCAAAAATGTTGACGGAAAATGGTTGCACGTTGCTACTTCTCAACTGCAGCATTGTTCTGTTGGGAAGACGTCTTTTCCTTGGTGTTTGTCTGTTAAAGGCATCTTCTTAGAGCTGAAGAAGGAACTCTAGGAATGTATATTTTATGGTTCGTTTTTGAGGATTTTTCAGTGTCCAGAAATCCCTCCACAAGACAAAGGCAGCTGCTGCAGGGGCCTAGGCATTGCAGTTGCTTTCAAATGCAGAGTACTGAACATTTACAGATGCAGAATGTTCACTGTTGAGTCATGGCTTGTGGTATTTTTCATTGGCAAGCCTTGCAGGCTCTGCTATCGCAGGCTCTGCTATCTGCTAATGCCACCCAGCACAGTGACTGATATAACACAGCAGTTACAACTTCTTACCATGAAAAGATGCTTTAAAGTTCTTTACGATGAAAAAGAAAATATATTTAAAGTTGGCAAAGGGTTGTGTTTGAATGTCAATTCAGATGTCTCCCCTTCAGGGAGAAGGTATTCTCCTTTCAACCTGTGTTCTAGGAAAGATTTGCCTGCTTCCTCTGTGTTAACTCTGTGTGGGAATGGTATTCATGGGGAGGTGAGTGAGTGCTGGTGTCTTCCTCAGATGGCTGGACAGGCTGATGGGAGCCCCTCTCTTGAGCAGCTTGCTGGTGTTGCAGAGATATGCCCAGTAAGAAGTGTGCCAGTAGTGATCCTTGGTTAAATAAGGCTTGAAGAAGGACTTTTTCCCCTCGCCAGTTGTTTACATTTTGTATTTGCACAAATTTAACATAATCACTGTTAAAAGTGGGCCCCATGATCATCCTGCTTGAATGGCCTGAAGAGATCAACTGTGCAAGTTCAGTTGCTTCTCCAGGAAATGTTACTGACACCACCCCCATATCAATAACCCTATTATAAATGCCATTGGTATTTTTCTTAGTAGAGGAGCTGTAGGAACCTTTGGCCATAGGATATGGGATGATTGCAGAAATCACCCTTTAAGCAGTTGTCACGTGCTGTTTTTCTTCTCTATTCTGATTCTGAATCAAACAGCTGCCAAGACTCTTTATTCATACCTGGTTTTAGTTTGAACCTTTACTTGATAAAGTCAAGGATGAGCAAATACTTAGATTTCTTTCAAACACGATTAATATTTAATTTTGAAAGTATTTAGACACGACTTCAACTTGCTCTCCAGAAACTGTAAGCAGGTAAAAACTCTCCACCCAACCACTTCTGTGCATCTTGGAAGTTTCTTCCTTTCTTCCTCTGACAGAAATATCTGGTCAAACTGCAAAAATCCAGTAGAGTTAATTTAAAGCAACTCTGTATTTTCTACATGTCTCAGACTCTCAGACCCCATCTGTAGCTGTTGCAGTCTCTTGACAGTTGGCGAAATGCTATTGCTACTTTCAGTTCCCGAAGTGTGATAGTTCATATCTGTTTGATGAAACTGTTCCCGTGGGAGACTTTCCTTTATTCCAGCTGAGCCTCTTAGTGAATCAAGCTGGGCGGTAAGCTTGTGTTGCCCTTACAAAACAGGAGATAGTTTTTTTTTTTTTCCTTCTCCCTCATGCAGTGGCGTAGGATCATGTTACTGGTAACAGGAAGTACTCATAAACTTTCCAAGCTTTGCAGGGGATGGAAGACTCTCACCCTGCCAGTTCTGGGTCCCCACCCTGTGTGATAAGCCACCTGTTAATGGTGAGGAGTCAAAGGAGGAGTCAGTCACGTATGCAGCTCTGAACAGGCATCGTTTTTACAGTGCAAACCTCTATTCTTGCCTGCAGAAATCAATCTGAAGTGCATGAATCCATAAAACCATTGGGGCTGAGTATCTGACCCATGGAAGCATAGGATCTGAGTAACAACCATCAGTGCTGGTCAGCAGGAGTTATGACTCCTCAGGACAAATCCCTCCCAACTACACAAATAAACCACTTGGAGGAGCATCAGTGAAGTCCAAAGTGGGTGTTTTGAGTCAGGTGGACAAGGTGCATCTTTGTATAACTTTGCATGTGGCTAACTGCATTTTCTTTTCTACCTGCATTTCTTTTCTACCTATGCTTAATGTGTTAATGTCTAGTCACATATGAGGCTTAGTCTGGCCTGAAGCAAGGTGTGCACTGTATGTCGACAACTATTAAGAGAGAAATGTCCATGTCAGCTAAAAGGTGGTGATTGCTTTTGTTTCCTTAACAACAACAAAGACTAGATTCAGTAAACTATGCTTGATCTCTCAGTTTGAGGGAAATCTGTGGAATAACTAAAATATCAGATGCAGAACACCTTCTGAAACAGTAACAGAGCCATCTGGATGTTTTATTGAATGTAGTATTGAATATATGTGTTCCTGGTAGGCCACAAAGCAGAGCCATAAAAATAAATTGAGTTACAAGGGTAATGTCAGAACTGGATGCTGCAGAGGGAGACCTGCTCTCCTTCTCTTTCATAACACACAGTCTGTCTCCTTGTTTCAAGGAAGTGTAGCCAAAAGAATATCTGTTAAGATATACAAGTTTCTGCAAATAAATTCGGTTGTTATCCACATCTCTTTATGCACTGTCATGTACAAGAGTGAACTACAGCCATATCTCATATTTTGCTTGAGAGCCATTTTTCTCTTTTCCTTCCTTTCTATCATTCGAGAAAACTCTTGTGCTTGCAAACACAGAGCTTCCCCGGAGCAACAGCAAAAGACGCAGCACATTGCGCTATCAGTGAGCAAGGAGGAGGGCATCACAGAAGGGCGTAACAGCCGCAGGACAGTATGAGGGTGCTGCCCAGGCAAGGGCAAGGGCAGTGTGGGAAAGGCTGGCTGCTGGCCCTCCCAGGCTGCCCACACCCCACCGAGGCCACTCAGGAATGCAGAGCTCCTTTCAGTGCAGCCTTTCTCAGCTTTGCTATTTTTTGTCTTTTTACAGGGGAGTTTTTCTAAGTTGGCAAATAGGTGACTTGTTCTGTGCCACTCATACTTTCTTTTAAGCACAATTAATTAAAGTGATTAATATTGCACTGAGCAGTTTGCTTGGAAGGGACAGCTCTTCTGTAGGGGTGGGTTTTTTTTTTTTTTTTTTTTTTTGACTAATTACCAGTCTGGATTTCTGAATGACAATACAGCTGCTAATTAATCTCAATGCAGTTCTCACAGAAAGAGACCCTGATAAGAACTTTCCAATTAACATAAGAAGAAAAAAAAATGTCAAGAGTCCTGTTGTGTTTTTCTGGCATTCACTCCCAGTCAGATGAATATCACTTTTAAATAGAGAGGCAAACTAAGGATGAGAGCCAGTGGGTGGTGAGGGAGCTCCAGACTTGCCTAGAGGTTATTAACTCAGAAGTAGCTGTTATTTATACAGCCATTCACTCTTCTTGTTGCCTAACATTGCTTGCTACCATTTTTGTAAGCAGGAAGAAGATGAAACAGGACAGTGCAGCAAGTGTCTGACTATCTCCATAGGGAATTTCTCACAGCGTCCCAGTGTTAATACTAGCACAAGGCTGAAAGGGATGTTTTGATAGGATTTTTACCTAACATCTGATGCAGCCAGGTACCTAGGGTCTCTGTAGGTCACTGGTTGGCTTGGGAGCACTCCCATGGTACATGATCCCATATGGGATGGTGCTGGTGGTGGTGGGCAGTGGGGACACCCCTGAGGTCCTTTGCTTGTCTCACAAATTGTGCTTATTAGCCGAAGTGGGCAATGACAGCATACAGCCCCAAGTATTCAGTTTGCTTCTTGGAGGGGAAATCTGCAGCCCACACTGACTATCCTGCTGCTGCAGCTAAGCTGCTAATGGTTCCTGGAAAAGCCCATTTAAAACCACCTGGGCATGCTACAGGACTGTGTAATCTCAGCTCTAACTGTAGTGTAGACACATCCATGAAAATACAGGGCCAGATGCTCAGCTAGGGGCAGTTACTCCAGTCCCTGATTTGTAGCAGCTCTCTAAACCAAGGTAAATGATAGGGACTCCTTCAGCCAGGGAGGAGGGACAGAAACTGATGCTATTGTCAGTTCATTTTCATTACCTTGAGTTTTCTGGAGCAATGTTTCTTTCCCACAGAACCACATGCCAGAGGTGTTGCTGAAGATGTGAGCAGCACAGCAGTTGCTGTGACCAGTGCATAGCTGCTCTGGGTGCTGAGAGAGCTGTTGCATAGTGGCGCGCACAACAAGCTTAAGAAAAGTGCTGTTTTAAACCAAGATGGTTGCCTTCAATTTCTTTTTTTTCCTTTCTGTCTTGAAGGTCAGAAGATTCTTCACCACAGAAGTGATGTCTTAGAAACTGTAGTCCTGATTAACCCCTCAGATGAAGCAGTTAGTACTGAGGTAAGTCAGAAATACTTCATTGGATGTATCATAAAAGCTCAATTAAGTGGACAGGATAAGAGCAGTCAAGCAGATGCAGTTGTGGTGATTTTGCAAACATCAATTACTGCCTTCCATTGTAGCGACCGACAAAACCCAATCTTTTCTTTCAGTGCATTAGCAGACTAAGAGCAGGTCCTAACTGCAGATGAAAGAACATTTTGGGAACAAATACCAGAAAAAAAACATCAGCCATTCTTTAATTTTATCCCTGGTTTCCCAGACTTCTGACAAAACACCAGAGGCATAGGAAGCACCTGTGGTAAAACTCCATCTGTGTTTCTTCTGCTAATTCATTTCTTAGTGACTCTGGATGCCTATTTTATACATTTAAAGAAATAATTGAAGCTGCCCTAGAATAAATTTAGGTCTTTGAGAATTAACTGCTATGGGGGGGGTGACTCTAGGTTGACCTATTTGTCCTTCAAAAATAATGCGATCAATGGACTCTAATAGAGTGCCCCAGAAGAGGACTGCCAATGTCTCACAAAGTTGTTAGAGCAGAGTCAAAGAACTGAGCCTGTAGTTCAAAGACAAAATTGACAAAATCAGGTAGTGAGACTCAAGACTAAAAAAATAGGGATAATTGCATTGCTAGACTGTATTGGAAAGTAGTGACATAGTAGCATTTCTGCTAGGAAATGAAGTAGATCTGCTTGTAGGACATAGTGAATAATCTGTTATCAACGTAAAGTGATATTAAACATAAGTAGGAGGAAGGACTCCAAAACAAATGAAATTTATGAACTTGCAAAGGTTTAAATAAGTAAATCACCTTCATTAACAGCAATTCATTCACTAAAAAAGCTATGAGTGGAAATCTCTTACAAAGCATTAGAAGTACTTGGTGCCTTGGTGAGCAAGGCAGTCAGCTGGGTAGCCACACTTAATACACCCATTTTGGAGTAAAAATCTGTGGAGGAAGAGCCAAGGAAACTGCCAAAAGTAGGGAAGTGCTGTTTCTGTCGCTGTTGCTCATTGTAGCTTTGATGAATGACCACATGGAAGAATATCATCTGAGGTGTGTTAATGACTTCTGAACCTTGGCTTTAATCCTTTGGCTCTGGAATGTGTTTGGCTAGGTTACTATTAATTTCCTCTCACTAGACTGCGGGACGCAATCTTTTCTTCACTTTTCATTTTGCCAAACTCATCACAGCCAGAAGTTACAAACTGAGATTTACCTTGGTTGGCTAAGCAATACTCTGGACACACGCCAGAAAAACACAGGGAGAGGCAGGAGAATTAAATCAGAGATTGGAATAGACATGCCTTGCCCCTATGGCAAACAGAAAGCTTTGTTTCATTTATCAAGAGATTTCTGGGTTGAATCTGGGGAGACAGCGATATTCCATGGAGCTCTGACTTCACTAAAAGAGGGGCTTGAATTCATCCATTCAGGAAAATCAAAGGAAAATTCCACTGTACTGGTGGTAGTCTGGGCATAGTTCTGCCCAAAACGTCTGTCATGTTCTGTACCAAAATACCTCCCATAACAGAGAGGCCCAAAGGGAGAGAGGCCATAGTTTCCCAGAGAAAACAAGTCTTGGAAACCCCATGAACAATTACTTCCTTCTTAAGAAGACCCCACTCCATCACTCTAATGCTCTTGCAACTGTACCATAAATCTGGGAAACCTCTGATCTCCTTATCCTCCTGTCTCAGTTCAAAGTGCATCTTTGTCTCCATTTGGATTGAGGCTATATCCTGCCATTCAGTTCCCTCAAACAATTTGGGTTGTCAGCTAAGGGTAAAGCTGAACAGAATCAACGCCTTGCAGTATTTCTTCTGAAATGGAGTGATGTTGAAATCTGGAGGTGAATTTCTAATAGTCCTTCAGGAAGCCTTGATCATACCAAGACAAAGAATTTATGTGTATCTTGAAGGTCTTCCATGTGTATCACACATTGTGCTCAATAATCTGTAAGCATTTTTTTACTTTTTTGGCCATAGTTCACTAGCTTTGCAGGACGTATTTCCTCATCAATTAATAAAATAGATTGAAGGAGCTACATACATTAGAACACGAGCTGCATTCAACTAAATTTTTGTCTGAAATAAAAATAAAAGTAGAAACAGATACAGTCAATCCTGCAAGGATATTGCATAATTTATAAATATTTAGTGCAGTTAGTGACAGGCCAGCATTAGTCTTGCATTTAATTAAAGGAACTTTCTGCTTAACATCAGGGTCACTTATTTAGTAAAATTACAATGAAAATGTGGTAGAGTTGGAAGCTTCTTTTGTGCCTCTTTTCTACTTGTGCTGAAAACACAAATTGTTCACCAGAGATTGAGGTGGAGCCTTACTGGTGTGAGCTGTAATTGCTTAGAATAACTGATTGCTAAACAATCAATGCAAAAATCTGAGAGTAGCTTGCTAGAAGAGCTAAAGTGATTATGTCATCTCCATGGAGATGGAACTTGGATGCAGTATCATGTGGAGTTGTTCTAGATGGACTTTGCCTGTTTAGTTTAATGCATGGATAGCCTCATTCTGGTGTGACTATTCTAGTTTAACTTAATTCCTTTAACAGGAATTTGTGCTCTCGGAACTCACATCTTACTATAGGCTGAACTGATTTTTTTGGTGTTGGATAAGACTTCCAAAGTATTGCAAAAAAATCTGCTCAACAGTACGGAATCTTGCACAGGTTTTGTTCTATTAAATTGAAGTTGAATTCAGCCAGCAGAAGTGTACTAGATATATAGATTTCCTTTAGCACACAAGTAAATATCTCACCTGGGCAGAGACAGGAATTAGTAGCTATGGTGAGGGTCAATAATACATCTACTTTAAAGTACTTAAGATTTATTACAAAATGTAGAAAAGTTACTTCTCTGTATCAAGGTTATTTGTGCCATCAGATATCCACTTAACATAGTACTTTTAATATGGAAAAATGTCTTGGATTGGCACACTTCTAAAACTTAGTGTTCATACTTAATGACATAATGTGATGTAACCCATTTATGTGACCACATCTCAGTCCTTGAAATTCAACTTTATGATTACAGTGAAGCAGAATTGTCCCTTTCTAGATTATTTTGGTTACAACAGAATGGCAGTTGAAATGTAACACTTCTCTGTGTGATTTTTGGCTGCTACTTTTCAGTGGTCTTCTGCAACTGAATGGCAGTTAATGCTGTATTTAGGAAAAAGAGCAGCCTTCCAAAAACTAAGTCAGATATATACAATTGACCTTCAGTAGTACATGGGACAGTTTAGCAAAGTTGTCCTGATACAGTGCTATTACAATTCACCCAAGAGTTATGCAAGACATCTGTTTGTTTATCAAAAGTATTTTTTGTTCATTCAAATTTTATTCTGTTTTGTTCCTTGATCTTTTTTCATATTATTAGTTTGGTTTATGCATCAGACCTTCCCTCTAATCACTTTGTGTTCCTCCTTTTTCTCCCTTTTGCACCTTTCTCATCCTCTTTTGCAAACAGCACTATACCTTAATGTTTCAACAGTCCTGGGAGACTGGTGCAAAATATTTTAAATTAGAAGAGACACACTGTATGTTCTTAGCAGGATATAGAAACACATGGTCACTCCTATTGTTGATGTATTTCTCTCCTTTGCTCTAGGTGCGCTTAATGATCACAGATGCTGCAAGACACAAGCTCCTTGTACTCACTGGACAGTGCTTTGAAAACACAGGAGAACTCATTCTTCAGTCAGGGTCCTTCTCCTTCCAGAACTTCATTGAGATCTTCACAGATCAAGAGGTGTGTTCAGAAAAATGTCTTCCTTACACCGTTATGTAATGGCAAAGGTTACTGGAACACTAAAAATGCTCCTCTGTGTTGTTAGGCGGCCGAATGCTGATGCCTTTCTATTCTTCACTTTAGACTTTATTTCAAAACATTTATTTAATTTACCTTTGACATAATGTAAATTGTTTAACAAAATAATTAAATTTTGCTTTTGGGAATTAAATTGAAAGTTCCAGAAACACAAAATCAAGGAGCCCTTTAACAGTGGAGACGGTAGAGCTGTGTTTAACATATACATGTTGTTTATCTAAGGTACATATACAAAGTAGTCAAATTGAATTTGACATCAGATTCTTGCCTGTTGGCAGCCAACTAATAGGTGACATTAAAGAAGACAGAGGCTGTCTGTTGGAATAGCTGCAGATTTTTTGCACCATTTATCTGCTTGACTTCTTTGTAGTAGTGTTTAAAATCTGGCTGTTGAAATGTTAAGTCTTGTGATTTTTAGATATCAAAAGGTAAGTAAGAAGTATACCACTATTTGATGCTGTTTGTTTCACTGACTCGTTGTTTTTCTGCCTTGTTTAATGTAGTGTGTCTGAAAGCTCCCATAGGGAAGGAACCCATAGTAAACAAGCTGTCACGCTTAATTTGGCTGTAGTATAAAGTTTTGTTTAAATAAACAATATAGCTGGATCCCTATGAATTTAGTAACCAATATTAATTAGGAGCATGTCAGTGGAGTGAGATTTGAAAGTTCAGCAAAGTTTGCATGAGCTCCAGTGTGATCTTACCGTATCCACCCGATTCTATTCTAAAAGCCTCTTTGTTCAGCATATGGTTGTAGGATTGGGGAATAGCTGGATCCCTACTCTCTGAAACATGCTGCAGTGGTATACTCCCATGGGCTATGAGTAAGGCTCACTTGGTTCTTCTCTGTAGATGACTGCCAGCTGGCCAGCCAGCCAGCCAGCACTGCTCTTTGAAAATGTTGTCTTTCATCTTGTTGTTTCTGAAGCTCTGGGTTCTCACTGCTTCTACAAGATTTTACTAAAGCACAGGAAGATAACATTTGTCATAGTGCAGTCTGTGTATGAGACAGTTTTAAAGGGATAATTTTTAGGTGGTTAGCAAACTCAAAAAAATGTTAGGAAAAAAGTGTTAGAAAAAAAGTTGTCTGTGGTTTCTGAAGTGGCAATCAGAGGAAAGAAGTCCTGTGCTGTCTTTACCCTGGCGGACATGGCAGTATTGGATTTAGGGTTGGTCTCAATGTTCTTAAGGGTCTTTTCCAACCTAAATGATTCTATGATTCTATAAGTCTGTTAAGGTTTAATGAGGACTGTGTAGAGTTGGTGTTTCTGATCTCTGCCTTTTTTGCTTCACTGGGTCAAACCTGAAGGTCAAGGAATTTGTTTCTGAATAAATAAGTGGCCTTTTAGGGGATCCTCATAAAGTCTAATTCAGAAATCCACCACTAACATGCAAAGCTCCATACGCAATATGGCTAAATGTAGTTCTTTGAACATCTCTCATGTCAGAATATTGAAAATGTTCTATTCCACTGCCTCTGCAAAAACAGCAGAGGAAAACTTTTCCTTTTACCTTTCTAGTCAAAATTAGCAAACAACTTTGGTTTTCCTCTGAGCAGCTAGTTTGCTGTTTGCCTCCACCACCTATGACACTTTTGAAAACTTGAGAATTTCTCAACATATGTCTCTTAGGACTTGAAAAGGCAAGCAGGTTCAAAGATATTTTTTTATTGCTCCCTGAGTGACTTTGAATCCAAAGAGAAAGAGTGGTTACATCTCTATATTACCAAAAAGCATAAGCAGTGGAACTGTCAATATCCTTGATGTCACCATTTGACATGCAAATCCATCAATGTTTTATCTGGGGCATTCCTGAACTTGATATTCCTAGCAAATACGATATATATCTCCAGGTTTTCACTGGTTTGCTCTGTCAGTGACTTAACACTTTCTGCGTTACGCATCTCAGCTTTTAGGAGTGAAGAAACCCAAAATTCAGAAGTACAAAGCAGAAATCGAAATCCAATATAATATGAACTACAGAGGAACAAGCACGAACTTTGGCCTATTATACTCACTAGCCCGTAGTATATTACTGCAATTTTTTTTTTTATCTAGCCAGAAAATCTTCCCTACATGAGAAACAGTTGGTAATCCACTTATATTGTTATGTGTGCAACACATCTGGATTTATTCATCCAGAAGAAATGATCTTTACGACTGCTTTTGTCTCTCCCTAATACTGTGTTTTCAGTCCTGATCAGTGACACAGCATAAGGAGCACCCTTGAGATTCTAAATCCATTTCAGAACTGTTTTCTCTGCTCTCCCCATTTTTTTGATTTCTGTAATAAACAAGAACAGTTCTCTTATTTTCATTTCAGCCTTTTCTCCTTTTATTGTGCTTTGTTTTATCCTTTGCTCCTTTCCAGAGAAAGCCATGTCTGACATGTGAGTGGGATTTCTTCATACTCCTGTCAAGTCGTTTAGATAATAAAGTAGGCAAAAACTAAGACAGAAAATAATTATTTTTTTGCTATATTTGGGTATTGGTTGGATTATTTTTATATATATAAGAACCACTGTATCTTTATTGAGTTTGATTTTTGGTAAATGCTGAAGATAAATTATGTAACATGAAGAAAGGAAGTGAGACATAGACACTTGGAGGCCCAAAGAGAGAGCTAGTGCAATCAGTTATATATATATATATATTTCAGTTATATATATATATCAGTTATATATATATATATTTCTCCCACTGAGTTTATGGTCCAAGATTTGCAAGTTATGTAGTTGTATCATAATCACTATCATCTTTATGGAAACTGTTCTTACAGCTTGATCTGACCATTGAGTCTCTGCAAAGAAGGTTGTAGTTTTTTTCCATAATGCTGTGCTGACATATTTTTAAATTACATTTTATGACTACTATGTCTGAACTACTATTGGTGAGACACTGGAACAGGTTGGTGAGACACTGGAACAGGTTGCCCAGGGAGGTTGTGGATGCTCCCTCCTTGGAGGTGTTCAAGGCCAGGTTGGATGCGGCCATGAGTGACCTGTACTAGTGGGAGGTGTCCCTGCCTATGGCAAGGGGTTGGAACTAGATGATCCTTGAGGTCCCTTCCAACCTTATCATTCTATGATTCTACGGTTCTAATTCTTTAAAGAAAAGATGCACCTAACTTGGTGGTTTCTTTGTTAAGACCAAACAGAACAAACGATGGGCTACATTTAACCTAATTGTAAATTTAAAAACAAACAAATAAACAAATGCCTCAGATGAAAACATCTCTGGAACTGTTAGAATCACAGAACCTTAGAGGTTGGAAGGGACCTCCAGAGATCATCCAGTCCACACCCCCTGCCAAGCCAGGATCACCTAGGGTAGTCCACACAGATACACATCCTGGCAGGTTTTGAAATTCTCCAGAAAAGGAGACTCCACAGCCTCTCTGAGCAGCCTGTTCCAATGCTCTGTAACCCTCACTGTGAAGAAGTTTCTCCTCATGCTGAGGTGAAACATGTCATGCCCCAGTTTGTAGCTGTTGCTCCTTGTCTTATTGCTGCTCACCACCAAAAAGAGATTGGCCCCATCCACTTGACACCCACCCCTCAGATATTTCCACACATTGATGAGATCTCCTCTCAATCTTCTCTTCTCTAGACTAAACAGTCCCAGGTCTCTCAGTCTGTCTTCATAGGGGAGATGCTCAAGTCACCCAGTCATCCTTGTGGCTCTTCACTGGACTCTCTCCAGCAGGACCCTATCCCTCCTGAACTGGGGAGCCCAAAATTGGACACAGCATTCCAGATGTGGTCTTACTAGGGCAGAGTAGATGGGGAGAACCTCCCTAGACCTGCTGGACATGCTTTTCTTGATGCACCACAGGATGCCATTGGCTCTCTTGCCCACAGGGGCACATTGCTGGCCCATGCAGAACTTGCTACCCACCAGGACTTCATGCAGCTGCATTCCAGCAGGGCAGCCCCCAATCTGTAGTGGTGTCTGTTGTTATTCCTCCCCAGATGCAGGACCCTGCACTTGTCCTTATTGAAATTCATGTGATTTGCCTTTGTCATTTGGAGAAGGTCATACTTTTTCATGTTTGTCTACTAAGTTGGGCCCATCAGATACTGTTTTTAGTTCAGACTGAAACAGACCAACCGCTCTTCACACTATGGCATAAAACCTCTTGTTTTCTGTGCCTGTATTTGACCATCTGGATTTGCTACCAAATACTATCAAGCTAAATGGAGTTATTCTGGATTTCAGCTTTAGGGGTTTATGAGTTTAAAATCAAAATAATGAGCATTTTAACACTAACAACTTTTTCTGGTGGTTTTTTTTTTTTCTCTTTTTTTTCTCTTTTTTTTCCCCCCTTTCTTCCTGCCACTTTCTTTAGCACAGTGTCTTGTACTCTCAGAGGTACAAAACTTGTAGCTATTTGCATTTGTTAGTGTTCTGGAAAACTTGCGTGCTGTCAGTCATGCTGATCAAGGAGTGGTGATGGCCTTTCAGGAGGCAGCCTGCAGAAAGAACTGCAGTGTAGTGGCATATATTCCATCAGAGAAGGGATGATGAAAGTGGCTGCCCTTAAGAAAACAGTGTCCTCCTCTAGGCTGCAATTACTCTCTGTCTATTAAAAGGATGTGTTTTGTCCTTTAGGTGTTTTGCTGATTTTTCTGGATGAACGGCAGTGAGACTCGTGAACCAGTGGCAGAGATAGTGGCAGCTCTGGTAGTGTTAACCTCATAAATCCTCATACTCTCTCAATATGCAAGCTCGTACCATCCTCCTACAAAGGGTGCGGACGCTGGCAGGAGCCTGTCTCTTTTTAGGCACTAAGAAACAGGAATATGGTCTTTTTTTGTATTTTAGAAAAAACAGTAGTAAACTAATTGTGGTAACAGGTTCCTTGAGCTTCTAGGAGAGGTACTCCCCAGTTCAGAAGCAAATGAAAAAGGTTTTATCAATCTGATCAGGAAATGCTATGTTCTGACGTTAATTGTCATTTAAAAATTAATTTACATGCATCTTCCTGTGTTTTTGTTTTACAACCCTAGATTGGTGAATTACTGAGCACCACACACCCTGCCAACAAAGCCAGCCTAACTCTTTTCTGCCCTGAGGAAGGAGACTGGAAAAATTCCAACCTTGATAGACACAATCTTCAAGACTTTATTAATATTAAACTCAACTCAGCTTCCATATTGCCTGAAATGGAAGGACTCTCTGAATTCACAGAGTATCTGTCAGAATCAGTAGAAGTACCATCACCTTTTGACATTCTGGAACCTCCAACCTCAGGAGGCTTCTTGAAACTCTCCAAACCCTGCTGTTATATTTTCCCAGGAGGAAGGGGGGACTCTGCGTTGTTTGCCGTGAATGGATTCAACATGCTTATCAATGGAGGATCTGAAAGAAAATCCTGCTTTTGGAAGCTTATCCGGCACTTAGACAGGGTAGATTCCATTCTGCTTACTCACATTGGAGATGACAACCTGCCAGGAATCAATAGCATGCTTCAGCGAAAGATAGCCGAACTGGAAGAGGAACAGTCTCAAGGGTCTACTACCAACAGCGACTGGATGAAAAATCTCATCTCACCTGATTTAGGAGTTGTGTTCCTTAATGTACCTGAGAACCTGAAGAACCTGGATCCTAACTTTAGAACAAAAAGGAGCCTAGAAGAAGCTTGCTTTACTCTCCAATATTTAAATAAATTGTCTATGAAACCAGAACCTCTTTTCAGAAATACAGGAAATACAATCGACCCCATCATTTTATTTCAGAAAATGGGAGTTGGCAAACTTGAGATGTATGTGCTTAATCCTGTCAAAAATAGCAAAGAGATGCAATATTTTATGCAGCAGTGGAGTGGTACTAACAAAGATAAGGCTGAATTCCTGCTACCAAATGGCCAAGAACTAGACATTCCACTATCCTACTTCACCTCTGTCTCATCCCTCATTGTGTGGCATCCAGCTAATCCTGCAGAAAAAATAATTCGAGTTCTGTTTCCTGGAAACAGCACTCAGTATAATATTCTAGAAGGACTTGAAAAACTCAAACACTTAGACTTCCTTAAACAACCATTGGTTACACAAAAAGACCTGACTGGGAACATTGCCAGTCCAGCTGTGAAACAAACGAAGCTGAAACAACGAACAGACAGCAAGGAGAGTCTCAAACCTGCTGCAAAGACACCACCAAGCAAGCCTGTCAGAAAAGAGTCTAAAGAAGAAGCACCAGAGCCTGCAAAGCCTAGTCCGGCACCAGAAAAGACTCAGAAGTTGGAAAGCAAAGAGAAGGTTTTACTTAAAAAAGAGAAACCAGCGAAAGTGGAGACCAAAACTGTCGTGGTAGAAAAAGACATAACAAGTAAAGAGGAACAATTAGTAAAATCTGAAACTCCTGAAAAACAAACTACAGATGTAAAACCAAAAGTGTCAAAGGAGAAGCCAGTGAAAAAAGAAGTAAAAGCAAAACCTGAAGAAAAAAAAGAGGACAAAGAAAAACCAAAGAAAGAGGTTTCTAAAAAAGAGGAGAAAACAACCATCAAAAAAGAGGAAAAACCCAAAAAAGAAGAGATCAAGAAAGAGGTTAAAAAAGAGATGAAAAAAGAAGAGAAGAAAGAAACTAAGAAGGAAGTAAAGAAAGAAACTCCACCAAAGGAAGCTAAAAAAGAAGCTAAAAAAGAAGAGAAAAAGGAAGAGAAAAAGGAAATCAAGAAGGAAGAAAAGGAAGTGAAAAAGGACATCAAAAAGGTTCCTAAAGAAACAAAGAAGACAGCTACTCCTTCGGCTGAAGCCAAAAAGTCAGCAGCAAAGCCTAAATCACAAAAGAAAGAGGAACCTGCTAAAAAAGAAGCAGCACCTGCTGCAAAGTCAAAGGAAAAAGGAAAAGTTAAGACTGTGAAGAAGGAGACCAAAGTCAGTGGAGCACAAGCTGCCCTTGCAGCAGCTGGAGTTGCTGCCACAACTCTAGCAGCTGTAGCAGCTGCAGAAATCACAGCAAGTGGAAAGGAACTTGAAGCGGAGAGATCCCTTATGTCTTCACCAGAGGACTTAACAAAGGATTTTGAGGAGTTAAAAGCTGAAGAAGTAGAAATAGTAAAAGAAACAAAACCTGAAGTTGCACTTATAGAGGATGAACTGAAACTCACTGGTACAGTACAAAAAGAGACCTTTGAAGTGCAAAAAGAAAAATTAGATAACGAGGGACCTGCTGAGTCCTCTGATGAAGGCATAACTACCACAGAGGCTGAGGGTGAGTGTGAACAGACACCCGAAGAACTGGAACCTGTGGAAAAGCACAGGGTTGATGATAATGAGAAGTTTGAAGATGAGGGAACTGGTTTGGAAGAATCATCTGAAGCAGGAGATTATGAGGAAAAGGCAGAGACAGAAGAAGCTGAAGAGCAGTTTGAAGATGAAGAGGAAAAGACACCACTGGACACTGCAAAACCATATATAGAGAAACCAAGAAAAAACGAAGAAAGCTCAGGAGAATTGTCTGAAGCAGATGCTAACATTAAAGTTGAAAAGTATCTTGAAAAGGCAGATTATGAAGCCTCCGATGATCGGGCTGAGGAAGACAGAGAAGAAGCAATAGAAAAGGCAGAAACTGAAGAGACTGAAGAAGATGAGGAAGACAAAGCAGAAGACATCAGAGATGAAGAAGAAACTGAAAAAATAGAAGCTGAAGAGGATTATGTGATGGCTGTGGTAGACAAAGCTGCAGAAGTTGGAGAAGTTGAAGATAAATATGGCCTACTCATAATTACACCAACAAAACGCTCAGAGCCTCAATCTCCAGCAGTTGAACCAGCCTCTTCCATCCATGATGAGACATTACCTGGTGGTTCAGAAAGTGAAGCCACTGTTTCTGATGAGGAAAATAGAGAAGATCAACCTGAGGAATTCACTGCCACTTCAGGTTACACACAGTCTACCATTGAAATATCCAGTGAACCAACTCCAATGGATGAAATGTCGACACCCCGGGATGTCATGAGTGATGAAACTAACAATGAGGAAAGCGAGTCACCTTCTCAGGAGTATGTGAACATCACCAAGTATGAGACAGCACTCTACTCTCAAGAGTTTGGCCGACCTAAACTTTCTCCACTTCCAGATGCTTTTAATGGATTATCTGAAGGATCCAAAACAGAGGCCACAGAAGGTAAAGAATATAATGCCTCAGCTTCCACCATCTCACCACCTTCTTCATTAGAAGAAGACAAATTCTGCAAATCTGCATTCCAAGATATATATCGCCAAAAAGAGAGTGATAGTCAAGGCACTGCCAAACTAGAAATCAAAGAACCATATCAAGAAGGTGGTGGAAAACATAGTCCAGTCAAGAGTCCAGCTGACAGTTTGTCCCCTCCATCGCCTGTTGCCAAAACACCACTGAATGAACGTAGTGTCAACTTTTCCCTCACTCCCAATGAGATCAAGGTCTCATCTGAGCCTGTCTCCAGTGCTGCATTGCCTGATGTCCATCAAGGAGTTGCTGAAGAGCACTGTGCAAGCCCTGAAGATAAAACATTAGAAGTAGCATCTCCATCACAGTCTGCTGCTGGTAGTGCTGGCCACACACCTTATTATCAGTCTCCCACCGATGAGAAGTCCAGTCAGCTTCCCTCTGAAACCAGTGAAAAGTCAACAGAAGCTCCTGTTAGCTTCGAATTCAGTGAAGACAAAGATGAGTCTGCAAAACCCAGAATAAGTCCTATGGATGAGCCTGTGCCAGATTCAGAATCTCCTATTGAAAAGGTTCTCTCACCTCTACGAAGTCCACCACTGATAGGTTCAGAGACCCCTTATGATACATTTTTGAGTGCTGATTTGAAGTTTCATGACAGAGATTACAGAAGTCCTGAGGAGAAACCTGAAAAAGAAAAATCACCTGTGCAGATGAGCCCATCCTCTGAAGCCAGTTCTGTTGGCCTTTTCCAAGAAAAACAAGATGAAAAAAGCATGGAGTTCATGGCAATTAAGGAAAGCTTCAGCCTAGAAAGGAAAATGGAGGATACAGAACCCAGTAGCTCCCAGTCTTCACTGGTCTTGGATGAGCGCAAGTTAGCAGGTGATCTCTCACCTACTCAAATAGATATCAGTCAGTTTGGTTCCTTGAAAGAAGATACCAAAATGTCAATTTCTGAGGGCACTGTTTCTGACAAGTCTGCCACTCCTGTTGATGAGGTTGTAGCAGAAGACACCTATTCCCATATAGAAGGAGTAGCTTCTGTCTCTACAGCATCTGTTGCAACTAGTTCATTTCCAGAACCAACTACTGATGATGTGTCTCCTTCTTTGCATGCTGAGGTTGGGTCTCCCCACTCTACTGAAGTTGATGATTCCCTTTCAGTGTCAGTTGTACAAACACCAACAACTTTTCAGGAGACAGAGATGTCTCCATCTAAGGAAGAGTGCCCAAGGCCCATGTCAATTTCTCCACCCGATTTCTCACCTAAAACTGCAAAATCAAGAACACCAGTGCGTGATCAGAGATCTCCTGAGCAGTCAACTATGTCAGTGGAATTTGGTCAGGAGTCCCCTGAGCAGTCTTTAGCAATGGACTTTAGCAGGCAATCTCCAGAATATCCTACATTAGGCACTAGTATACACCACATATCTGAAAATGGGCCAACAGAAGTAGATTATAGCCCTTCAGATATACAGGAGCCTACTTTTGCACGGAAGATTTCCCCTGTGGAGCATTCATCTTACTCTCAGGAAAAAGATATTTCAGAAATTATTTCAGTTTCTCAAATTGAAGCTTCATCCTCAACTTCATCAGCTCATACACCTTCCCAGGTAACTTCACCACTGCCAGAGGAAACTTTTTCAGGTGCTGCTCCACCCAGAGATATGTCTCTACATTTTACCTCAGAAAAGGTGCAGAGCCTAGGGGAAAAGCTGTCACCAAAGTCTGACCTATCTCCATTAACTCCAAGGGAATCTTCTCCTCTGTACTCCCCTGGTTTTCCAGATTCACCTCCTGCAGTCACAGAAGCAGTGACAGCTAGTCACACACCTTCATTGACACTGCAGGTGTCCTCTGTCAAAGCATTTGGTTACCAGGAAACCCTAACAAAGCACAGTCCAGAACCTTCACTCAGCCCAGAAAAAGAGGATTCAGACAAAAGCAGCAGATCTCCAGAAGAACTTAATTATTCTTATGAGGCCACGGAGAAAACTACTAAGTCACCAGAAGATGTTAGCTATTCCTGTGAGCCTGTTGGAAAATCCACTAGATCACCTCAGGCCATGGATTATTCCTATGAGACAACCAAGAAAACTACTAGGTCACCTGAGGAAATAGATTATTCCTATGAGATAATTGCAAAAAACATGAAGTCATCTGAAGCCACAGACTATTCTTATGACATGACACAGAAAACCACTAGGTCACCAGGTGCCACAGATTATTCCTACGAGATGACTGGGAAAACCACCAGCTCGCCTGGGGCCACAGATTATTCCTATGAGAGCATTAGGAAAATTACCAGATCACCTGATACTATGGATTACTCCTATGAGACAACAGGGAATGCCCCTAAGTCACCAGAAGGCATTAGCTACCGCTATGAGACAACTGAGAGAACTACCAGGTCACCAGAGGCCATGGCTTACTCCTGCGAGACTACTAGGAAAGCCTCCATGTCACCCGAAGCTGCAGATTACTCATTTGAGACAACTGGGAGAGCCACCAGATCACCTGAAGCTATTAGCTATTCCTACGAAGCAGGCATGCATTTCACTCCAGGAAAATCATTAGCAGAATCTCGTCAAGATGTTGACTTATGCCTGGTGTCCTCTTGTGAGTATAAACATCCCAAAACTGAACTTTCACCCTCGTTTATCAACCCAAACCCCCTTGAGTGGTTTGCAAATGAAGAACAGTCTCAAGATCAAGAGAAGCCATTAACTCAATCTGGGGGAGCTCAGCCACCCTCTGGGGGAAAGCAGCAAGGGCGGCAGTGTGATGAAACCCCTCCCACTTCTGTGAGTGAGTCTGCTCCATCTCAGACTGATTCAGATGTTCCCCCGGAGACTGAGGAATGTCCTTCCATCACTGCAGATGCTAACATCGACTCAGAAGATGAGTCAGAAACCATTCCCACCGACAAGACAATTACATACAAAAGCATTGACCCACCACCTGTTCCGATGCAGGATCGCAGTCCTTCCCCAAGGCACCCTGATGTTTCCATGGTTGATCCGGAGGCTCTGCCTGTTGATCAGAATTTGGGTAAACCTTTGAAGAAGGACCTCAAAGAAAAGACAAAGACAAAAAAGCAGGGTACTAAAACCAAGTCATCATCTCCTGTTAAAAAAAGTGATGGGAAATCAAAACAAGTGGCTTCACCAAAGCCAGCTATAAAAGAATCTTTAGACAAAACTTCCAAAACAGCTTCTCCAAAAAAGAAGGAGTCTGTGGAGAAGGCAACCAAAAATCTCTCTCCTCCAGAAGTAAAGTCTCGAATGGAAGAGAAAGATAAAGACACCAAGAATGCAGCAAATACAACAGCATCCAAGTCAGCAAAGACTGCAACCACAGGTAAAGACAGATAGCAATTCCCTAATGTTCAGATTTTCTTAGCTGTCGCAGTGAAGTAAGTTTGATTTTATGTGATGTGAGAATGTAGTTTGCAGCAAATCCCCAAAGTCCAGGTTTTAAATATAAATTCCCCATTATAATTATAGGCCCCATTTAAACGCGCAAAATTCACTAATTTAATTTCTGAGAAAATCTGAGAAACTTGGTATGTCAGTTTGCTGAGAGTACACAAAATATAAAGAACTTGATACAGATGTCTAAATTGTTAGCCAACTGATAGAACTGAAAGCGCTGCCATTGTAGGTGAAGTGAAATCAGCGGCAAAATTAACCGCTCTATTCATTTTGACAAACAAGTAGGCATAGTTCTCGTAACATAAATCGGTGGAATTTAATATCGTGGGAGGCAAAGGTACTATCAACCATTAGATGCTCTTATTACTTTTCTGGATTAATTTTAAATGGAGTGTTTTTAAAAACTACAACGGCAGTAAGAGCACTGGCAGAGAACTAAGTATGTATATGACATAATCCAGTTAAGAGTGTTAGGCAGTAAGTGGTGACTAAATGTACAGAACATTAATGTCATGTTGAATGGCTGTTGTGTATGCTAAGCTGTAATAACAGATGAATTAAATTACTGAAGGAGACATTGTGCTAATCTATTGTTTCTGGCAGATCTTGTTAGAAAGTGTTTGGGGGATACTTTGGGTTTGCTGTTATTTAAGGTTTTTTTACAAGAAGCAAATCTAGGGTTTAGTACAAACAAACCAGTATTCAACTGTCTTTAAATTTCCCATTTTTCGTGATCCACCTTCCTTTCTTACACCATCATTTGCATGTCTCTGTTATAGATATGTTTCAAAGCAGCACTATTAATTCCTCCTGCACTACACTACTCCAGCACTTTAGCTCTGTATGAGGTTATTCTTCCTTAAAGCATATTTCTCATGTATACAGTAGTGCAGAAGACAAAACTTTATTTGGTAATGGCATTGAAGTGTAAAATATGATGTCTAATATTTTATCCAATGTTGACATCCAAAATACAGAAAGATTTTTTGTGATAATAAAATATGTTGGAACTTAAATTCTTTAATTCAGGAAACCTGATCATATTATGATGCCTATTTGGCGTATTGCCCTATGATGAACTGCAGCACGTGCCAGACACCTGTAATGGATTTAGCTAGCTTTATAGTGTATGACCGTAAATAGCATGTATTGCTCAGATAATTGTTTACCAAGCTTCATGTAACAACATGAGAAGGCTGATAGAACATAAATGCTGATTATCTGGATAAAATTGCCTTGAATTTTCAGTTCACATCATAAATTGTGTAGCAATGCCATGTTTTTTGGGTGGTGTTTTTGATTGGAGTGCTTAAACGTTGAAATTCCTTTTCAGTTAAGCCTTTAGAAGAAGTTCTACCCTATGTACAGCACCAAAAACATGTTCCCCTCTATCTATCATAAGCGACTAACCCGTGTGTGCAAATAAGGATCCAGCAGGCAGACAAACACTTGTTCTCAGTTTCCTGAAGTTACTGCTGTACAAATTTCTCTATCCTCTCATGTTCCAATTTGGCCACCTCTCTGCTCAGGTGTAGCAGCTACCTGATGTTGTAAGGCAGTCTCAAGCATGTCGAAAGCTACTGTGTCTTGCTATATGCTGATATCAGAAATCTCAGGACTGCTTCATATCTGCACGGCTCCCTGTGCAACCCTAGGTTTTATAACTGTGCTTTTGAAGAGCTGTATTTCTTAATATGGAAAATAAAACCACCGTTTACTGCATGTTAATTCAATAATCACAGCCTTGCATAGTAATTGTTGGATAATAGGAGTATAATAGAGTATTACTGAGAAAGGTTCAGACATGTTCTTGTTTATGTGGTAGTGAGTTTTTATTACAGTTATTCAGGTGTCTCCTCTCACTGCAATTGTCATTGGCAAACAAAACTGGAACATGTAATTACATACAGCAGGCTAATGCCATTACTGGATGCCTCTTACCTCAGTGGCTATGATTAATTAATCAATGCATATTTTTAACCAATCCTCAATATATTCTTTTGTTGTTTGATTTCTAAGGACCTGGAAATACTAAGGTGGCAAAATCTACAGCAGTGCCTCCGGGACCTCCAGTGTACTTGGATCTGGTGTACATTCCCAACCACAGCAATAGCAAGAATGTCGACGTTGAGTTTTTCAAGAGGGTCCGGTCATCATACTATGTGGTGAGCGGGAATGATTCTGCAGCTGAGGAGCCAAGCAGGGCTGTTCTGGACTCCCTGCTGGAGGGCAAGGCACAATGGGAGAGTAACATGCAGGTAGGCTCTTCACTAGTATCTATATTGAACCTTCTCTGGAAAGCAACTATGGTGAGATAGAGCACCTCTGGAGTGTATGGTAGCTGCTGGGAAATGGCGTCCCCAGGATGGACACCTTGTTTCACTGGTGATTTGTAAGGACACCTGAGTGAAGCACAGATGTACACTCCACTCAGCCACTTGCCCATTTCTGACCCTTCTGGCTTGTTCTTGGTCAAAAAAAAAACAAACAAAAAAAAAAACAAACCACAAACAAAAAAACACTCAAAACAAAAAACAAAAAACAAAAAACAAAAAAAACAAAACCCAAACCGCTGGGATCTGGTTTACAGGGCCGTTTGGCTGTTTCAACTTGTTACTATACCATGTATGATCCAAGTTTGGAAACTCTGTATTTTGTAAGAAGAAAAAAAGAAAGAAAGAAAGAAAGAAAGAAAAAAAGAAAAATTAATGTTTCATGGTTTACATGGTAATCATAAGTACTTGGAAACTTCACGTGCCTTTCCATCATGATCCATAAATGTACCAAACATTTGGCCGTAAGAGCAATCAGTGCAGATCACAGACTGCTACTTCTCTGGAGAGCTGCATCTGAGCACCTTACAAATCCAAGATTTTATTTTGATAAGCTACTTCTTTGCAATCATTTTACCTTACCTGTATGTTTAATTATTTCCTTTCATCCACCCATTTATACAAGTATTCATTACAATAAAGACCCACTCTTTCCATAAGACAAACATACTTGTAGGTTGGAACTTGTTACAAAGATGGTTTTCTTTTCTGCTGTTTCTGCTGTTTCTGCTGTTCATTCCTCCTGTTTTGTATTGCAGGTTACCTTAATCCCAACCCATGACTCAGAAGTGATGAGGGAATGGTACCAAGAGACCCACGAGAAACAGCAGGACCTCAACATCATGGTTTTGGCAAGCAGCAGCACTGTTGTTATGCAAGATGAATCTTTTCCTGCATGCAAGATTGAGCTGTAAGAACGAGACCATGCATGACAAGATGAAACTTTGTTTCCAGAAATTCTCCAGTTTGAAAACACCTTTTCTAAAAAGAATCCAACCCATCTGTTTCAACTGCTGAACTATATACCTGCCAAATGCTATACTTGTCACAGTGATGCAAGTCACTAATATTTTTAGTGACTTTGCTGATTGCTAAGGGAAGTAACAATATTCCCACAGTAGGGTTCAGACTACTGGAAAATACAGATCCAGTTTCATCTCTGATGAACATTTGGAAACCAAGCACTAGCAACCCTGACTTCTTCCAGGTCGAGGCATTTGCTCTCTAAAGAAACACAAAGAGAGAAAATGAAAGAGGGGTAGGAGGAGGAAGTAATAAATATTTAAATCTGCATTAGTCTCATGGCAATAGATGTATTGCTTAACTGCAGCCTGCTTATGCTCTCACATGAAAATAAAGTCTTGAATTTATATCAATCTGAGCTATCTTAAAGGGGATACTTTTTTAACAGAATTAAGTTAGCTAGAAAATAAATACTAATAGAACGTGGCTAGGAAGGGCCGTACAACCTAAACTCTCATCAGCAGTTTTCCACTTTAATTTGAACTCTGCATACTGACATACCATAACAATCACAGGCCAAATGTGCATGTAGTCTGCACCCCATCTCAAGTCTAAAATCTTTCATTCAACATGCAGAATTGTTGGTCTAAGGCATGCCCCCAGTGGAAGTCCACTCACTCCAGCCAGAACTGACCAGTCCACATGCTTGAACACCCATGTCCACTGTCAGCTAACTGAAGCAAAATACCAAAGCGGTCGGGAGTACATACGGTAGACAAATTGCCTTAGAAAGTGACTTGAATGTACAAAGAAACTCGATGCACTTATTTTTTAATGTCAAGACAGCAAATTTCTAAAACATCTGTGTAGGATCATAGTTACACCAGTAAAGAAGTGTGAGTGTGCATGTGTGGTACTAGAAACCTGACTGGTCAAATGGCTTGGTGCTACGAATTTCACGTTAGTTATGGGAACGCTTCACTGATGCACCTGGACAGGTCAGCAGGGCAAGATGAGCATTTTTTCGAATGCTTCTTTTGTACTGTGGAAGCAAGATTGAAGTGGTGTCCAGTATCAGAGTTACGAAACTGAGTGAAACATTCAGAATGATGAAAAAAGGTTACCTGTGAGCCTGTACAGTATTCAGCCTTCCTTTGTCATACCTTATTTTATTTGTTTAATTTAAGAGTGGATATGGGAACAAATGTACAGAAACCTTTTTTTTAGTGCTATGTGAACTTTTAATAAATGAATTTTTAACAAAATTTTTCATTTACAGGAAAATGCAATGAAAAATTTTTCAGGTGAAGGCAATTTTTTTAGCATTTTTGTAAGATAAATGAATAATGTTGTTTAAGGTTCTAGTGAGAATGGATATTGAGGTAAAATTTATCAAAAATAGTCAACTGCCAATACTTTTTTGGGGATGAGGGTGTGTGGAAGGGCACCCTGGTGGCAAAATTGAACTATTAATAATGACAGAAAACGGGATTTGAAAAGCTGATTGCCTAATACTTCAAGGGTGTAGCCTACTTTCTTAACCCGCACAAGATCTTGAAAAAAGATAGAAGCAATAAAATAATNAAACCAAACAAGCAAACAAAAAAACAGCAGTTCAATCGTAGAAGGTTTGCAAATCTGAATTTAAAGAAGGTGTAAAGGCCTCCAGAATGGAGATATGTGCTGGGCTGTAGGATTCACCATTATGGCTGGTGTTAAGTTTCACAATGTAGTGAACTATGACCTCATTTTATTTATTTCAATTTTACATTGTTAGGATATTTCTGTTTAATACGTGTATCTTTGCACTCCTAATTTTTATGAGTTGTTTTTTTTTTTTATACTGCTTTAGGGTCCTTTAAATATGGGATCCTGAGGCCCATTTAATGCTGTGAATTACTGTTTGTCAGTTGTTGGGGGTTTGATTTATTTTTAACGTCTTCTCTTTTCTTAGGTACCTCTAGCAATGCTGTTTTATTTATTGCTATACCTTTTAAGTTGTTAAGAATAACTTAGAATGACTATGGCACAAAAGGCAGATGGAAATGTATTGTGAAAACAAGCATGTTTGCTGGGCTCATATTCATTCACTTAAAATTGCTGTTGTAACACATAGTCTACAAAGTAATAGGCAAAAACAGTTGTACTAATTCTACAGTTCTTTCTGCTTTGTCTACTTTCTTATATGGGTCAGATTTCAAACTTTTTGAGTGGGTGGGAAAAGATTTTCTGGCAACATCTGACAAAATCTCTGCTTTGGTAGAAAATCTGTTTTAAGTACAGCAGTGGTCCTGAGATTAATCTCACTTATACCACTTACTCCTGTGAATCGGGAGCAATTTCACTACAGGCATGGACGTTACAGTCATTTGGTTCTACAGTAAATGATATTGAAATCAAGCCTTAAGTCTCCCCAAGCAAATTTTTGATGGCTCAAGCATTTGTTTTACTTTTAAAGTAATAATTAGACTGTTACAGCTGATCTTAATACATACATTCACTTCTTTTGCTGATATAAGAACATTCAAACCCCAGTATGGCTATTCTGAGGTATTGTAATGCCTTTTTCCATCCATTCTGTTTCAAATGGCAATGGCACATGGGTGCGACACAGCAATGAACTCCTCCATTAGCTCCTCTTGCCCTTAATGTCTTTCCTGCCTGTGGAACTAATCTAACTGTGCTAGCCCTGGTACTACACAATTAGTTTAGTGTAACAGTCAACAAAATGTACCATGTACATTAGCAATGAGTGCTGTTGATCAGCATAAATTTCTAGGAGCATGGTTTGTTATTGATTACTCTAATTATAAAGATTCAATATCTGAGTGTAAAGACACTCCACATAAGTGATGGTATTACCCATAACAGCATTCCCAGTCATGATCTTTATGCTTATACTGCTTCATTCAGTGAAGAATTAACTTTGGACATCCCACTCCACTCCTAAACTTGGACAGGGCCTCTCTTGCATGCCTTTTCAAAGTCCTGTGGTGGGCCTGACTTCATTGACCTCTCACTCCATCTCTCATAGAAATCACTTTTGATTTTTTTTTCCCGCTTACTTTACATGTGGTGAATGGAGATAACTATGTACATGAAAGTTAGGGTTTTTTAATTGTCTATGATAGCTTACACATTTTAGGATAGTTCTGATACTTATTTACTAAGATTTAATCAATTTGTTAATTGAATTTTCAATCCCTCCCACCACAAGCAAGTCAGCTCCAAAGAGTGCTTACGGTGTATTTGGGACATTTCTGTCATACGCTTCTCCTTGTTCATCTGTCGCCAGAGGTTCTTGCTCAGTAATGATGTTTTGAGAGAAATAGTAATTTTGTTGGTCTGGATTTATTAGAAAAGAAAAAAGTATAATGTTTACACTTGCCAGAAACTGTAAGCTTTCATCTTTTCACTTAATAATTGAAAAAAAAAAAAACGAAACAAACACCACTAAAAGCAACTAGGAGTAAGCATTTCTTAGAATGCAATTATATTATTCACCTGGTTTAAAAATGTTTGCTATTTAAAATTTAAAAAAAAAAAAGTCTGTTTGCTGTGACATTACAAAAAAATCTTTAAAAAATTTAAGTACAATTAAACAATGGCATTAAAATATAGGGAAAAAAAAAAAAGAAAAAATATTTTAAAATCCAGCTTCTCCACATTATACTAGCTAGGAGCTCTAGATGGCAGGAGCTACCTCTTCAAGACTGGGCTGTAATCACCACTGCAAAAGAAGAAACCTGAAATATGCTTTCACACATTTGCATGCAGCCATTATCTTCCAGACTATGGAAAGATACAGTCTTGTTGCTGGCTGAGAAGCACCTCACACACCTCCTCTCTCTTGTTCTGAATGGTGTTTGTGTCAGTCTGCAGCTGTGTATGGTATTATGTCTTATAATCCTGCATCACTTCTATTCTATCCAGTCATATCTAATGTAGAAAATTAGTTTCCAGTGAAAGTAATATGTAGTGCTTTTATGA
Source organism: Ramphastos sulfuratus (assembly GCA_013399055.1). Taxonomy (NCBI): domain Eukaryota; kingdom Metazoa; phylum Chordata; class Aves; order Piciformes; family Ramphastidae; genus Ramphastos; species Ramphastos sulfuratus. The sequence goes on along the minus strand of WBNM01005831.1, from coordinate 31,261 downwards.
TATTTGTGTGCAATATCCCCTCTTCCATTGAGGATATTTGATGTAAAGGAAACAAACTCAGTTCCACAATAAAATACAAAAGTGGTAAAGTGGTGTTGACATGTTTCTTGTCTTTGTGTATATATGTGTAAGATTTCACTTTCCTTCAATCATGATTAGCTAATATAATAATGTTTTGGGTGTTTTTCCTCATAAGATCAATGACTATTCAAATACTAGATAAGAACTGATCTCTATTTAGAAGCTGGAAGATAAATGAGGAAGATTACTTCTACCTCTTGTGGCACATGTGGTGCCATGATGTGGCTTCTTTTTTGTTCTCACTTCTGTATGCCTCAGTAGCATGAGAAAACACCTGATTTTTAGCATGTAACATTCAAGGGACTGTGTCAGAGGTGATAACAAATAAAATTACACCAAACTGAGCCTACCTTAGTTTGGAAAAGAGGTCTTTTCCAAAGGTGTCGCAAAAGGTGTTAACAAGAGTGTGCAGCTTGTCACCAGCAGCCATGGACACTTCCTGACTGCTGCTACCCACTAATCCTGGTGGGAGGGAAGGGAACATTTGGGGAAACTGCTCTCAGTTTCATTTTTTTACTTCAGAAACATAAAGACTTCATCAGTCTTTTCCTCTACTGCTCCTAAAGGGGTGCTGTAAGATGATAGTTTCTGCCTTTGTAGCTTTGCTTGCCAGTGCAATGCCTGCCATGACAAGGTTGCAGCAGCAGTCAACATTATTTTTTACACTGGGTAAATGGTAGTGACAGGGAAGCAAGTAAAGGCTAAGAGAGCAGGGAGCAAAGGATGCTTTGCTCCCAGGAGAAGTAGTGGCCCTATGGAAATTCCTTCACCCTCAAACAGCAGTATTTTTGTGAACCCTTCTACATCTCCAATGCCTAAGTTTTCATTTGTAAGTTCTAATGACATCATTAAGAAACACTTCGCTTGGCTTGAATCGGACCAAGCACGGTGAAGCGGGGGGAGGAAATTACAAAAAAAGACATAAAGGTAGTCAACAAAAATCTTGTATCTCAGGTGTAATTGTGTATATGTCTATATCAATGGCTTTTTGAATTGTGATGGTAGAGTAGCATCAGGCTACTTAAAACGCATTATAGTGATTGTGCAAAGTAGACCAAGTCAGGTGTCAACCCCTATTATTCACCTGCAGCTGCAGGGTGAAATTCTGGATCTGCACAAGTGGGACTGCCCATGATACCAGTGGTTATGGGCAGGCCAGCCTGGTCTGTAACATTTGGCTTGTTGCTTTCAGACAACAAATTAAAGTTCCTTTCTTCGGTGCGGCTACTGAAGAGGAGAAAGTTTATTTCCACTACTGCTGTTAACAATCAATTTCAACCACTTTCTTAAGTATTTCAGATAGCATGGGAAAATGACAGTCCCTCATATCTTTTTGATCTAAAATGAGAGATCTGTCGTCTGGCATCCTAGACCTGTAGACTGTTTAATACTGATTTCTAGTGTTCTGTGACTACGAGGAAATTGTAGCTTTTTATGGTTCTTAGGATGAGATAAAAGGAGGTGTCCAAGAGTCCTCAGTAGCAGCTATAGTGATATCTCATAATTTCAGTGTATTTTAGCATTGCTGCAAAACTCCTCGGCTTCTTAGAGAGTGTCTCTGGGGACATGGTACTTCTGCTGCATGAGTGTGGCCTGCTCATGAGCAGGTGGAAGCTGATTGTGCGTCTATTGCCAGCTTCACTGCCAAAATAATTGCAAAAAGCCCAATTACCTGCAAAGTCTTTATAACCCCAGCAAAACCAGCAGCAGTACTTACTTGCAGAATCAGGTGCAGCTCAGTGGAGTATATCTTGCATCCTTCAAAGTCAAGAGTGCAATTCCCTTTAGTAACTATGATTCCAGCTTCCTGAAGAGGTGGGGGGGAAAAAAAGCACATTTGCTAATCTGTGCTCTGGGCTGTCATCTGCATGTCTCAGTGGCATAGTGAGAGCTGCTCAGGTCAGAAACCCCCTTGCATCAGTCAAAATTTATCTGCAGCTGAGGTAGTTCATTACCCTGGTCCCACAGTGTCAGGGTGATAAGAGAGCCTGGGATGAGCAGGCAAGCAGCTGGGACAGGCTACTGGGGGAGGGAGCAGGTGCTTGAAGCCGCGGGAAGGGCCTTGGTACCAGCAATGTGTGTAGGACACAGTGTCAGGCTAGGTCTGAGAGCATCTAGTAACCTTGTCTTGGCAAGGTCGGGTGTTACCATAAATAGGGCCCATCTGTGCAAGGCTTCAGGAAACATTTATTTGAGCTGCAAGGGAATAAATATGTAATTTTCCTCTTGTGAATAATGGATAATGACCTTCAGTACTCCACTGGAAGTGCTCCTGCCAGTGACACTTGTGGGAGAAAGAATTACTTGCTTGCCTAATCAGAAGTGTATTTGGTGTCTGCCTGGATTCAAACTGGAAAGCTGCTTTTTCAATGAAAAGGAAGAGATTTCACCTTTGAAGTGCTGGGGATTTTTGCCCAACAGCAGACAAATTCCTACCAACATACCAAACAGGGTTTGCATTTGTACTGATTTCAGGTTTTCTTGGATAGTACTGCTGAGAGAAAGGACTCTCCCAGAACCTGGGGAAAGACAGGCACGCTGCTAACATTGTCTAGCTCACACCACAAGTGTGAGTGCAGGCAGCTCCTACTTAGGCTGCTGGTCACCTCATTTGCATGCACAGCGCCTTGACTGCATATGCAAGTCTGCAGCACTGGGATTTCCCTTTGTCTTTAGCTGTACAGACATCAGAGAAATTATTCAAAAATTTTCATGAAGAAACCTGATCTAGTGTGAGGTGTTCCTGATCATGGCAGAGGGGTTGGAGCTAGATGATCCTTGAGGTCCCTTCCAGCCCGACAGTTCTATGATACCATGATTCTATGAATTCCTTTCGTTTAGAAACACACTGACAAGAAACTGCAATAGCTTAAATCTAAGTCATAGCTGAGATCACAAACAAAAACAGGATGTGAAGGGGTGACAGAAAAAAAGGAGATGGTAACATTACTACCATGAAAGATTGTGCTCTCTGCCAGTCCCATCCACATACAGAAAGGCAGCTGTCTGAAACAGTGCAACGAGGACCTGAAGCATTCCAAAAAGCTTGAGAGTGTTAGCAAGAAAGTTCTCATTGGGTTGTGAGCTCACATTGAATGAGGACCAGGGCACAGGACTGGATGAACTCAGAAGCTTTTTTGTGTTTGCAGACACAAAATGTGCAGAAATGTTTCCTTTTTTTTCTTTTTTTGTTATATGCCTATATACACACATCTACATTCTTTCAGCAGTAGCAGCCCAAGACTACAGCTTCCATTCACAATGACTAGTCTTCAAGGGGGACTTCAACCACTTTGATGTCTATTGGAGAAATGACATAGAAAGGCAATAGCAGTCCAGAAGGTTCCTGGAATGCATTGATAACAATTTCCTCCTCCAAGTGGTAGAGGAGCTGATAAGGAAAGGTTCTATGCTTGTTCTCACCAACAAGGAGGGGCTGGTGGGTAATGTGAAGCTGCCACAACCATGAAATGGTTGAATTCACAATCCTTGGGAAAGGAAGGGTGCATAGCAAACTCACTGAAGCCTGGACTTCAGTAGAGTAGATATCAAACTCCTCAAGGACCTGCTTAGTAGAGAACTGTGGAATAAAGCCTATGAGAAAAGACAGGCCCAAGAAAGCTAGTTAGTATTCAAGGATCATTTCCTTCAAGTCCCGAGGAAATGCATCCCAACAATGAGAAAGGTGGGCAAGAATGCCAGGAGGCCTGCATGGATGAACATGTTGCTCCTGAATGCTATTAGGTGCAAAGAGGGTGGAAACAGAGACAGGTAACCTGAGAGGAATACAAAGAATTTGTCCAAGTAGCCAAGGATCAGGTTAGGAAAGCTAAGGCCCAGATACAATTAAATCTGGTGAGGGACATCAAGGGTAACAAGAAAAACTTTTATGTCGGTGACAAAAGGAAGAACATGGAAAGTGTGGGCCCTCTCCAGGTGGAGACAGGAGATCTGGTCACACAGGATATGGAGAAGGTTGAGGTATTCAATGACTTTTTATCCTCATTCTTCAATGGTAAGGGCTCTAACTGCACCATGTAAGTTGTAGAATGCAAGGACAGGGACTTGGAGAATGAAGAGCTGCCCACTGTAAGAGAAGACCAGGTCTGAGACCATCTAATGAACCTGAAGGTGCCCAAGTCCATGGCACCTGACAAGACCTTGAGGGAACTAGCAGATTAAGTTGCAAAACCACTTCCCATCATATTTGAAAAGTCATGGTGGTCTGGTGAATTTCCTGCTGACTGGAAAAGGGGAAATGTAATTCACATCTCCAGAAAGAAAAAAAAGGACAGGACAGGCAGTCTCACCTCAATGCTTGGCAAGATCATGCAGCAATCCTCCTGAAGACTCCAGAAGCTAAGGCACATGGCAAACAAGGAGGTAGTTGATGCATGGCTTCACCAAGGGCAAGTGCAAACTGCACCAGGGTCAGGACAATCCTAAGCACAAATATAGGCTGAGTGAAGAATGTCTTGAGAGCAGCACTTCAGAAAAGGACTTGGGGGTGCTGGTTGATGAAGCACTTACCATAAGTGGGCAATGTGCACTGGCAGCTCAAAAAGCCAACCGAATGCTGGGCTGCATCAAGAAGCAGGCAGAGGAGGTCAAGGGAGGCGATTCTGCTCCTCTGCTCTGCTGTGGTAAGACCTCGCCTGGAGTACTGTGTCCAGTTCTGGATCCCTGAACACAAGAANAAAGGAAACAATGGTGATGTCTACTTCACTCATAGGTTTGCTGAGATGTTTAGGAAAAAGTACTCGAAACAAAGATAACAGTGTCTCGAGCTGGCAGTCAGTGTCTCTGGGGGCACAGTGTCTCAAGCTGTTAGCAGCTTCTGGCTTCTCTCTGCTGAGTAACCTCACTACTTTTCTTCTAATCCCCCCGCCGATCCTCAAAAATTCACCTTGCGTGTAAGGCAAACCTTGGGGTAAGGTGTAGGGGTGGGGAGAAGGTGGAAGGGTGGTTGGGAGCCCCTCCTGGGGTCTCTGATTTCTGGGAGGGGTGTTGTGTTTCTGTATTACCTTTACCTTGTATATTTCTGTAAATATTCTTGTATATAGTGTGTATATCTGCTTGTATATTGTGCTAAGCTGTAAATACAGCTTCATTCCTTAACTTCCAGCCGGCTGAGTTGCAGTCTGGGTCATTTTACAAAGTGTGGGGGGCAGGGAACTCCCAAACCATCACAGAAGTGTTCTGCAAACTTCTTACAAGTAATTCAGCAAGAAGCTGAAAAATGGGTTGAGTGTGGAGTACGATTTAATAGTCAAGCCTATCTTAACTTTACCTGGAGTGGGCGAAGAAAAGCAGGTAAGTTGAGTTAATTGATATTCTGTTGTTTGGGTTTTTTTTTAATAGTGCTGCATTTGTGGTCCAAGAGTATCCTCCACAGGACACTGAGCACGGGCCTGAACAGCACTGTGAATTACCACATCTCACAACTTGACTTACTGCTGACCTTGCTTAAAGCTAGCAGGCAGGAGAAAGCACCAAAGTGGAGAGTACCCTCCTCTCATCCCTCAACCTTCAGTTGCTAATTCATGTTTCCAGCCTCTTGCATGTAAGCTGTGTACAGGAGCCTCAAACCTCAGGGTGCCCAAAGATCTGTTAGCCTGGGCTGCTTGCTGTCTGCAGAGCCAGGGCACATTTCTGTCTGAGGGGGTGTGAAGCAGAGACAAGGCCTTGGAGAAGGGGAAGAAATAATTACGAAATAACATACAAGAGAAACTCACAGGGGATCAAGGGTGGTGAAGTCAAAGGACAAACAACAAGAAAAACTGATGTAAAATTCAAGAGTGCAGGTAGACATGTGGGAAATGTGAGGATTTGCTAGGTGAGAAGAGACTAGTTTTGCAAAAGCTGGTTGCTGCTGAGTGAGACAGTGGCAAAACCTGGGGTGGGAAGAAGACAGAGGCTGTTGTGTCATGGAAGAGGTACGTGGGCTGGCCATGAGGAAGGAAGAAGGGCTGGCCTAGCACAGCTGGTGCACAGCTGGCCTAGCAGGTCCAAGAATCAGAAGTGGTTTCTCATTCAGGGTGATATTGAAGAGGCTTGGGAAAACTTTAGGCTCCTTATGCCACAAGTAGTCTGGACAAAGCCATGGGCCTTGAGTTTAGTGTCCATCTGGCCCAGGTATATGCTTTGCTGTCTGCAAAGCATCTGGCAGGGTAACCTCCCTGTCCCTAGGGCAGAAGGGGATATGGAGGAGATTTAGGCAAAGGTAGAGAAAGGTTCTATCAGTGTACCCTAAGTTTAGGCTTTGATTGGGCTCAGAGCATTCATGCCTGAAGTAAACCAAGGAATAATATTCATTAGCAGGCTACTCACAGCTTAGAGTAAATAAACAGAAAGGAAGGTTAGTCTTGGGGGAAGTGAAACACTCTGCTTTGGAGGGTGCAGAGCATGGCAGCTGGCTCTATCTCAATTAGCATTAGCAGCCTGGCTTCTATACAGAGAAATGGGAGGGAGGGAAGAGGTGGGGTCAGAAACAGGCAGACTCTGCTGCAGCTGAGAAACAGTTGCTAACCAGAAGCAAGGAGAAAAGTGGGAGTGCCCACTGCTGTCTAGCCAAAGCGTGTCTCATAAGCAGTAAAATCAGCAGCTGTAGTAGCTAATGGCCATCCCAGCAAAGACGGTTTTGAAACTGTTGCGGTGTAGAGAAGATCCTGGGAGGTGCTGTCTGTAGAGAAAAGCTAAGAAAGCAATCAGGATGCAAGACTGACTGTGAAACTCTGGAGGTATAATCCGTGTTCTGACATTGAAGAATTGAAATATGTGGTCATGGAAGGGATACTTTCTTGAGATGAAGACCTTATTGCCAAGTCCTTGCATATAAAAGTGCAATCAGACTCTTGAGTGTGTTTGCTAGGAATAAAGGAAGCATTTGATATATGCAGCTAAGAGGCCGACCCTTAAAATGAGTTCACTTCACAGATTTGGAGTATGTCCTCACTAGATTTACAATGAGTCTAGACTAGAGTAGACAGGTGCACGATAAAACTGGAAATGTTTATCAGCCCCTGTGGTAAAGCAGTGAGATGACACTGTTGTTGCCATAACGAGCTGCAAAATAGCAGTGCTGTTGCTAGGGTCTCCCCATTTTCACAGAACTTGCCTCACAGTAAGCTGCATGCAGCTGATGGGCTGCAGTTCATTAAATTCAGTGGTGACAGGGAATCTAAGCAGAGATGGATGCTGATGCAACCCACAAACAATACACCATGATCCTTTCCTTCTATGCTATTTTCTCTGTGTATGAATAGCTACACTGTTTTACCAATCTGAAGAATGGGGCATGGGATTGCATTCACATCTGAGACAAGAAGGGAATAAGGTCAAAATCCCCATGAAACAGATTCCAGAATATAAAAGAAAACTGCACCACAGTATAAGGCTCCTTAGTGTGTGCTGAGGTGATTGTGTCTTTCTCTACTATCTATAAATAGAAATCAGCCCTAGTAAAGTCAAAAATTTCTAACCTCCTTAAAGGGGAGGCACATCTGAATGCTGGTGTAAGTGCTAACTCATTAGGATGAAACTTTTACAGTGTTTTTGAAACAGTCTAAAATTGGGCTTCCAACTCCGTGTATAGTAGCCTGAATTTTTCACATGGGTTGCGGAAAGAAATAAAAAGCAATCAATATGTGCTAATCCTCTTAGTGTCTGAAGTTCAGACTAACCAAGGCACTCTTTCCTGTGAGAAACCCCTCCTGAACCAACTTTGTTTGATATTCTTCTCTCTTCTTTTGTTCATTGTACCCTCTACACCTTTCATCACTGGCAAACTACTTATGCCTTTGTTTCTTTGTGCTGCCTCTATCTCACTCCCTGTCTGGCTGACGGCAGGAGGAAAATACATACATGATGAGGATTCTAAACCATATGTGCTTTACTTCAGGAAACAGGCAAAATGAGAGAAGTTTAATTTGTGTATAGCAGCATATACAGTCACACTTGCAGCAGGATTAATAATGGTGAGCACAACAGTTCACCGACAGATGAATGCATACCGCTATGATAGGCTTTGAGCTCCAGTACTATGCTGATGCTTTAGCTAACTCCCTAGCTTCCATTTCTTCTTTAGCCTTCTTTCTCATCTCTCTCTCCCTCTCAATGAGAAGCGCATGTTGTTGCTCCCACTCTTTTAGCGTCTGCTCATGTTTTGCAATGTCTTCCACTTCACATGCTGGCAGCTTTTCCTTGACAAGCTGGGTGGTCAGGGTTAACAGGCTTTCAGATTCAACCTTGCCAAGCGAATGCAGCTTAGAGTACAGCTCCTGTCATAAAACGAGATTTGGTGGGAGTGAGAAGAGAGAGAGTCTGTCAGTCACAGAATACCACAGAATACCTCCCTGTAAGAACCAGTACATTGCTGTTTGAATCTATTAGCTGGGTTACACTGGTCAGGTTAACTATTTTATCCCAGTGCTTTAACTGTGCTAGCTAGTACCACTTCTTGAAATGCTTTTTTTAAGCAACAAAATTAAAACAATCACGTTTCACTTCCATTAACCACTGAAATGGTCTTTATTTTTTCCAAGTTCAGTAATCTGGTATTAACAAAGATCAGCTGACCAGTCAACTACAGTAAATATAATCTAAACACAATGGGTTTATGTCTTATCTCAAAACTGATGAACGATTTGCTTCACATTGCCTGCATTAGCATCCCTCTCAACAGATGCAGATCAGTTCAAAATGCCTTCCTTCTAATGGCATACTAAGTCCCATGATTTCTCTTCCCAACTGTGACCTGAGGCTTAACTATGCTTACACAGGCTAGACAGCAGTGCTAAAGTGATGGGTATTTTTTCAGGGACATTCTACACAAACTAAGAACAGGGCTTCAATAAGAAATTGTGCAGTATTTCTTCCTTAAGCTTTATACTTTCTGGATTTCAGGCAGCACAGAAATGTTCATTAATTCACTTATGATGATGAATAATCTAATGATACTGTTTCTGGCTTTCTGGAATTTTTAGCCTCATGGCTTGCTAACATCCTGATTAATTGCTTTCAAAAAGTGCAGATACACGACCAAGGAGATTCCAGAGGGATGTGGCACTGGCAAATTCTTTAACCCTTGCTCGCTTGTTAGATAGTAACAGTTTCCCAATTGTTCTTTTAAATAAAGTATTTTACTTGCAGAAATGTTTGAAGTAAGCACAGTCCTAAGGAAAAACATTTTCAATGTGAGTGTAACAGAACACTGGAACAGGCTGCCCAGAGAGGTTGTGGAGTCTCCTTCTTGGGAGACTTTTAAAACCCACTTGGATGCATTCCTGTGTGACACAGTCTAGGTGATCCTGCTCTGGCAAGAGGGTTGGACTCAACAATCTTTCAAGGTCTCTTCCAACCCCCAACATTCTGTGATTCTGTAGCCCCTGAATACAATGTGTTGTTTTGCACTGCAGGATTGTGGAAAGATGTGGGGCTCATTCGCCTCCAAAAAAAACACCAATTCTGGGGCCATGCAGATATCCAGACTTCTCAGTGGCCTGCAGTGTTCCTCTTATGTAAGCCCATAGTGGCAATAATCTGGCAAAGGTATCACTGCCCCTCAGTTTCTTGAAGTTTCACCTTGTTCTTTTTCCCCTCTGAGGCCTTCCCACTTCTCTCTACCTCGGTAAACAACTGCAGTCTTTGTTGTGTTTTGCCTGACCCTTGAAGGTCTGAACTGGCTCAGCAGCAGACTGAAGACTCTTTAAAATGCTGGGCATGCAGAGCTGAGGGGCCTGGGTATTTGGTTATGTCTGGTTTTGGGGTTTATGATAAAGAAAGAAAACAAACCCAATGGCTTTGAGGCTAATGTACTAAACCAAACTGTAGTATTTAGGTGTACTCATTTGCAGTTTGTTTGAGATGTCACTTACATATAAAATGCAACAGTAAGAAAAACAGGAAGAGGCTGCACAACTGGTGTCTGGGGGAGGAACCTGTTAACTCTACTGATGTTCAGATTAGATATTGCAGGTTAAACATAACTGGCTTAGATCCTGCAACTCCCCCTACTAACTGCCACCAAGAAAGTGACGAAAAGGGGTTTTACGTACTAAGCAGTATGAAATTGAACTAGAGAACCGCAATGAACTGAAAAAGAGCAGCATCTCTCTTCTCTTCTCCCAGGAAGCTACTGGTACAGCTGAACTACTGGAATCTTCCCTGATCTGCTATGATACATCAATGAAACCAATTTAGGAAAGCAACAAGCTCTATGCCTTGCAGATACCAAAACAGCATGTCATTTAAGTGTCTCCATTATTGATTTCTGTAAGTATTCTCCAAGCATACAGAGTTAGAGGAGAAGCAATGCTTTTAGGGAGGGTGTTCCCAGTATTTATGTGATTAAATGCCTGCCCACTGGTCACTGACACAGATGGAAGGAACTGCCTGAGGAACATTGTACTGAGTAGTGAGCCTCAATATACGAGATCTGAAAACAGGTAATTACAACACAAATGACAGCATCAGACAGAGAATCTAAATTACAGCTCCAAAGGCTTTATCTGGAAAGAACCAAATACCCTAAGGTTCTGTTTGTTTTAGTGGAAGTGAAGGACAAGCTTCCTCTCACACATCATATAGGATAGGCCTGTTTCGTTTCTTTTAGGTACTTCTATTTTATAAAGTCCAAGTACACACATAAAAGCCATTCAGAACAAGCTACAGTTCTAGGCAGGAACTGTGTATCTGGAGCAAATTTTCCTTGCATACCCAGGTGTATGACTTGTGAAAGAGAAATGAGTAAGCAGGAGACAATTGGTTTGAGCTCATTTAGGACTGGACAAAATGCCACTGAAGTATTTTCAGCAGCTGAAGTGCAAATCGCCAAGCTGCTTCAGAGCAGCCACCTTCCCTCAGACTTGGCTGGATTTCCAGTGACCTTCTCTGGCCTGTGAACTATGCCCATATAGCTGTCCAGTTCAGCTGGGATGACTGGCTGGTTCTGGCCTAATGGATTTCAGAGAAGGGTTTGTGAGCTTTCAGGGTTACGTGAAATGGCATTTTTGACTTTCAAGCTCCTTTTCTCATCCAGACAACCAAAAATCATGGCTTATTTACATATAAATTACTAATGGATGTTTAGACTTCACGCTTCTTTCTTATATTCAGACTTTTCTGATGAGAGCTTAGAGCTAAGCATTGGGCTGGCAGCTTGTCACTTCAAAGTGAAGGCACTCACTGCCACAACAGGGAATGCCTATGCTGGAGATAATTATAGAACTTGTAAAAACTTGAGGTGAGAAGAAAACTACCCTCTTGGCACTTAGTTTGTCCCCAGTTTGACATTTAGGCCTTGTTTTGAGCACTCCACATTATTTTCTTCAGGGCTAAACAACAGCAAGACAACGAGAGACTCAAAAATGTCTCACTCTCTCCTTCAAAGGGCATTTCTGTTTACTTAATTCACTAATTCATTGAGAACTTGGTGGATTACCACATGCTGAGCACCCGTTGATTCTCAGATATTTTAATTATAAAATTACAAGTGCCTACAAACTAAGTTTAGTATCCAAATTTTAGTGAAAAGTTAAAGAATGGAAAAGTGTGTGTGTATGTGAGGTGAAGACACAGGATACCAGTCTTTTCTAACTTTTGAAATTTCTTTACGAGAACAAGTCTCTGCCCAAGGTCATGACAGTGGCAATAGAAACTGAAGGGCTATGGAAAAAGTACTGCCCCTGGAACTATAAATCACATTTTGTTTGTGTTTTTTACCATAACACAAATCAATGATGGTAAAATAAAATGAACGCATTATACGGCTATGATATGATCAGGTGATGATGAGATGATCACAGGTATAATATATACGTGTGCCCTCATAAACAACTGTTTGTGTTTCATATCATTATCAGCATGAAGACCTAAAGATAAAATGGAGGTCATACTTAATTACCCAGACTGAAAGTATAGGATGCAACATTCCAACTTAGTCACAACATACACGAATGGACAATAAATTCAGGATGCTCTCATGCCTATTGCAATTTATTTTAATGATCACGAGTCCACAGAAGTTCAAATAATGGATCTCTAATGACATACCACTTCAGGGAACAGGATTTGATTTATCATTTTGATGTATGAAAAGTGAAGATAAAATCCCAGCAGACAGACAAAAGACAAGTGGCCTTAAGCGTTTATGTCTTTGTAGGCTGTCACTTCCCGTCTGAAGAAGTGGAAATGCAAGGCGACATCAGTTTCAAAAACGCCAGGTAGGACTCCTGATGCACTAAATGTCTGTCAGTCTAGTAGCCATAATAAGCTTTCTAGTCTCTGGTATGGATATCTGCTCTATCTTAGAATACTTAGATAAATGAAACTCTCTTACCTTGAATCGGCTACAGTACTCTGGTACTTTAGATTGCTCTGTTTCTTCTGATTCTGCACATGGTGACTTCTGCTCTAATTCCTTGACTTCAGCTGATTCTGGACTGGGTTTTCCTTCCAGGGCAGACTGCAAAATGGCCTCCAGAGCATCAATCTGAACAATTAACATTTGTCATTGTTAACATAAACAGTTTGGGACAACAATCCAAAGCACACTCCTGTCACATTTACAAACAACTTCATGAGTTACCATGTATTTTGAGATGACTTCTGTGTATGATTAAAAAGAAAATCAAATTCTAAAAGGAAATGGGACTTGGAAGAATTTTGTACTGCACTTGAGACCTTTCAGTTTGGACATTAAATGTCTGCAACAGAACAACTTCATAATCCTCTGTTAAAACTTCCCGTGACTCAGATGCTGACCAGTATTTGCATATCTTCTGGGCATTAGGGTAATGTCAGCTCTTGGCCAGATATCCAACCACATCTATTAATGCTAAATGGTAGTGATAGTGATAACAGAACTAGTATGACACACAATCACAGATACATCTAAATATGGTGTTACCGTGGAATGCTCAAACAATATAATCTCCAGTTCATCATCTCAATACACCTTCAGTGAAAAGAAACAGGGAAATTACCTGTTCAGCAACAAGAATCATACACTTATAGAAAAGAGTCGTTTTTGGTTGGAAAAGAGCTCTAACATCATCAAGTCCAGCCATCACACTTACACCAGCATGGCCATCAACCATGTCCCAAAGTGCCATGTCCACACACTTCTTGAACACTTCAGGGGCTGGTGACTCCACCACCTCCCTGGGTAACCTGTTCCAATGCCTGACCATTCTTTCTGTAAAGAAATTTTTCCTAATATGCAAGCTAAACCTCCCCTGTCACTCACTCCTATCACTAGTTCGATAATTTAACAGGAAAAATGAAAATGCAGCCATATAATACAAAGGTATATTTATA
>WBNM01005831.1:0-17855 GCA_013399055.1 Ramphastos sulfuratus | reverse complement strand
AATACAAAGGTATATTTATATAATATGAAGGTATATTTTTTAATCTGTGATACCTCTGTTCTCTTTGTTCTTTTGTCTTTTGAGATAGTATGAAAACTACCTCTCCTAACTGCAGTTCTATCATAAGATTCCATTATCTTCATAAAGGACTTGGTAAATTATTTCTGTACAAAAGATGAAACTGCTCTATGAATGCTGCTGCTGTTTTGGGAATAACATTATCTCCATAATTGGAATTATTGGACGCAGGTTGCATGCACTTTAAAGTTCAGCTTTTACAAATGCAAAGAGCTGTTATTCTCCCATGAATCCAAATTCTGAATGTTCATCAGTACTCACTCTCTGTAACCTTTTTAATCTGTGTTGCTTTCTCCAAGCAAAAGAGATCTTGATACTTACGGTATAATTCCTAGCATAAATATACAATGATAAAAGAATAAAAAATAAGCTTATTTCAAATAATATTCTTGACACTGAAATATAATCTTTAAACTAGCAGTAATGGAACAGGATGAAACAAGCAACAAAATAACTATGAGCTTGGAAACAAAGACACTCATTTAGAGGCTTTCTCAGAGAATTAAAAAACCCAAACTTGTCTTGCTTGTTCAGAATTAAACAATACATCACTATTTCTAGTATGTTGTTAAGAAAGTAATGGCAGAGGGAAAAAGAGAAACCCTTCTAGTCTGCAATGAATGGAAGTTTAAAGCCTGACTATAAGTGACAATAATTGGGCAAATAACTTGAAAACATTTACTCCAAAATGCACAGCTAAGAAAATTAATTTGAAGACTTCTCTTTTAGATAATGGTATTCATCCAGAAAATAATATTACACTCTAGAAAAGAGACAAGTTCACAAAATTAAAGTTGTGTTTCTCTAACTTTGTGAATATGCTGGTGTGCAAGGACAATGACTGCAAACACAGCCTGTACTTCTCAGTATTTACTGGTCTTGGTCAACCTAATCCTGCCCAAGAGAGGTCCATGATATTACAGAAAAATGTATTTATGGCAATGGAAGTTGTTTTCATCCTATGTGCTGCTGAACTCAGTGAAAGCTGACTGACCCCAGTATTAACCTGGTCAGTGCTCTTAATCCTTCAACCTTAGTAATACTGCATTTTAGCTGGAAATAATAATTTAAAATATTCTGTATGGATTTTAATGTAATCTTCATAAGCATTTAGTTAGAAAATGCCAGACAATGCAAATCAATAGAGTGTAATTACTTTACATCCCAAAGATAGGGATCAATGTGTTTTCCTTTTCTTTCTACACTGGGGCAACAAAAATGCACAAGATTATTTTGATAACAACAAACCACTCAGGCCTGCTCTTGGTCCTCAGCTTGGTGAAACTTGTACTACTTCTTATTATACACTGCTACCTAAAATTTGAAGGAGGCTAAGTATCTCTTCCGGGAAATTTCTGAGTGGCTTTCAGTCTCCTAAGTTAGTCCTAAGATGTCTGATGCCAGGTTCAGCCTGATGGACTCTTAAGACCTAAGGTCACTTAGTGCTGACATTACAAATGGACCAAATCTATCCATGCTCTCCAACTGAAGGCACTACGGCTCTTCTCAAAATCACTTTGTACCATTTTTGGAAGAGTATCATTGAGGCCACCATGTCAGAAGGCAGAGGATACATGGAATTCTGTGTCAGGAGGGGAATAAGCAAAGAGAGGAACGAGATGTCATATTTCATTCTCACTGCTAAGAAGTATGTCTCTGAGTGAGTTCAAAACCTTGATAAATAAAGGTGCCCTCCAATCCTACCTCCAATGCTCTTCCTGTGACACAGAGCTAAGTGTCTCTTTAAGGATATGAAGGCTCAGGAAAAGTACTTAAACTGTTTGTGGCTACAATACTCATTCCCAAGGGCATGCCAGTAGATATCATCAATGGCTTATCAACTAAAGAAGTGGTTCTGTTCTATACGCTACTTCTGTCTTCCAAAGACCTACGAAGTACTGCTGCACCTCTTCTTATTAGCAAGGTACAGAATTCACAGGTTTTACTGGACGTTGGATTGAATTCTCCCTGTTCAGCAGGTTATAGCCTTTGTACTTACTGCTTCTTTGCATATTCTGCTGTCTCCTGATGATGAAGCCACATTCTCCATCACTTGCAAGGCTCTATTCAAGTATCCAGGTGTCCACATCAGTGGCATTAGATTGTATACAGCTCTTAGCCCCTGATTCAACTCCACTTTCCCTGTCATAAAAAAAAATACTTCAGTGTTAGTACTTCAACACTTGAGTCTTGGCAAGAATCTGTTTTTTTAGTAAGTAGTGACAGCAAGTATCTTGGCTTCTGTAGAAGAAACACCACACTCTTCCAAAAGCTGTCTTGGTGTCTTCTTTTTGCCTAACTTCATGGTCTCTACACATTTGTTTCGGTTCCTCTTCACTCCCTCTCCTGTCTTGCCTACAAATTGTTTCCAGATGGAAGAGAGGAAAAGTGGTCAGGTTTTCTGGTTGTATGGCAGTTCTAACAGCAGCTCTGAGCAGGATGTCTGAAGATGTCTGACAGATGTCTCCTTAGCCTTCAGGGTCTGACTGTGCAGTATATGTGCACTAAGTCTGAGGCTTTGGACTCACCTTTGTGGTCTTTAGGACACATGAGTACACACGTGCCATGTATGGTGTTTACAGCATGTGCTCTGGCTAACTATACAGCTTAGTACCCTTGTTTCTGATGGAGCTTCCTGTGAGGAAACATGGGAGACCATCCAAAATCAAATGCTGGTTTTTGATTTATGACATTCTGTTCAACAAGGCCTTCACTGATTTTGGCAAGCCCTGTGATACGCAATACCACTGACAACGTGGCTTTTCTTCTGACTAATACTACAGAAACACCAGACATATAATATGGGAAATGTACATTGTCTTGCAGGTGGTAAGTCTTAATTTGTAATGACTGTCTCACTAGGGTTTTGATTTTGTTGTTGTCAATGTAACAAATAACAGCACTTCAGTGTAGCTTTCAAGAACTGTATCCAGGCTTTCACTTTAATTTGTGCTCTGGTTATGTGGTACTTAAAGATGTAGTTTAGTTGTGAACTCGGCAGTGCTGGGTTAACAATGCGACTTGCTTAATAGTCTCTTCTAAATGATTCTGTGATTCTATGATTCTGTAAAATCAGAAAAATATGAAACACACCTTACTCTTCTGTACATGGAAGAGAACAGTTCAGGAAAAGCAAGGTAATAAATGTACAGACATAGCTTATGAACTTGAGGTAAATGAAAACAGCTGATGTGCTTGAGGCTACTCTCTGCCCATAGATTTTTCATTCTCTAAGAGGTAGGTTCCATTAATGTCAGCAAGACTGTGGAATATGTGACATATCAGTAAATAGCTTTTGATCCACTGAATGTCAATGTCATGGAATAAGTAAGCACTACTGCTTACAGGCAATAGTGAAGTATGGTTTTGAAATGCATCCACAACTTAACAACAAATCTATATGACATAAAAACCACTTCAATCTGAATGGCAATGGGACAGAAAAGTTCCTACTTGTGTCAGCATGTCCATGGGAAAACAAACTACAGCTCTATGGAAAATCCTGATTTCAAAGAAATTTTCACATTTATCCCCTTTTTTGTTTTAGAGTCTTGGTAAATCACATCAGCATCCAAACTCTGCCTCCACACATCGTATTTTGATGCCACATTTGAAAAACAAGTGCATGCTTTATTGCCCTTGATAATCTTAGAATAAAACATAATGCAGTGGAACAACTGCACAGTTGAGAATTTTACATTAATTAATTATTTCCAAGTAAATAAACATCTTGTAGAGAAATACAAAATCTATCTGAACTACATTCCTCTAAAGGTTAGAGGAAATTCAAGAATTGCTTATCTTATTCCCCATTGTCCTTCACTCTAGTTCTGGGTATGCTCTGATCTAACTGCTCTTTAATAATAAATCATATCATAAGCAGTGAAGACTCTTTAACAGATATAGGATAAAGGCACTGCTATCTGCTGTTCACAACAGAAACTATTTTACAGTGAAGAGAAAATGTTCTAAACATAGTATTTTTCAAGCTCTGCTCTCTGAACTTCTTAAGGTTTAAGAATTTAAGGAATGGTTTTAAGAAGCTCACTAACTCAAAATAGTCCATTGTCCATAACCTTAAATTTGTGTTATGGAACTCCTGAGTTTTTAAAAAATGTGGTCAGCAAAGGAACCAGGCCTACTGCTCTTTAAGAATATCCTCTTTCATTCAGCTGCCAATCCAAACCTGTGGGGAGCCCTAAAGTAGGTTCTGAAGCTGTCTGATAAAGGACACACCATTCAAATCAGCACTACCCTCTGGGCTTACAAAACACATTCAGCCTTAACTCTGAAACTGTTCCTTCCACTGTTTCTGCCTTTTTTTGTCATAGCCTTCTCTTTCATTAAATTTTAATAAAGCAAAGATGCCAATTTAATTCAGTCACTGAAGACGAGAGAAAAGATGACTGTCAGAGTGGTAAAACTTACCAAGAAGTGCATAGCCATACAGCTGGGAGCTAAAACCCACAGTGCTTATTTGCTTTAGACCCGTAAGCACTAGCGATGCTCCAAGATTTTTCTCTTCTTCCCACTGCAAATAATGCAAGGTAAGTAAGTGTTCCCTGACAAACACAAACGTCAAATGGCAGCACTCGCATACTGCACACTTTGCTTTCATCAGAGATCTTACAGCAATAAAGAATCATTAAATATGTCTAATATTCAGAGCTACAGTATATTCTGAGGAACAGTACACATTATGCCAAGGAACATGTCTCCTTCCAGTACACAGTAAATACAAGTGGTTGAGGTTCTTCATGGAAGTCTGTTGTCCTTAAGGACAGAGGGTTACAGTGATGTACACTGACCAAGTTCTGTCTCTATCCTACTACCTGTTTCAATGTAACACACTGCTTCTGTAATAGAGAAACCTTTTCTTTTAAGGGCTTCACTATCCCTCATTAGAATAAGAAAATGCTGAGAGAAGAAGGTTCTGCTACTGGCTGCTCTGAGTCTAAATTTTCCACTGTAAGAGGAAAACGTACAACTCACCAAGCTCTCTCTCCACACAGGGAGAAGTACAGGCTGTCTGAGCCAGACTGCCTAAAGAAGGGTACCCAATGAATAAGTGCATTAAAACCGCAACAGCAGAGTCAGTTTTAGTTTGCTATGGTACAGCACAGTACATTTTTCATGACCACAGAAGCACAAATATCAAGGATAAATACCTACTTATTGCAAGTGAAAGGAGCTGAACAACTCCCACTGGTAAGGAGTTTGAGGAAAAGGAAGTTACAAAAGGCAACACAGTGGATGAAGTCTGACGAAGTCTGTCTCTAACACATGGCTTTTATAGCAGGGTACTTATAGGTCTTCTTTATTACTTAAAACATGAAAAAAATATCCCTGGTAAAAGGAGGAAGCCCTGTGAAAAATTCCCTGATGTACACTGATTTTTAAAAAGCACAAATATTCAGCCTTCCAGTTTAATATACTATTCAGAGGTGTCTTCTCAAGGTATGGTATTTTTTTTGTGTCTCCACTCGGGTGCTACAAGAACTTACATGTTATTGTCTGACGCAAAATGCCATCACCTGACAGGAAGGCGTGGAGCACAAGAAGACAGTGCTGTTTCACGACAAATTCAGTGCTCCGGCTGAATGTTACAGGAAAATCAGATGCAACGGGAAAAAACAGGGCTTTTAGCCATCTAGAAAATTTTGAATGCTAGCCCATTTGGCTGCAAGAACTGGAAGAACTGCAGGAATTTAACACCTCTGAAATGGAAGGCAGCAATCATACTGATGGCTTGCAGCAGTCAAGGGGGAAATTTTGGACAGTGAAGACCAGTCACGCTTTCAATGGACATGTACAATGGCAGAAAAATACAAGCTCTCTATCACTACTGCTAAGGACTAATGTAGTCACATTGCCCAAGATTCAGCACTTGAAGTTAAAAAGCATTTGATCAGACTGCTGGACTCTAAGCTACAGGTTAAGTGCTTGTTTGCAACAGGACTCTGGCTGACCTGTCTCACATCTTGGGAAAAGCAAATGGGATTTTCAGCAGTAGCTGAGCAGATCTCATAAATCTGCCTAGACTCACTTCTTAAACACAGAAAATCGGTAGTGAGCATTACAAAGTGTTGCATGGCATTCTGCATGATGTATACATTATTAAAACATGGCTTATTGCTGTCTTTGAATGGGGTTATTTTAAAACACATATTGCGTAAGTCACAGGTATACAAATATGCTTGCCTTAAATGTGTCATATGTCCACATCACCTTTGCTTGCATATTCAGCTTTCATAAAATGCTACACATACATGAAAAGTATCTGCCTAAAATTATGGACATGGCACATACCTATGTGCTGATATCTAATTGAGCCCTTTCCAGAAAGGCAGAGTAGCGCCACTTCCAAGGGCCTGAACTGTCATGTCGGCCTTAAGCAAGCAAGATGTGAATAAGAAAAAACTAATCCTTGCACACAAGAGAGAAGTAACAAATTTAGTTTTTAAAAAAAGCTGAGTATTAGAAACAATGATCTTCAAGTCAAATGGGATAGTAAAAATCCTAGGTAATATGCTTTATAAATCAGCAATATTATGAACTTCTAATGGTAAGCGATGGTTACCTTAACAGGTTCCTATACAATAGGAGACAGGGTTTATTGTGGTAACTGATAAATCCCTCTTTGAACTGAACTGTCATTTCATAACCTTTCAATGGACATACATTATATATTTTGTTGTTATTTTTCTTCCCTTTCTTCTGATTTTACAAAAGTAATGAGGAAAATGAAAACGGGGGAAAAAAAAGTAGTAATTTTTTCCCCCAAGCAAATTTAGGGGAAATAAAATATATTCAAAATTGAACGTTCAACTGACTGTACCATGACAATATGTGCATCATTTTAAGCATGGTCAGCTTACCGTATATTCAGACTTCATTGTCAGGTACTGGTATAAAACATAGAGAGAAAGAATCTGTGTTGATAACTCATCAAAACTTTCTTGCAGCATAATTTCTGTTACTACTGCCATGGCATCTATGGAGAAAAACAATACATAATCAAGAAGGGCAAATTTACACAGCCCCCTTTCACACTCGTTCATGTCCACTGATATTTTATTGCTGTATTATGCTTTGAATTAATTAGGAAAAAAGTTAAAGACTTCTGATGGCAGTAATAAAGAATCTGTCTTCCTCATTTGGGTTATTCAAACATACTGCGAGAAGGAAGAAATGGGTTGAAAAGCATGAGACCACAGCAAAGGAGCTTTCCAAACTCAGCTCTACACTTACTCTTTGCTCAGCCCTTTAATCATTACGTTTTTTTTTTTTTTTAATCTCTAAAAACTACCTTCTCTGTTCTTGTGCTTGGATTACAAACCAGAGAAGACTGGCTTAAATTCACTGCCCCTAAGCTGACAAGAGAGCACAATGGAGAAGAAATGTCACAGATCACACACAGCACTCACTGTATTCAGCAAACAGTGTTCTGGAGAAGCTCCACAGGGAGTTTCAGTGATACTCCCTGTCAGGAAGGATAGTTTGTTAAACAAAAGGCCTTGAGCCTGTCACAGAACAGAAAGGTAGATGGAAATAAAGAGGAATTCACAGATAAGTGGGCTCTAAAATAAAATAAGTATATGTAGTAATTTGCCATTTAGCAGAACAGAGTTAGTAGAGCTAGATAATAATTGGACTTGATGATTTTAAAGGTCTTTTACAACCAGTCTATGAGGACCAGTCTACAATGAGTCTATGAGGACATTCATGAGACAAACTACAGACAAGTCCTGCAATTCTATCGTCCCTTTCAGTTACTTGTTTTACCAGTGGCTGCAGTGACATTACTACCTTAAATATGTTGTCAAACACGAGAAGATTATTCATCTCAACACTTAAACAGTCAATAGTGAAAGCCACACACCTCAATATGGCAATTTGGCATAGTTAGCTCTCCAGTAAACAAAGTCCACGGTCTACAGATGTAGCTTTTTTAATAGTTAAATGTAGTTAAGATTAACTCTACTAACATGCATTTTGATTCTGATAACACTCTGTCAGTAACAACTCCTATGATGTCATCAGCAGGTAAGTCAGACTTTTAAAATCTGGTGAAAAAGGTTTACATTTGGAATGGGATTAATCACAGCAGAAACTGTGAATTTTATGTTTCAAAATTACATAATAAATATAAATCCAACGAAAATTAAATATACATATGCAGAAAATTAATTTAAAGAAAGGAGGAGTGGTTTTAAAGTGATCTCAGGGAAAATATAGCTGAAACTTTTAATTCAAGAAAAAGCTCTGCAGATGTAACAGCATACAACTACAGATGTAGAAATGGTACATATTTTCCTACCTTCATATTTCTTCTGCTTTATAAAACAGTCCAACAAAATATTGAATGTAAAATTATCTGGGAAAATTCCATACTGAACCTGAGGAAGAAAATAAATACGCTGAAGATACGCTGTTGAAATCTTCCCAAGCACAGTGCTCCAAGTATCAGAAAGATCAGAACCATGGCTCTGAACACTGTTGTAATTTGACAGCCAAGCAATGGAAAGAGATTAGCATTGCTCCTGTAATACATGTCTTCTAATTTTGTATATACTCGATTTTTGGCATTTTATCTGAGCCTTTAGGAACAGGATGGGCATAGCCTATCAGGTTTTCATGCCTCTCCTGCATGTAGCATGTTTTGGAAACCAGCATTGTTTAAAACAAAAAGCTTCTTGGGGAAGAAGAGGATATAAAAGCTACAAGTTGACAAATACCTGAACTGTAAACCACAGTTTACAGAACGTGTCTGAAATAGGAACTTCAGGTAAGTCACGCTTGTCTCCACAAACTGATCAAATATATTAATGGGTTTCCTGGTAATAACTTACCTTGTTTTTTAATGTGTATAAGGCTTTTTCTTGTGCACCATATTTTAAGCACTGCCTGATCCAGCTGTGGATGGTCCAGTCTCTCAAGTACCAGCTATTTGGACTATGGCGAAATCTAAAGGACAATAAAAGGCCCAGGTGACAATACGACTCTTTGTTAACACAGAAACAAATTCTGTATCCAAACCAAGTTTCAAAACTCCTGCCTTTCATGATCACCTATCTGCATTCTGACTTTGCAAACACTGGTCCTCAAAGAACTCCAGTTAGCCCTTGAAAGTAAGAGAAACAAAACTTTGATACACTTCTATATGCATACAAAGGGTGGATCTGGCCTTTTCACAAATGTGTAATACTTCACACTTTTCACTTTCATTACATTGTACCACTTTTCCACCAGAAAGATGGAATAGTTTATAAAATACTAACTCAGTATATTTATGAAGGCCAAATGAGATTGCTATAAACACTAGTACTTGCTAATGTTACTGTATAGTTTGGATAACATGGCATTGTTGCTGGTCTCATCAAAGAGCAACACTGCTTCACGACTGTCAACATCCACAAATACCAGAATTACATCAAAATACACCTGAGTCTGAACCTTTGAAGCTTGTGTGATCAGTTATTTCTCAGCCTCTCTAACTGAAGCCTCACTTCAACCACTTTTCACTGTGGCTCAGTACAGGCCATCCCTGGGCTGCTGTATGCTTCATTTGCTTTAGAAATGCTTTATCAGTGAGGCATGCCTCATGCACTGGAAAACACTGATGGAGAGTCGTTGTTGCCCCCCCCAGTGCCTCTTTGCACTGTTCCCGATGGACGTTTCTTTAACCTGTTCTGAGACTGGCTTCAGCAGTCTTCCCAGCTCAACCAGTTTGTAAAATTAGGTACTTTTAAGTTCAACCTTTTTTACTTGTTATTCATACATAGACACTTTTCTCTTTATTTGGAGAAGCAGTGACAAAAAACACGTGGAATTTTAACTTCTGCAGACTCAAAAACCAAGCAAGAGTCCAGGGGCAGGAGCTGTTGCCTTGTCCTGGGCTGAGTTTCACACCCCAGTATGAAGTGATGCACGCAATCTTTCTGAATTCAAAATGTATGCATGAAAAATGGGCTCGGTCCCCGGCACAGAAGTGACTGCCGCTTCCGTTAGAAAACAGTGATAACTGAGTTGGGCTCATGTGCAGATGCTTGCAGCCTCAAGCCAAGCTGTAGCACCATTTAGAGGCAGGGTTGCCTGTTCCATCTGAGTGAGCATGCTTTCCAGAACATTTATCAGATTAACGCAGCCACCAACTCTCTTTCCCCTTCAGTGAATCTCTGTGTATTGTATCCCACAGCTGAGGGCTATACAGATGACCAAGCTTGGAAAAGTACTGCAGCCTCCAGACCCTTCAGAACCCAGAAGACATCCGTGCCAAAAGCAGAGCTCAACAACTACACAATATATAAATAACTGTTTTGTATGCAGCACATAAAGTCTTCCTAATAAATAAGAATTAACAAAAATAGGAAAGCATATTTTCAATATTAAAGCAACAAAATGGATATTTGTAATTTAATTGCTTCCAACTTTCTTCTTACTGGAGTTCAAATACTGGGAACAGCAAGAATTTACATTTGCTGTCATTAAAGTTGCGTTTCAATACTGCTTACAGGAAGCATCAGTTGCAGGCATCTGGATTTAACCATATTTTGATAAAACAATTACATAATTGCTACAGACTGTTTCACCAGCCATTTAAGAGCATCAGCACCCAGAAAAAAAGCTGCCAGCATCTTTCAAAGTTGCTTCTTTAAATAGTTAATATTTTCACAATCGGAAAACAAACTGACTTGTCTTATAAAAATATCACACTCATTCTCTCAAAGACTTAAGCCTTTATTTTGATACAATGACTGCCATCCTTTCTACCAATTAGTTACATGGGAGAGAAGTAAACACTTTGAAAAACCCACAAACAAGTCAAAGGTTTTAATGAGTTTGAATATATAATTTTCTGTAGACCTGCATTTATTCTGAGTACAATGCAGTGAGAGAGAGCACTCCAAAACCTCCTGCACCTCAGGAATGCTACAGCATTCTGTGATGGTGAAATGCTTCTAGGTTTCAAAAATAAATTACACTGGGGCAGTAAAAGGCCTAACAGGGATGCAATGCGGTCTAGAAACAGGATGAAACTGATTCTTAATCATTCCAAAATTCTGCAACTGACATGCACAAAATACACAGGCATGTTATAAAAACACTTAAAAAAAAAAACCAACCTTTGCATGAGCTTTGTAGGGTTGGGACTGATTTCAGTATTGTGTATGTATGACAATCATGGGATGCATCAGATATAATTACTGTGTGCTACTATAAAGATCTTTATGTTCAGACCACTGTACTAGGAATGATGCAAATTAACTGCAGATTCTCACCTAGAAGATTTTTTCTAGTTAATTCTAATAATTAATTACAAAACAGTTGACAGGGAATGAAGAGAGTGGAATGGTGCCAATATTTTTCTGTCTCCATGTCAACAAGAATATAATGCATATGCAAGTACATGATCCCTCAACACTACGTACTTTCATTAATCCATGATGTGGCAGAAGGAGATTTAGAAGTGAAAGGGAAACAGGTATACATCAATCTTTAATTTTTTCTGATCCTTAAAATGCTGCAATGAGCTCTGTCTCTGTTCTATGAGATGAAAAGAGAAGGCAGCTGCTCCTAACAGCTAACCCAGAAAAACTAAACAAACATTGTGGCAGACTTTCTTATTTGAAAGTGAATCAAAGAAAAGAGGAGAGCACTGGTCACTTTGACAAGTATTAACATCTTTCCCCACAAAACAGGATATAATTAAGCAAGGCAGTATGTTCAAGTAGAGACGAAAAGACAGAAGGAAGCCGAACTCGCAGAGCGCAGAGGATTCAGAGTGAATTAAATAGAGGATGTCACTAGCAATTTCTGTATGTTTAATGGAAAGATCAGGAGGTTATCTTGCAGATGTCTGCTGTTGAAACTCATTTTTCTGAGAACTAATAAAAACTCAAGAAGCACAAGATTCTTACAATGTGTTCAGAACAGACAAGGAGAAGCATCTGTAACAGTATTAGGGGAGCTCCCTGTTGGTACACTTTAATGTTGCTTGCTAAAGAATCAATACGGTCATCCTGCCAGTCAGTGACTGAGAACATCTGTCCCTGCAGAGAACAAGAGAAGGCGTTATCTGTAAGACAAGCTGCTCCTGAAATACCAATGTCATTGTGAATCTAACGCCATATAGTGCCATGTTACTAGAATTCTCCTTATTTTGGAAAATTATTCAAATGATGCAGTCTGGAAATTTGATTTTCATTAAACCATTGCTTTCTACTTGCAAAATGATTTAAAGTTGGAACAGATACACTGAGTGCACACCCTCAGTACAAGGCAAAGGCAAACAGAATACTTTGCCAAAAAGGTACACACTATCCCTTGCTCACAAACTGGCCAGCACATTGTGCAACAAACACCTTTTTAGTTTACTGATTCCCTGCATGAGGCCTGCTACTCACTATTTATGACACTGCTGAAGTACTCATGCTGTTAAAGAAACTGAATGATAGAAAAGTTTGTATAACTTAGAATGCTGAAAGCGTCTTATGGAGTGCTCTACTAATACGGCAAACACAACTGCTGCTGCTGCCCTCCTACACTGCAGGAAAGCTGAGTTGCTTTCCTTATTTATTTATTTAAAATTATTTTTCAAATTTGTTTGGTGCCATCAAGTGGTGATGCACTCTAGTTCTGCTTTCACATACCTTGTATTCTTGAGGAAGTAACACGGCAAGTGTAACAGCAAACAGAAGCATCAAGATGCTGGATTGTATCATCTCCCTAGATTCAGTATAGGGGAGTTTCTTGCTTTGGGGACAGTCACAGATGAGGAAGCTGGTGAAGGAAAATCTGCTGAATTATAGAAGTAATCTGCAAGTACTGTAGAATATACTACTAGGAGCCACTTAGCTTATGGAAGGAAAGCCAGCTCAGCAGCTCTGTTCTAATTTGTTGTTAAGTTGATAAAAAACATCCATTTTATACTCTGGCCTTCTTAAGGGTCAATCCAATTCTTGGTAATGCTGAAGACCATCTTTGTGCCATATGCTACTCTTTTTTTCCCTACATGTCTGAAAAAGGAGAACAAGTCCTCTTCCTTTCTCAAACTGTACCTAACCTAGTCAGAAAGTAATTTTGTAATGGTCTACTTATCCAGTGCACAAAACTGTATGATGTCTTAGGCCTCCAGTTCAAGACTTTGTAAATTTCACTTGCTAATTTTGCATTACCATACATAAACCCAACTACTTAGATAAAGCCTCTCGCACTACCATGTTCTATGTTCTTACACTATAGAGATTCCTGTACCATTTTTTTGCCACATTGCAAGGAAGAGAATAAACAAAAAAAGGATGTGAAGCAATCTCCATACTTCCATTATTTTAACAGACAACATTTAGATGTTTTACTGTGCTTTTCTTAAACTGTAAGATACCAATTGCTTTATTGTTTCAAACAGGGTGTGACATGGTTTGGCCTGACAGTATGGCTTGAAAGGGGTAGTTTCTGTAGAGGTGAAAGCTCCCTCTTTCCTTATTTTACAAGTCCTGCAACAGTGCCACTGAAGAACCAATGTGCACACCACATTCTGCACAGCTCTGGATGAGTGCATCCCCTGCCCCCAAGAGGGTGATGGGGAATGGAAGATTCTGGGTGTCCACATTTGCAGCAGGCCTAATGGCTCCGCTCTGCACTACCCACATAGCCAGCCCTGCTGCACCGCTCCATCCACTCTGCACTGCCCAAACTGCTTCACACAGTCCATCCCCCGGTCCTCACCACCACTCTGCACTTCCCACATGGCTCCCTCCATCCACACTGTTCTGTTCCCTCCACTACTACCACAGAGGACCCCCCTTCTTTTTTTTTTTGAAGTGTGCACCTGCTGCCAAGAGTTTGGGACTGGGACTGTGCTAGGGAATGGTGAGGTCTCTTCCTTTGCGCCTTGACATTCTCTCTCTCTCCTTTTCCCTCTCTTTTCCCTTCCCATTCTCCTTGAGCTCCAGTCTAATATAATAAACCAAATTAATCAGCTGTTTGGCATCATCTTGCCTTTATTTACTTCAAGGGAATTATGTGAATCTTAGCACCACCCCCACCCCCTCCTTGCTGACCACGGTTGGTATATGATAACCAGGTTCTGACAACAGGTTTCCTACGTTTCTAGTCTCCTTGTAGGATCTAGTTGTTGTGGAAGGCCAATATAGGTCTAATACATGTCCTGGCTTACCTAGGCACGGTCCCATGGTCCCCTTCCCCCTCTGCTGTACCGGAGAGCAACGGGAAGAGAAGACAAAAGGGTTGGAGACACCCAGTCTGAGGATTCAAGACTTGCTCAGACTTGTTCTGCTTTGCAGTAGTAAAAAAGGTGCGCAAACTTGTTTATGTATGGCCTGTGTTTCCCCATGTAAGGGTAAAGCAAGCCCTGGTTTCACCTAATATGGTCAGTTTTGGCAAAGTGCCATTCTGATTGTCCAATCTCTGTGGACAAATAAGCCACATACATTTAGGCAATTACTAAATGGAGCTAAGTTGCAAGCACTGTGCTCTCTGCTCTGCCCTGCCACATAATGCTTTGCCTTAGCTCTCTGGTATTGTGCTTTGCCTCATGTCCCAGTCCAGCTTTGCTGTGTAATAAGCTTTGATGTACAAGCTTGTCCACCTGGAAGCTTTGCTGTTCCTCAAGTTTACCAGGAAAGCCATTAAGTGCCTCCACGTCATGGCACGAATTAGCATAATTCATGTCTGCCTGCGCACTGTCTGCCCTGGAAGCAATTAAGACCTGGTCAGAGACTCTGCTAAATTCCAGCTTCCTGCTATAGTCCTGGAGAAAACTCCAAAGCCTCTAATGGCTTTCAAACCACCAACAGCAACTCCTCCGAGTGCTTTGGGTACTGTCTGAGACTACAGTGCAGTTCCGTAAATCCAGTGGTACTATTTTGTGAGTAAATATTCTAAAAAGCCTCTTTGTAATTAAAGTTCTGATTCTGTAACTGTAAATTTATCATGCCTTCTGCCTTAGCAAAAAGGAGCCTCTTGAATCCCCCTAGAGGGCAAGTGGAATATTGACAAGATTCTCTTTCTAACTGTCTAAATTGTAATTATTGCAGTTTTCTTAATTGTTCTAAATTGCTTGTTTCTCTGTGTGTAAATACCCAATCACATGTTCAAACTTTGTAAATAAGTTTTCTGGTGAGATTTAAGGTTATTAATAACTATGAAAAATTACTGATTTTCACTTTAATATCAATATTAAATTTGCATATAAATCATAAGACTAGTCCAGAAAAAGAAGGCATGTATGGTGGTTGTCAACACAGCAAATTTCTTCTACATGTATTTTAGATCTGTCTTACTTCTTTTCGAAGTAGACAGAAATATGAGTTTGCACACTCATTCATTTTAATTAGGAGGGCAGTGTGACACATTTTTTTCATCCACTTCAAATTCTAAAAAAAAATCTTGAAGCAAAATGTAAGGAGACTTAAAGCAAATAAATATTTGAAGAAATGCGTCAGTGAGCCAGGAAGAAGCTCTCAAAGGATGAATCCAAAATCACTCTATATTTTACACAAGTCATATAGGGCTGTGAAGCTCCTTGGCAATGCCATGTGTTTTTCTTCCCAGGCACATTTTTTAAGCTAGAGTGCATAATGATCAAATGAATCTCAGGCAGGCTTAGTTTGAAAACTGGAAGGCTAAAGAAATATCATCCAAAACTCTCCCTTTGTTTGTCATTTCAAGCTGCAGGCCTTGGGAAAATTTGTATTTTAAATGTACCCAGAGGCACTGCTCACGTGTCAAAGGCAAAAGCCCTGAAAAAAAGTCTTTGTTGACTGAAATTTCTTTTTAAACATGAATAAAATATTATTTTCCAATCTTTTCTTTGTCTGCATCTCACCCTATACTTCACTTAGTTTTATATGTGAATTTTTTCTTAAAGGGCAAATACTATCAGCCCTAAAGGAAGTATCTCATGCACTACTGACTACACTCAAGCAAATACAGAGAAACATTTTCCTTTTGTCATGAAATAGAAAACTCAACCAGCATACAAATTGTACGATATTATCAAAAACACTAACAGGACAAGGACAGGTTTTAAAAAAATCAGATGAGTCAACTATACCAGAGCATAGTCTAATGCTGAGGCAATACTGTGCTCTTATACAAGAACAGACATCATTTGCAGACTTCCTGAACAAAGCCCATATTCAGCTGTTTTAATATCTATTGACTTTCCCTATCTTTGGTGTTAAACTAACTTAGCTCTTGATTACTTTAACAATAAAATTAGTTCTTCAAAATTAGGCTCACTCTACCTCTACATGAATGCGTATTTTTTGCACAACATGTTTTGTTCAGAAGCTGCACAGAGCTCTAACACCAGTGATTAATGTGGTGTCCAAAAAGGAGGAGCATAGGATTCATGACTGGACCACAGGATGAGAAGGGTATAAACTGGTTAGGAAATACAGGCAGGGAAAGGAGGCAGGGAAGACAGGAGGGGGTGCTGCCTTCTAACATCAGAAGACTGACTGGAGTCCATGGAGTGTCACCTGGGGATAGATGAAGTGGTGACAGAGAGTGAGGATTAAACGGAAGGGAAATTGATGATACTGGGAACAGGCCACCTGCCCGAGAAGACAGAGTGGATGAGACCCTCTATAAACAAAGAGAAGCAGCTTTGCATTTACGATCCCTGGTTCTCACAGCAGATTACAACCACCCTCTCATCTATTGAAGGACAACAGAGCAAAGCATCAGCAATCTAGGAGGTTTCTGAAGTGCACTGATGATAACATCTTCCTCCAAGTCATAAAGGAACCCACAAGAAAAGGTGCTATGCTGGACCTTGTCCTCACCAAGAAGGAGAGGAAGTATTTTGGGTAGAAGTGCACATTTTGCAGTCATTTCTTTACAGTGAGGGTGGTGAGACACTGGAACAGGTTGCGCAGGGAGGTTGTGGATGCTCCCTCCCTGGAGGTGTTCAAGGCCAGGTTGGATGAGGCCTTGAGTGACCTGTGCTAGTGGGAGGTGTCCCTGCCTATGGCAGGGGGTTGGAACTAGATGATCCTTGAGGTCCCTTCCAATCTTACCATTCTATGATTCTATGATTCTATTTAGGAAATCTAAGGGTATTGCCCTCTCCTAACAACTGAAGGGGCAGAACTCAACATTCAGTTGCTCAAAATCACATTCCTGAAACCTCAGTTTCACAAAGTCTCTAACAATGACTATTGCATACAGCAATAAACCATGTATTGGCTAGGATCTGTTTATCTTTTAATGACCTAGCCAATTTGAGAGCCAGTTATTAGACTTGATTGAGACATGACAAGCTGAATTTCTGATACAAGCAATTCTACCCATTCTTGTTAACCTCCTGTATCAATTACTAAATGTTCTTCTTCTTTGATGGGTTTAAAGCATACTTGTGAACAAACCAGCTACGCTATGTTAAAAAGCAAAAACAGTATCATCAAACACAAATAAGTTGCAAAATCCTAGATTTATGTTAAAATTACAAACCTGAGTATGAATGGAGAAGCAGTTCACATCAGCACGAAAGAAATGCTTTGTTTAGACATAAATTTAAGAACCATCATGAAGAAGTAGAAACAGCAGCAAATCCAGAGCCTACAGCAAAGTCTGAAACATTTCAAACCATCCAAAAGGTCCCGGCAGTGTACGGATGACAACTTTCTCCTGCAGGTAGTCAAAGAACCAATAAGGAGAACTGCAATGCTGGACCTTGTATTAACAAAAGACTGAAAGAGTCACAGTCAACAAAAAAGGTGAGTATTGTAACAGAATCATAGAATGGT
>WBNM01005828.1:17972-51773 GCA_013399055.1 Ramphastos sulfuratus | reverse complement strand
GGGGCAGGTAACTCCCAAACCATTGCAGGGAGAGCAAGGGTAGCCATGCATGAGGTTGTTCACCTTCTCAGCTCCACTCTGCAAAAACTATTACATTCTCTAATACAGCACCCATTAACAAAAAAAAAAAAAGGAGAAAGAATAGAGCAGTGCAAGGTGAGCAGAAAAATGGTATGTCACCAGACAGCCATCTTCAGTCATTTAAGATTTTGTCTTTATGAAAAGCAAAGTTTCATCTGTGTTAATCACTGTACGAAAAACATGGAGGTAGTATCATAGGATGTACACTTCAGGTCGGCTTCAGTTTTGACTGTCCCACTTCAAGTTGTCTGTGATTTCTTAGGCCTGCTAGTGCAAGATGGAGTTACTTCTGAAAAGTCAGACTTTATCATACTAGCCATACGTGATACCAATTTAAAAAAAAAAAAAAAAAGAGAGAGAAAATGAAGTATTTTTAGGTTTGGTGAACTATAAAAGTCAATAATTAGGATGTTTCATTTATGGTCTGAATCTTCAGGCTTCAGGAACTGGAAAGAGTAGATCCCTCATCAAAAAACAAAACAAAACAAAACAACCCTAAACAAAACAAAAACAAACCAGAAAAACCCAGCAACCCAGAAAGTTCTCAAAATACACAACTAACATTTTTTCTCAATACACAAAAAAGGTCAATACTAAAAAGATCGCAAGATAGGCTATTTTCATGTTCTTTTCAGGTCAATGAAAAAATGTAGAGAAGTTGCACAAAATTCCTGATTTTTAGTTCTCTTAATCTCTTCCTCTAAAGAAAGGAGCATAGATATTAAAAAATTGTCAGACAATAGATAACTCTTACAGCTTTTCTTCAGAGCACTTAAGAGGCCAATTATTTTACCTATAATGGGAGCAGAGTTCCTCAGAGAGGCTTTCTAGCAAAGCTCTGGCTGCTTGCTGAGCCAAAATATGTGGCTTTCAACCACCTGCCACCTGCAACAAAATTAAGAACCAACTTGTGGTTATCTAAATTATATTTAGAAGAAAAATATCTGCTAAGGATCAGGGGAAGAGAAAACCAGAACCACTGGATCCCTGTTCTGACTGTGAGTTTTCTCAGGGTTTGGATTATTGTTCTGTAAGTGTATGTTCCACTCTGAGATCTGAGTACTTATTAAACAATCAATCATTACAATATCTTACTACTATGAGAGACGAGCATTATGAGACTCTGAAAAATTACAAGTGAAGCAGAAGTGGTAAGAAATGCCTTTTCTGCTGTGATTTCATGTGCTGGTTTGAGGCTAACTGGAATATTTTAATGAGATAAATTAGATCATTTGATGTAAAAATAAAATAATGATGAAATCCATATCATTCACTGATTTGCCGAAAGGGATAAAAAGCTAAAATGTCAACAATTTGTCTCACTTTGTTCTGAGACACTTCCTTTTGCTTCTCCTTCAGTTTGCTCTAATATCTGCTACTAACCTTGGCTAACAAAACANTTAGCCTCAAACCAGCACACTTGTAAATTTTGCTTTGCTGTAAATATAGCTGTATCTTGCTTCCAAGCCATCTGAGCTGGTCTGGTAAATTTCATTGGAGGGGGTGGGGGAAGTTCCTAACCCACCACATTTCAGAAGTTCTCTTTGTTTCCTGGGTTGACATGGGAAGTACAACAAGGAGACACTCTTTCTCTTCCTTGGGAGTACTTTGTCTTGGATCCTTGTCATAGCACTGCAGCATGTCTTTGCAGGACTGTTTTTAGCCAATGGCATGGGTTATATCAGGTGTTAGGTTTATCTTCATTTTCTTTAAACTGAATGATTTTTTACCATAAGAATTCCTAAGAAGTCTGTTCACATTATTACAAATGTCAGTGAACATCCATGAGTCACTGCTCATTTGCTCAGGCTATTAGCCTCTGGCTATCTCAGCTCTTGACATATCAACCACTTGAAAATATATGCTTCCATTCCTAGTTCATTTCTAGAATCACTGCTCTGTCTGACTCTTATGGCTAACAATCTCACATCTCATTTGGTAGCTTCATAAAAACCTCAGGAATCACAGAAAGATTTTTCTCATGAAGGGTATATTTAAGCCATCCTACTTTAATCCAGAACAAGCCCAGAGAATGGCAAAACAAGACAATATTTACAAAAACACACCTGAAATGAACATTCTGTCTTTTTTCCTGTCTGTAGCCAGAAGAAGAGATTTATAATTTCATTTGAGATTCAGGCTTCTCCAAAACAAGGAAAACAGGTATACCCTATTTTTTAATTCTTCTTCTGTCTGAAATTTCTGATTTAAGACAAGGTTGAAAGAATACATGAAATTCTAACTTGAATGAAAGCCTGTGTTGTAAATTCATAGCCCACTTGAATCAGTCATGTGCCAGGCGTTTATTTAAAGTAGACTCCAAAACCTGAGATTGTTCCATTCTTTTTTTGCCTCATCATGAAATGTGAATGAACTGACACTTCAGTGATCAGAAGTTGGTAAAATTAACCAAAGCATTTACCCTGAAAAGCTTCCAGCAGCTATTGTCAGAAAGTTTCTTTAAATCATCATGGCCTTAATAAGCTCCGCCAGTTGACTTGGGAAGAATTAGGTCAATCACACTCTTCACTTAACTCTTGTGTCTTCAAGTTGCTGGTTACAAAGGTGCATGGCTATGCTCCCCTCTTACTTTTCTTCAAGTAATTCCATTGGCAGCAATCCTTACCTCATTATCAACCTAGAATTTGACCTTTCACAAGGAGGAAAATGTAACACACAACCTTTGCCGTTTTCTTTTCCAAAGACATAATTTCATGTTTCCTTCTGTACTCTCTCATATATTATCATCATGCTTTATTTTATATAGTCATGTCTGAATATTCTTCTCATTATATTTTTATGAAGAGATAACTCTTTTTCAGTCCCATTACATGTGGGTAGACCGAGTGTAGGAAAAGATTTTGAAGTGCAAAAAAGGCATTCGATTCTAAGAATAGTTGTCCCAGAGAACCAGGAGTAAAATATTTGACGATTTATTTCACTGAGCTCACCATAAAGGAAAAAAAAAATAAATCAAATGTGAAAAAAAAAAATACACAAATTCTAAGTCCAAATCTGGATGTGAGTTGAGGTTGAGTCCTAGTAAAATTTTGCTTTGATTTCAAATTTCTAAGTAAAACTCTGTCACAACTGCTGTCACTGTTTGCTTCCAGTTGTTCACCACAAGTTGCATCCAGAATTGCCCACACATACATGATGCACAGGAAATCCTCCAATTTAGAGGCTGCTGTGGAATCATGAAGAAAGTGCATTTTGTTTACACTCAAACATATTTTCCATGTACATTCTTGTGATGAAATGATTCAAAATTAATAATGATATTAATTTAGATGTCCAGGTAGAGATTGTTAATAACTATGAAAACTGTTTATTAACATTAAATCTCACCACAAAACTCATATACAAGGTTCAAAAATGCACGGTTTGGAAATGTATACATACAGGGAACAGGCAAAACTGGAACACTTTAAAGGCAACTAGCATAAGCAAACATTTTTACTGGTAGAGAAGGTTTGTGTGGTCACTTACACTGCTTGCAGTTAATTATCCTGCTTAGCCACTGGATGGATGCAGGAAGCTCCTTTCTACTTATGACAGAAGGCAATCAATGATTACAAGAGGCTTGAAGTATTTACTCACAAAAATATCATGGGACAATACCCAAAGCACGTGGCGGGGCTGCTGCCAGACCAAAAGCTGCTAGAGGCTTTGGAACTTCCTCAGGCTCCTGGACGCTTCAGAAAGGAGGTAGACGATCTCTGACCTGGTCCTGGCTCTCTTGGCAGCAGGCTCTCATGTGCAGGCAGGACATCTTGTGGTGTGCAGTCTCGGTACAGTGTCACACTGGCTGTGCAGGCCGAACACGTGGAGGCATCAAAGCCTCAGCAGGTACGGGCACAATAGCAGAGCGAGAGAGCTTGTGCTACCTGCTCATCCTTTATATCCATTTCAGCCTGAGACCGATGGGCCTTTGGACACAGATTAGCCAGTCAGGATGGCAGTTTGCCCAGTTTGCCCATATTAGGTGAAGCTGAGGCTTTTGTCCCCTTTCCTGTGGCCACCACCCCCAGCACAGAAGGAGCGGGGGCAGGGGAGCATGCCTGGGCAAGCCAGGACATGTACAAGCCCACCTTGGCCTATTTAGGCATACCACGACAATTCTGAACTCACCTGCCCCTTTGAAGAAGGATGTTTGATTAGTAGTGGCACAATAACAAGGTGAGCAAAGTGGCACCATCACTCCCATGAGCTCTTGGTCAGGACTCTTGAGTCATGTCAGAGGATTTTGGATGCAGACACATATAAGTTTTCCCAACACATCACAGACATATACATCTATACAAATCCATACATCTGCACACATGAAGGTAAAGAGTCTGGGAGAAGACATGAGATCTCAGCCAGCGCTGTGGCAAACAGCTGTGAGTTACTGCCTCCTTATTCTTCCTGTCCTCCCTGACAGTGGTAAGGCCACATCTGTGATCAATGGCAAATTCACTTGTCCTTTACTGAACCAAATTGTGACCATCTTTTTTCAACCATCTAACATCAATCTTTTTCATGGTCAGGAGAAAAGACAAACTCATGTGATTAAAGTATTTTTCAGTATTTTTTTTATGTTAAAGTCTTAGTATTTCACATTAAGCTCTTGGAGCAAGAAATATGTGAAAGGAAAAGATTGCAGAACTGGCCTGTGTTCCAGAAGTAATTATATGACACCAGGCAGTGCTGGAAAATAAGGAAGGAGACAAACAAAACCCATTGTAACAACTTATTGTTTGTTTTTAATACAGAAAATGCTAACCATCAAAGATATTGAGCCCTCTGAAACAAGTTGCTCATAATTTGAATGGGTTATGATGGCCTTTATTGCCATTATATTAGTAGTGTTTTCAAACCCCTCTTCTCATCCTCGTTTAAGTATTTGAATTGTCTTTAATCTCAACCAATGCATAAAATTTCCAGTTTCCCACAGAATATTCATGTCATGGGTTAGAAGACTCGAAACCTAAACATGGGTTAGAAAACACAAAACCTGAACAATTATAGAGATTACACACCTGAACTTTTAACCACATTCTACCAACACGAGGAAAAACAAATGGTTTGATAGAGAAACAACAAAACTTCTCAAAGGAAAAGGGTCAGTCTTCAACTAATCTAAAATTTAGTTTCATTAAAGTCAATAGATCTATACCTGCATACATCACTAGAATGTACAGCTCTGGATCTCTGCTTCTGCTAGTGAGGGCCATATGGAAAAACCT
The DNA here is from genome assembly GCA_013399055.1 of Ramphastos sulfuratus. NCBI lineage: Eukaryota > Metazoa > Chordata > Aves > Piciformes > Ramphastidae > Ramphastos > Ramphastos sulfuratus. The sequence goes on along the minus strand of WBNM01005828.1, from coordinate 46,464 downwards.
GCACATGACTTGGTACTTTTCATAAATGAACAGTAGTGTTTAGCTAGCTTTATACACATGAGTTTCCTGGTTGTGACTTAGAGTAACACTCATGAATAATTCCTGATGGAAATTTTCAGAACTGTGATGCTTTTCTGTCATTTTACCACTAGGCTTGTACTGAGCACACTTGGTATCATTTCTAGAGACTTAGGTCAAGCAAGGCAACACACTTCTCATGTAAGAAGGAATGGTTTGGGTAACACCCGATGTCTCCAATGTCTTTCTCACAAACATGCTTGTATTTGCTTGAATTTTGGTAACACAGCAAAGGACAAAAGACTGGGAATGAATATGAGGATGCCAGATCCAAATAACTTTGATCAAACCTTTTTTTCTGATGAAATATTTAGCAGAATTGCTGCAGAGTCTTCACTTGCAGTAGTAGTGCAGGCAAGTGTGAGGGAGACCGATGTGTCGCTCTGTGTCCAGCATTGATGGAAGTTGAAATAACAAAGCCCATATCCTGGTTAGAATCCATGATACCCTTGCTAAGCATGAAAAGACATGACATGTCAGCAACGGAGACCCAGGACTGGATCCACTGCTCCATCTCCACTGCTTATTCCATTGGCACATGGCAGGCATTAAATCCACAACAGGCACGATTTGATTCATATGCTCGTTTTAGCATGGTAAATACAACACACTGTCAACTAAATTATCTGAGTGACAATTTTCAGCTGTCCTGTCTTGCATTCAGGATCACCTGTGACACAGGGTAAACCACAACACTGCCCAGAGGGCTTCCTCTTTGCAAGAGAAGCACTAATTTCACTCAGTTAATCACAGTAGACAATATAATTCTTAGTATAGACAAAATACATGAGTCTACTTCCTCCCTCTAATTGCAGAGATGGTTCTTCCTCAAGTGTTCATCACTTCTTCCTCTTTTTTGTTCTGTTACCATAGGGCGTGCAAAACCTCATCTCTGTCTACGAAAGGTCAGTAGACTTACTCTGAACTTTCAACTGAAGCCATTTTGCCTCATGTCTGTTGACAGAAATCTAGATTTGCCAGTGTGCTATATACCTTGAAAGTGTTAACCTTTACATTGTTTGGGCTTTTTTCTTTTATGTCTCCTAGAAGGTCAGCAAAAGTCGTTATTTGAAATCAATTGGTAATTTTTAACTCTTCCTTTTAGTACTTCCCACATCAGCTGCATCAATACTACCTCATTTTCTGGAAGAGCTCAATATTCAGTCTCGGAAAACTGGACCTTCAGGATAATCAGTCACTAACCTTCAGTCCTTGTTTTACTCCCTAGACCCTCAGCCACAAATCTCTTATTCAGAGAGAGAGAAAGACTGGGTGTGTTTCTTTAATGGTATATCCATTTACTCACTAAGGGAGAAAAAAAAAAGAGGTGAGTCAAGACACAGGAGAAAAAAGTAGTAGCAGCAATGAACTGTGAGTCAAACTTACACTGACCCTGCAAGGAATGACTTTCTGGGCTTGGGGCTCTTCTGAATCTAATCCATTGCAGATTGATGAAGAACATCCTCACTATTGCCTACAGGATTTTTTTCTAAAAGAATTTCAATCAAAAAATCATGCTTGAGAAGGGGGAGGAAGTTAGTGACTCATAAGGTTTTAATAAACCAACTTCGGCTGTGTATTTGCAGGATGATCTTACTTTCTCTTGCTTTGAATTAATGAAAGAAAATGAACTGTCACTGTCCTTGACAGCACACCACAGAACTCTTAAGAAACACCTTTTTCATCTAATATCTTTAAAAACTACCATCTATTTTTCATTATTTACACAAATTAAACTAGTGTAATTTCCAAAAATAACCTGCAGGGTCTTTTTTTATGTCTGGGTCTATATACCAGAGAACTGGAGTACTAACCATCAGGAGAACAGTGTCTGCCTGGTTCTGACTTCTAAGGAAGAGACGATAATCAGAGATCACCATCCTTTCCCTCTGTTTGCAAATAGTCCACGAGGTGAAATATCAGAGAGGAAAATAGTTCTCCTGAGAGACATGAGTATTAGAAAACTTATATGCAATAGCTGGGAGGACTTCATCCTCATCAAACAGACGTGGGAAATTCACCAACTGGCAGATCACCTACAGGATTATCAGGAACCTGAGTGTGTTTGATGCAGATGCTCTGAGTATTAATGGACAAACTGCTACCCGCACCTGTCAAATCAAAACCCAATGTGGAGGAAATAAGGGTGGTCAGAAGAAACTCAGATAAGACCTTTTCAGAACAGGGCAGGATATGGAGAGCGAATCATTAATGAAGGAAATGGAATATTGGGAGAAGTAGGAGAGATTTTGAGTTTACCCTGCAAGCTGGAGTTGTTGTGAGAACACTGAAGGAATAATCTTCAAAATTTTCAAGAAATAGAATTATAGTGATTATTTGTAAAACCACTGTAACAGCTTATGGATCAAAATTTGTGGTGAATAATATACTCTTAACACACTTTATGGTTCTTTTTGAAGGACCTATCATCTCTCAGCTACCTTCATTAACATAGTTTTTCAAGTTAATGCCAGTGATAAATGCTCTCCTTTATGAGGTTTAGGTTTATGAGATCCAGGTAAAGCACAATTAAAAGACCCCTACAACATTTTATTTGCATCTTATTATCATAAGACCTTGACAAAATTAGATCTTCAGGTAATTGCCATAGACCATGCCAAGGACTTTATTTTACTATGAACATTGTAAGCAGCAAACTCTGTCTTTAAAACAAGCTCATTTCTTCTCACAAAAAAATGTCTGCCTCGACAGATTAAAAAAACTTTATGCACAGAAGCATAAACTAGTTTCTTTTATTCAGAAAGTTATATTTAGAAGACAGTTAAGTTCTGACTCTTTTATACTAAATATAAATAAAATTAGTTTATTAGTTTCCATCACCTCATTCCTTTATATATTTGAACTAGCAGAAGCCAAACAGAGCACTACAATTATTTCCATACCTACAGATGGATGCAATTTCTACTAAGAAGGATCTATCATCCCTGCTAAAGAGAATGAACATATCCTGTTCATTCACAGTTCCCAGAAGAATTGAGGTCAGATAATAAAGGCCAAGTAGTTAATCAAGACTCTATGCAAATTGTAACATTACAAATTTCCAAAGTCCCTTGCTTTATTGTTTAGTAGAGAAAAAATGATGAATCCTTGCATAAAATCAACATAAACAAACCACACGAGTGGCTCTTCAAAAGTTCACCTGAGACTGAGGTTCAGACAGGCAGAAGTCTCTCTTAATGACTTGTTATCATGATGGTTAAAGTAACTAAAACAATTTAAAAAGATGCCATGACTCCTCTAAGCCCTGTATAGAGCAGAAACAGGACGTGATTCCAAGGTTTAGAAAAATCCTTCCTCTGAACATCTCCTACTGAGATAAAGGAAGAAGTCCACAGGATCATTCACTTTCCCAGTTATGCACATGGATAGGCACCTGAGTGAAATGAGACCAGTTTGACCATGATGAAATCAGCTCTTACCAGTATTTTTTGTCTATGAAATAGACACAACACTATCTATTTCAGTTCCTGCAAAGGATAAATTTACTCAAATAACAAAAGTGAACCTGACTTCTAAAAACCCCACCAAACTTATACAATAGGTATTTTAGGAGATTTTTAATTCTAGTACTGAGTAAGTCTAATCCACCTGTCAGACATCAACTGTACCAGGACTGTCTGTGTGTATGGTTAGAAAAGGACTATGGTGTTAACCAATCTCATCCAGGTTAGACAGAAATAAAACATCAAACAAACATATAACCTTCACGTGAAAAACATGTCTTGGGAGTTTGAAGGTTTGTTTTTTTTTTCCTCTTGGAAGTGGAATCAGACCCACTACCAGACAAGTTACCTCTATCAGTCATTTCCAGAGGACCTGCCTCCACCTACCAGCACCTTTCCAAACCAACAATGACCAGCTGCATAGGGAGACTATCTAACTGCCTGAGTGCCTCTGAGTGCACCTTTCCTCTTCCATGGATCAGGGTAGTCATTCATTTCTTAGTTTTGCTCTCCTTACCCAGGAGCTAAAACACCCTGGTCTTCTCATAGTCACTGTGACCAAGGCTGCCCTCGACCCATACTGCCTTGCCTTGCTAATGTCAAAGAACACAATATCTACTGCTCTTTTCTTGTCACCAGAGACAAACACCTCAGGAGAAAAAAAAAAAGGAAAAAGAAACCAATCCACAGTCATGGTGATCTGACAATACGCTGTTGCCCACAAGTATTTGCTGTCCTCAAGGGTGGGCAAATATATCACTATTACATCTTTCTTGGGTGGTAATGACCTTGTGCTTTTTTTGTCATTTCTCTGCATTTAATTTCCCTTTTGATTATAAGCCAGTGTATTCTCTCAGTATTTCACCCTAATCCTTGATCTTGTGCAGAGAACTGCATTTTTAGATTATGTGCTGAATGTCAGCACTCAGCTACACTGAAGGTAACTTGAAGACAGAATGCATGGGTGAAATGTTTATGTTTGGAAAATAAAAAGGGTGAAAAAAATATTTTAATGTAAAATCACTGCAGACCTTTCATAACTGAGAGGTCCTTCCTTAAAATGGAAGAAAATAAATAGGAATTTTTTAAAAAGAAAACAAACAAACAAAAAACCCAAACCCACAAACTCTTTCAAGCCCCCAACATACACACTTTTCTTAGCATTTAAGTCCCAGAGGCTCTGATGTTTTAAGATATTCATCTGTTATTAAATTCCTGAAGTTAACATTCTTTATTTGGATGTCTGAAAGTTGACTTTGAAGTAAAAATCTTACAACTGTTGGAAGACATTCTGTCAACTTCAGAAGTTGTGGAAATATGTGGAGTTGTCTTAGGCGTTAAGCACTTAATGGTAAATTAAAAGTGCTGCCTCTTCACGGTCATATATTTTGTCATCAGTTTTGATTGTGATGTCTAAGATCAAGATTTTCTCATCTTATGGCAAACCCTAAATGCATAGTTAGTGTAATGCGCAGATGAGTATAATGTTAGCATTTTCTTCTCTTCCACTGCTACTGAAGCACTTTCCTTATAAATCCTGCTCCTGCAGAGTCATAATTCCTTTAGTTAATAGTCCTATTAAATTGGCCTGCTCAGATTAAGCAACCCAATATCCACTGTTACTTATAGAATCATAGAATGGCAAGGTTGGAAGGGACCTCAAGGATCATCTAGTTCCAACCTCCTGCCATAGGCAGGATGATTCTCTACAATGAGAGATAATATCTTGGTTATGCCAATGTTAACATGCCTGGCATTGATCAGTGTCATGAAACTGAAGTAAAGAATTGTCTGCTGGGGATATTGGGAAGGTGTTTTGGTGTTTTGCAGAAACTTAGGTTAGTCCTTAGTATACAAGAACTGTATAAACACCTCAGGCACCTTTAGGAATTTGATCCTCAGCTTCTTGAACGACCCAGCACAAGGTCATTTAAGCACTTCCTATCACTCCCTCCTTGAGGACAAGGAATGGGAGAAACACATTTAACCCATGCATATTGCATTACAGAAAAGGGTCCTATGATGTGAAGATCATTCAATAAAGAAAGAGGCAATGAGAAAAAGAAAAAAAATGAAAACTTCTGCAGTCTTTCAGAGGACTCTGACACAGGATAAGAAAAAATGCTTAGATAAGCCTAAATATGTCCCAGATCAGCTAGAAATAAATAATATTTACATCAGGAATCCATTCTTTTGCCATTTTGTAAGTCAATAGGCCTCAGCTTGATTTTGCTTGTATGCCTTTCATGTCTAACACAATGTGTTAGTAGTCTAAAAATATATTTTGTATAGTGTATTTCAGACATAAAAATAATCCAGAACTTTTCTGACATACTTCATGCAGCTGCAAAAATTTGCTCTCATGTCATTGAAGTAGGATTACTAACTTGGTTGAGGTTTGTGGTGTGGCAGAAAGCGGATACGTGAGTTCCAGACAAGACAGAAAATGAAACTATTGCCTGAAGAATAGCTACTGATGACCACTGGAGAGGGCAGAAGATTTTAAGGCAAAGTGCTAAAAGATCTCAGGCTCTGGAGATGCAGACAGTAATAGAAAAGTGCAGAATGAGAAAGTAATAAAAGAGGAGAAGAGGCTGGCAAGCTCAGCTACAGCAAATGTCTATTCTGTTTTGGAAATACATGAAGACATACATTCTCTTAAATGACAAAGTATTTGACCATCACCACCCTGCAAGGTGCTACTGAGTTCATCAGACCAAGGTTAGAAGTAAGATGATGTTCTGAAATGCCTGTGAAACCAGCATACTATAATTGATTGATTGACTGACTCATTGATTGATTTACTTTCTTTGGCTATGTCACTGATCTTACTTCCATCACTTGAACTCCAAACTCTATGTGTCACGTTGAGACATCTAGAAAGGAAGAAGTCTGTGAACCTAGAAGCTGACCTTAGCAGCAGGAGACAAAAGCATAACCACTAGCAAAGAGCAAAGCAGATCTATTGTATTTCATGTGAAGTGTACAAAAACACATCGATCAGAGGATGACTAAGATTTTCAGTGTTTCAAGTTTTTGTCTTGGCTTCATCTGATGAAATATCATGTGGAACTTAATAAGGGAAAAATGATACACATTGTGAGGCACAGTGTGAACTCATCCTCAGCGGCAGGGCTCCTGCAATGAGAAAACAGTTTGCTTCTGAAGTTTTAAAGAATCTTCTGAATCCCTAGCAAAAGATTATTATCTTTTCCAAACTTCTGAAGAACACACAGGCATAAAAATATATCTTCACTTTATATATAACTATTGACTTAATTAGAATTAAGCTGCCCTTTATCTAACACAAAGAAAAATGTCATTTAAAGCATTTCTAACTCATTGGACTTTCTGTTCATTCATTAGCTGTTCATATTTTTCACCTGTATTTTTCATTACTCACAGTAGGTCTATTTTTACAGGAGTATTTTGACAACTTTTTAACTGCAGATGCTCATTGATTTCTGGCAGTCCTCTGCAGAATTTTTAGCAGGATATGCTTCCCTGGCATGGCACCAGCAGAACTCAACATTTGCTCTTCCAGCAGTTTAACTCAGTGTATGGATATCTTGGCCAGCAGGGTGTCTAATCTTTTAAATTATCCAGTCCTCAGCAGGTTAATTCATGCAACTCAGCAGGTTAATTTGTGAAACTACATTGACTTCAATGGATCAAAAGCAAAATAACATGTCATGGACTCTCCCCGCTTTGGTTACCGTTCCACCAGGACCCTACTGTTCTTACTACCTACTTGATTTGATCACAAGACCTTCTGCTGAGACAATATGATGTGTTCAGTGTGATTAAATCATTACTACACTCACGCACTTGTTCTTCCCACCACTGATGACTTCTTGGTGGAATAGTCAAAGGGAGTCCAATTTCTACTGAGTACCTATTGGCTTCAGTCTCATAAACCCATTTAGGTCTAATACTCTATCAACATATGATTCAGCTGTATCCAAGCTATCTTCAAACACAAGTTAATGTACTTAACCAAAGCATCTGCCTTGAAAAACTTTCAGTAGATGCTGTCAGAAAGCTTCCTAAATCATCATGGCCTTAATAAGCTTTGCTAGTTGGCCTAGGAAGAGTTAGGTCAATCACACTCTTTTATGACTATTTAGTGCCTTCAATTTGCTGGTCACAAAGGTACTTGACCACGCTCTCCTATTGGTTTCCCTCAAGTAACGCCATTGACTGCAATCTCGGGCTTCTGACCAATCTAGAATTTGACCCTTCTCAACACAGAAAATGCAACATGCAGCTCATGCTATAAAGGTAGCTCTGGCTTTGTTTAAAATATCATCAACAGGTACTCTGTTTTATCTGTTCACAGTCTTACTATGGTTCTACTGTTTAATGTTCATAACAGTGCCAGAGTAGTAACACACACATTTCACCTTCTGTGGATTACCTCCCATTCCAGATTTGCTACAGGTTTTACAGTAACATGAAAGGACTGAGCGAGGAACACATTGCACTGTTTTAAATATAAAGGTGTTTTTAAAATGTACTTCTTTAAAACCACACATATTCCAGTATTAATAGTGCTTATTTTAGATTGTTTGCCTAGGTGTTTGGCACCACCGTAACTAAACAGGTTGCTGTGTTAAAATAGGAGGATTCAACTTCTTCCTGTAGACAGGTTTAGCCATTAACAACAACAACAACTAACAATAATAAAAGTGAATAATTCATAGCAGTCTTAGTGAGTCTTTCTTTTTCTGTTCTGCAATCAGCCTATACTTCTTTCTCGAATATGTGTTGCTCCCCAAATTATTTGTCAAATGCAGTATTAGCTTTTAGATTTCTGAAAAGCAGCTTTTTGCAAGTAGTTGATACACAAAATTAAAATGCATGATAGGCGTCAGGCATGCAGGGCTCAGGACAACTTTCTTATTCTATTAATAGCAGAACTATAACTGTAAGGCACATATCTGAATTAGAGATCATTAATTTCATTAATCAGGTGGAGATTTATTTGGGGCACTAAGAGAATTTTAGTTTCTTTTGTGTTCCCACTTTAACAACAATGGATGCAATTATGCAGCTTCCAACCTATCAATATAGGACTCTTATCAGCCTGGAACTGCTTAAATGTTTATTTTTTACAAATATATCTAGAGAAGATTATTGTCCTTATGGAATTTCATTTTTCTAATATGTTAGGATATCTGCAGAAACACAGTAAACCCAGAAAACAAATATCAAATTTATATGTGTAGACAATTTTAGGAAACAAAAGCCACAGAATTCACTCAGCTGGAGTAGATAAACTCAGTTACACATTACTGAACCTACTCCTGTAGACAAACCAGAGGCTTAAGCAAAACCAGAAAGGTTTCCTCAAAATACTATCTGCAGAAACCACCTGCTATTTTTGGTAGAGGTGGATCATATCAATTTGTCATAAGGCTGTTTGACACTGAATTTCCTCCACTTACTTTTCTCCACTCCAAAACACTTACAAACTTTTATTAAAGTGAATTTTCCTCTGAGACACATCAGATACCTTTTTGTTGTGGTCCAGTGGGTGCATTTCTGGTTTTGTTTTCTTATTCTGTTCCATTCCTAGCCAAACCAATTAGCTATATGTTCCCAACTTCTGGTTCTATATGGTATATTTTCTATGGCTTGGTTTGCTTTGGGACATTTAAATAATCTATGGGGCTAAGCTTTCCTCCTCACATATCTATTCATGTTAGGTTCACAAGCCATCTTTGTACAAATAATTCCATTTTCTATTGAAGATGACCCCTCCAGGCAAAAAATACTGTAAGACTCCAGAACATCGTTCCCATTTATATTGGAATTTGTCAGCTAAAATACTATCTCCTCAAGTGGTGTTCTCAAGGAGTTTCCTGTTGTCTGCAGAAAAAGTCTGAGGTAGGAGACATGAGCACTTTAAAACTGATCTGCATTCCAAACAGCCTTCAATATTTTCATTTGTCATCAGCCTTTTTTTGGCTATAAAGTTACTTCTGCCATTAAAGCTAGGAGCAGCCAATGCCCAGTTTGCCAGTAGTTAATGTCACTGACATACTATCAAAAGTGCCCTGTTTGCTGTCATTGCACAGTGCTTAATTCTACCAGCACTCCCACTGAGGTCAATTTGCTGGGGACAAGCAGTGCACAAATTCAGCAATCTGGCCTTCAGTGCTGGGTCTGAATCTTATTCCAAACACTGATTAAAGGACAGAGCTCACCTAAGCTCAGGGTGCCAGTACACTCTGGAATTTATTCTTTCTACAGCAGCTCTCTGTTTCACAACGCAAATAACCAGGACAAGACAATTGCTTTCTTCTGGAGGCCTCCCACCTAAACTGTCTATGGTCATATTAACCCCAACAACTTCTTACATAAAAATTCTTTTAAAATACAAAAGGCAACACGGTAAGTTATCTGAAGAGCTTTAATAATTTACCTTCCAAATTCATCAGGCTCTTTTCCTTTCAGTGCTTCCAATAAAAAGCAAAAATTGAGTTTTTTCCCCCCATAGCTCTTTGACAAGGGATAGGAATGCACAAGGCTTCAGCTGCAAGTGAAAAATATTTAAGTCATGTCAAACATGTTACAAATATTTATGGCTCCCTTTTTGATGCTTTGCTGTCATTCCTGGAGGTTTGAAGAACACTGGCTAGCCACACCATCTGTAAGAGTTACAGCTGTTATTTGCTTATTCTCCAGGCTTGCAAACAAGAAAGAAAAATCTTGACTTTCTTCCTTCTCATCACAGACCTCATAGGTGTTTAAAGTGGCTTATCAAAAAGATGGTTCAAGAATTTCTGATGGTGCAAAAGTGGTGTTGTTTTCTGAGAGGTGTTTCCTCCTCAGCAGCACCATTCCATCTCCATGTGACAGGCTAGAGTAATGCTGAAGTCTGTATTTGACAGCAAGAAATTGAAACTCTGCAAGGACTCTTCAAGTGTAGAGCAGAATTGGAACATGCATCATAATTTCAAAGCCCAGGATTACATCATAAACCCTGAGATATCTTTACTCTTCAGGATATACTTATCCAGTGCTATCTGGTACCATGTTTAAAATACTTGAACTTGCTCCAGGGCAGCCCATTTTGTACAATGGGAATAATTTGGTATTAGTGCTTGGGAATTTCATGACTGTTAAAGGGAACTTGTGTTTTTAAAAATAGTTCTTATAAATAGCAGACTATAATTCTACTGATCAGATGTGTGCATTTTTCAGTCGTTAGGTTGCATCTGGAGCATGATGAAAAACTTTATCTGAACATACATGTCTGATTTAATTATAATTTCTTCTTTACTACCTTACCATCAGAGCATCCAGCATCACACTCTTCAAAGGTTCCCTGGAACAAAAGCCAAAATTTCCAGTTCATCTATTTCCTTCTAAAACCACAACCTTGGGCGAATGCCATTCTCATTTGTACTCTGTCTCACGTGTCAGCATTTCAAAGGCATTTCCCTTCTGCCAATGCAATCTCACATGTGAGCCAAAACTTGCCAAATTTCAGCATTACTTAGCCTTCTAAGACATTTACTTTACATTAAGACATTTACATCTGTAGCACAGATTTTTTTCTGAAATTGTGTTAAAGGGTACTTAGCTGTAATTTAGACTGTATGGCAGTTTATACCCCTGTTGGGTAGCCTATTCTTGAGCCCAGATGCATACAGACAAACTGCTGAGTATGTCCTTGACACAGAGGAGTCTTATCTTCATTCATGCATGTGCCTTTATCAGAGTATTTGACTCAGAAAGTGGATAGCATAGCTGATACTGAGGACACATGTTAGTGTAGCAGAGTGAATGAGGTGTGGCATCTCTCCCAGGGCTTCCAGATAGCTCAGCACTGTGCCGAGGCACAACAGAGTGGGGCTTCATTTGTTTTGTTTTGTTTGTTTGTTTGTTTGATCACTATATCGTATCTTAAGGGAAATGTCAACAGGAAGCATCTTTAAAGGAATCCATTATTTGTTACATATGCACACCACATACACACACATGCACGTTATTGAGTTAATACCATGTAGAAAAAGCAAGTTATTGGAAAGATCAGCAGCCTGCTGCTCAATATCACAATCACAGATGGCTCAATTACAGCCATGGCTACCACAACTGCCCGGGGGCTAGAAAGCCTGCTGTGCAAATACAGACTTCAAGGTGTTGTTTTCTTCTGGCGAAAGCTAGAGAAGAAGCTCTGCATGAGGTCTGGATACTCAGACTCACATATTTCACAGGGCGGCATCCCTGACAAGTTGCACCTTCCACTGTGCATCTTCAGACAGTGCCCAGAGGTACAAGCAAGCCCACACACCTTCAGGAACTCAGCTGCTGTGACTGCCACTAGCAAACCAACTCTCACTCAACTCAGTTTTATTTGCACCAGTAATATTTATTAAACCAAATAATGTAAGACTATCACAGCTGCTTTGAGTAAGGGTTTGCAAAATCAGTTCTTTAAACTGCAAACAGAAGGGTTAAGCCCACACTGCCTCTATGCTTCTTGGAGACGAGGCAGTTTGCCAATTTTGCAGCCCTCAGTAAACTTGACAGAATTGTTTAGCTGGACAAATTGGGTGAATTATCTCTTACACAGATGCTGTTGTGGCCTTTCCTTAGTTTGCTTATTCAGTCTTTTTTGTTTTTCACACCTTCCTTATAATTTAACTTTGATAAGCACCTATGGTTTATCACTCTACTCCCTCCCCTTTTACCTCCACCTCTCAGTCAGACGGAGCAGAAGAGAGAACAAACAGCAAAAAGCATGTGATCTTGCCAGGATGATGGGGTGTGGGGGTGCCCCCCTAAACTTGTGTAAATTGAAGACTATGCCTGAAAAAACAGTCTTTATTCATCTTTATTAAGCATTTACTCCAAGTGGCCTTTCGAAGCCAACCGAAACAGTGCGAAGGCTGCATATAGCTTATAATATTTTTTTTTATTTGCTGCAGAAGCACAGGGGAAATGATGAAATGCAGAGGGCACCATGGTGCCAGCAGAACAGTCCTGATATTTTTTTTCAAAATTATGGGCTTTTTTACTGTGAGAAGGTATTTGTCTGACCTCACTACTCAAATGACATTTATGTTGGTAACAGTTTTGACATTTTCTTTTCTCTTTATTTTCTTATTGCTTCTCACAAATTTCACAAGTGCTCAACTGTCATCCTGGAAGAAAAAAGCAAATATGTACAGGGGAGGATGCATTAAATCCAGCTTGGTCCTATAAAAGCCCATAGAATGGCATCCTGTTTTCATGGGTGATATCCTGAGCAGGGCTGTGATAAAGGATGTGCTGTGATAAACGATGTGCTCTGATAATACAGCCATGGTAGAGTATTCTGCCTTGGAGAAAAACCGGAGAAAGGAGTCCTTGCCTGCCTGCTGACGAAAAAAAAAAATTAAAAAAAAAAAAAAAAAAAAAAAAAAAAAAAAAAAAAAAAAATCAATGTACTCACAGTAATGACATAAAAACACATGCAAACATCACCTTGGGAGCCAGCTCCACACTCCCTGCTCAGGACTTGCCAGCTCAGGGAAACTTGTCTGCAGTGCAGATTACTTTTTCTTCCCCAGCAGCTCCCTGTGGATACTGCAAGAACACATTTCTGGTGTGTAGCTGATGGGGTTTTCTGGCATAGATTAAAGGCTCCTGGCCAAAACACTCTTTATCTTCAGGTCTGGAGTAATCACATAGCTCTTTCCTGTGCAGTTGCCTCACTAGAATTTGACTCCAAGACTCAAGAGAGAGACTTCATGCTCAACTTTACATTCAAAGGCTGGATGGGGCTCTGAGCAACCTGATATAGTGTGAGGTGTCCCTGCCCATGGCAGGGGGGTTGGAACTAGGTGATCCTTGAGGTCCCTTGCAGCCCTGATGATTCTGTGATTCTATGATAAACAACCCCTGGATTCCCCAGATAACAACCTGCCTAGTCTTAAGGTATTCTAAAGGCTCTCTAAGCCATCTATCATAGAATCACAGAATCTTAGAGGTTGGAAGGGACCTTCAGAGATCACTGAGTCCAACGTTTCTGCCAGGGCAGGATTCCCTAGGGTAGTTCACACAGGAACACAACCAGGTGAGTTTTGAAAGTCTCCAGAGAAGGAGACTCTACAACCTCTCTGGGCAGCCTGTTCCAGTGCTCTGTCACTCCTACTGTAAAGAAGTTTCTCCTCACGTTGAGCTGAAACATTCTCTGTTCCAATTTGTAGCTGTTGTTCCTTGTCTTATTTGTGCTGACCAGCAAAAAGAGATTGGCCCCATACACTTGACACCCACCCCTCAGATATTTGTATACATTGAAATGAGATCTTTCAGTCTTCTCTTCTCCAGACTAAACAGCCCCGGTTTCTCAGTCTCTCTCTAGAGGGCCAATGCTCAATTCTCCCAATCATCCTCATGACTCTGCAGGTCCCTCAAAATTGGACACAGTATTCCAGGTGTGGTCTCACTAGGACAGAATAGAGGGGGGAGAAGAACCTCCCTAGATCTGCTGTAATGATGCTATAATCAGTGCTGAGATCATTCCTATCTACTGGAATTGTTTTATCACCATGATATTAAATATGAAGTGACAACAAAATGGAAAAGATTTTAAAGTAAAAATAACTACAGGCAGTGACAGAAACTTCAGAAAGTTATAGCCAGAGGCTTAGTACTCAGCCAAGTCATTGTACTTTTCTGCAAGTTGTAGGTCTGTGAAGGATTAATATATCTCAAAGGTGAGAACAATGGGGACCCTTATAAAAGGACCAGCAATGAGAAAAACATGACTAAGTGTCAAACTCAAAATATATGGCATGAACAAAATATGTGGCAGCTAGGGATCACATAAAGGTTTTATAGCTACTTGTTTTGGAAGATATACAGAACCACCTCGGACAAGAAGCAATAAAACGGATTGATCAGATTGCTCATGTTAACAGAGAGCAGTCCTTTAGCCTGCTTCAGGCACCACTGTGCAGTTCCAGTGATGGAAAGAAGTTGTGATGAAACCCCAGTCATTTTTTTTTCCCATTTATAGGTACCTAGAATGTCTTGAGATGTCCCCATGGTGGCATTACTGTCACAGGGGAGACCACCAGGTGGACTGTGTGGCACTCGCTGACAATGTTACAAGATGCCCTGCCTGCCCTTTTACCCAAAGGGGATCAAAGATATAAAGTGGTTCACTGCATATTCTCATCACAGACTCTCACTTTGACAGTATCAGACTTTGTCTGGGTTTACATTGCCAGAAGAAACAAAATGGAAGTTTTATTCAGGGAGAAAAACCTGTCTCAGCCTCTTTTCTGAAGCACTAAAGTAACACATAGCCCTCGCCCTCACTGGTGAGAATCAAAGTGGCTGCTTGGATTCAACACCAGGCCTGCCTACAGAAGGACATTTGGAGGCATAGGCCCAGAGTAGCCGGTGCACTGTCGATTCACACCAGATAAGCACTACAGTGATGTGAAATTTCTCAAACATAATACCCTACTTAACATTCCTAATGCCGTTTTAGATATCTGAAAGTACTTTCAAATGTCTTCTGGCTGGAAAGAATGTGGAGGACAGAAAGAAAGGAACATCTAGACAATTTATAATTTATGTTTTTTTAAATGACAAATCAAATGAAAAACACAGCATTTCCAAATGCTTTAGACTGCATTAAGATGAATTAAAGCATCTAAATAGTTTATTCCTAGGAAAATAGATTATTCCTAGTGACTGGAAAAAAAAAATTTACCTGAACATTTTCTTTTTCCCAAATTTTCATTTTTCAGTGATAATTATGAAAGAAAAAAATTCATTCAAGGCTGACCCAAGGTAACTGCCTCACTCTCATTCTCCCACTATCCAAGACTGCAGGCATGGTGTGTGGTAACCTGCATCGCAGTCAGCAACTCAGGCAGTTTGAAAAATGTGAGCAGCTGAAAATGGGGCAGATCAATGTGAGTTTAAGCAATCTGGCTATCATGCTCTGGCAAGTCCAAGGAGCTTCTCCCTGCGCAAAGGGCGCAAAACAACACAGACAAGAACAGGAGGATAGCAATAACCTACTTCCAAATAAGCCAAGTTTCTCAAAGGAAAAAGCCTTGCAGAAGGTCGCCGTCATACACACAGGACAATAATTCTGCAATCCAGAAAGCACACAAGCCAACCCTACTTTGAAGAAATAACAATAAGCCAAGCAAGTGGATTTTTCTACTGCACTTTTCATTGCTGACAGGTTTCCACCGGCTTTAACTGCGACTCTCAGACACTGATCAAGGATGAATAGTTTCCGTGGTCACCATTTCCCAGTAGTCAATGCCACCAGCACTGCTGCACTCATGGTTACCTAAGGTGACAACTGATTCAGTGGAGGTACATCCACTTGCCACTGTCTGCCTGGTCTTACTTCAGCTGAATATTTAACACAAAAAAGGAGCAGAGAGGACATTCCTACTGCAGCAACCAGCATGAAAAAAAAAAAAAAAGGAAAAGTGAGAAGTATAGAAGGCAGCTAGTCATTTGGGTAGAGATGAAAAAAAGTCAAGAATCTGTCAAAAAGTCTATACTACCAGCAGCCTTGAAAGAGGGACTGCAGTGCTACTAAAAAAGCAGGATGCATTCTCCAATTCCATTATTAGACTAAGCCAGCTGTGCTCTTTCCTACATGCATATTTATGCAAATAAAGCAGAAAAATTAATGACACAACTTTCTAAATGTTACACGTATGCTCTTTGGTGTAGTTTATATCCTTTTTCAGATTCACTTTCTGAAAATATTCCAGCCTCTTAGGGGTTTAAATATATTCTTTAAAAAAGCCTTTAAAGTGTTTAAGCACTTTGGTATGTCAGGGGTATTGTAGAGAACTTCATTAACAGGAATATTTGAACAAACAGTAAAAATAAACACAAACTGCACAGAAGACTAATTCATAATCTTTTGCTCTAGATAAGCATGCTGAAAAGATAGCTTCAAGAGCTAAAGCCATTCGTGTTGAAATTATTACCTCACCTGGGGAGTTTGCCTGCTCTGTACTGTTCAGGTTTCTGACTGTGACCACTCACTATGACTTGCTCAAAAAACAGCTCCAGGCAAGAATGGTTTACAGCAGTAGTGCCAAAACTAGCATGATATGACCACTAAAACACCCAGAGATTGCACACTGGTCATACATGAACCGCAAATGAAACAAATAGAAGATGAAGGTACTGAATTAATTCCCTATATTGATTGGTGGGTCTAAATTGTGCCAGGGGAGGTTTAGATTGGATACTACAAAAAATGTCTTTACTGATAAAGAGTAGTGATGCATTGGAACAGGCTGCTCAGGATGGCGGTGGAGTCACCAAACTTGGAGGTGTTCAAGAAGTCTGCAGATGTGGTGCTTCGGGATATAGTTTAGTAGTCATGGTAGCTGGGTTAGAGTCGGACTTGATAACCTTAAAGGTCATTACCAACCTTAAGGATTCTATGATTTCTTGTCTAATTTTTAGAGCTGTTTCAATGGTCTCCTTCTCTGCAGACTCAGTCCTGTGCTACCTGATCTAGGCATATCTGTTTTGCAGGGGGGTTCGACTAGATGATCTCCAGATGATCACCCTTCCAACCCCTATCATTCTATGATTCTATGATAAGTTAGAATAAATTTTCTCAAACACTTGTTTTTTTAAACTAGTGTCACCTCTGCCCTAAAGCCAGTGAAAGACCTGTTTTTATAATAAAGTGAATTAAGAATTAAGGTCTGTCTGTTAAACCATGGAAAAGTATCCATTCCTTTTAGAAATGATTCCCACATGAAAACTAGTAATTGCTGAACTGCACAGAGAGGTTATGTGCTTACCAGATATTTTCAAATCTGACAGAAACGATGCAAATATGAACAATGCCTGTGGAGTTGTACAGATCTCAAGTGAGCTCATTCTCACAGCCTCAAAGCTAATTCCTGTGGTTCTGGGAGAATTTTTTTTTTTTCCCTCTGCACTGAGTGAAATTTACCATAGTCAAAGCCAAACCACCCAGCCAATAATGCCTTAGTAGTGACAGAGCAGAGTTCGAATATCTGTGTTAATATGATCTATTCCTGAAAAAAAAAATAAATCCAAAATATAAGGAAAGGGACATGAGTAACTTATGTTGGTGACAGAAGAAGACACCAAAAAGAAAGAACAAAAGACTAGAAGAAAAAGGAAGGAAAAAAGAGGAAACAGGAAACTGTTATTAACTCCTGAATTCAGTATTAGCCCAACTTTACACATAGCAGCTGGCATAGTCTTTACCACCAGTCTGCCATTTGTAGTTTTTCACCTAGGAACCAATTTTGAAAGCACACGCCAATTCAGAGAGAGCCATGTTTGAATATAAGAGGAATATTAGCTTTGCAGGTCAGTTGCGTGGTGGTACTAGCAGGCAGGAATGGTGAGGCGCTAACATGATGGACATAAAGATCTGAGTCAAAGAAATAACAGTACAGCTGCACAACACCTTGGTGAGACCTTACTTTGAAGACTATGTGCACCTCTGGTGACTTAAACTCAAAAAAAAAAACCAAAAAAAACCCCCACCTACATAAAAAAACCACAGATTTGGTGCATATCAAATGAAGAAAAAGAAATTGAGCATGATGTTTCTTTATAAGCAGTTCTGAAGATTAAGAAAAGGGAAAGAAGGCTAACATCCAGAGGAGAGGAGCTCTCCAAGTTAAAGTGCACTAGGACGGTGTAACCGGCATGTGAAGATTTCTAACCACTCCAGGACTGAAGTGCTGGAGATGAGTTTTAACATGGCACAGCAAACAGAAGGACACCACAGCGCTTTCAAACAAGGCTCAATCAGCCAGGAAGAGATGACGGGAGTCCCCACGGGCGGAAAACACATTCACGTCTGCGGGCGTCTCCTGTGTCTGTAGGCATCCTGCAACTCGCGTGGGCTTCTTCCTCTCTAATAGACACCGTACCTGTGGGAAAAGGCTTCTTCTGAGCCCCTGTGGAACTGAGACACGGCGCTGATGGTGCCGCTGCCCCGATCGAGGATTTGAAGCCTGAGAGCGAGAGTTAGAGCGGCTCCCAGCTACTCATGACGAAACCCAGTGACTAGCACCGAGGCAAGGACGGGACATTCCACAGCCCATCCGACGCACACGAACGTGCTCTGACCCGGTTTCTTACAGGATACGGGTGTTTGGTCATTAAAGATCCCTTGCAGGGATCTGGGGCACGTGTCGAAAAATGATTCGATCTGAAGTAGCAGCGCCTGAGGAAGGCACCAAGCGCAGCCAGCGCTCGCTTTGCCGACAAGCACGCTGCCGCGGCGAGGGACACTGCTCCCCGCAGCCGAGGGGGACGGGGGAGACCCCAGCCCGCAGCCCCTCAGAGAACGGAGCCATAAGGGCCGTCTCCCCGGCACCAGGAAACTGCTTCGTTTCTCCGCGCTATCAGGCGCGGACTCCCTCGATATGACACCCGAGCAGAGGTTTCCATCGGGGCCGTCCCGGGACGTTTGCCTGAGAGAACAAGCAAGACAGCACGGAAAGAGCGAGTGATCCCCCGAGAACACTCCTTCCCCCGCCCCGGGGCGGGCTGCGGGGGCGGCGGCGGCAACTACAAGTCCCGGCTGCCCGGGGAGGAGCCGGCGTGGGGCTGCTGCTCACCGTCCCTCCCGGTGGGAGCGCAGCGCAGCCCAGCGACCGCCCGCAGCCCCGGCGCCAGGGCCCGCCGCGGCCACCCGGCAACTTTTCTCGCCTCCGGAGCCGGGCAGAGGGCAGCGCACCGAGGGCTGCGAAGGGGAGCTAGGCTGAAAAAGGGAAGCCTCGCACGAGAGCCGGGCTGGGGGCTGCGGAGGGGAACCTTGCGACGGAGCTAGGGACCGGAGCGCGGTGCAGCAGGCGCTGCGGAGGAAAGCTGGGCACGGCAGTCTCGCAGGACACCCCCTCGCTCCGCGCAGGGCAGCCGGGCACACCGAGTGCCCCGGCGGAGAAGCAGCGCAGGGCAGCCTGGCCAGCGTCTGCGGGGGGCGGTGCGGGGTGCCGCCCCGGGGCCGGGCCTCTTCAGCCCCGGAGGGTCCGTGGGGGGCGGGCCGGGGGCCGAGCCTCCCCCACCCACCCTCCATCNGTTGCCGCCCTGCGCCCTTGTGCTGGCGGCGGTGCCCGGCTCCGCGTCCCACCCGCAGCCCTGCCAGATCCTGCGGCGCATCGGGCACACCGTCAGGGTGGGGGCCACCCACCTGCAGCCCCGCGCCGCCGCTTGGCCCGGGGAGCTTGCGGACGGACGGCGAGCGGGCGGCAGCCTCGAAGGGGGCAGCGCGGCGGGGCCGCGGGGCCGGCAACCGGGGATCGGCGTGGAGCGGCAGCCGTCCCCGTCGCCCTCGCCGCGGGACGCGCTGCTGCTGGCTGTAGCGAACCTCAACAGCATGGTTGGGCTGCTGCCCTACAACCTGTCCCTGGAGGTGGTGATGGCGATCGAGGCGGGGCTGGGCGACCTGCCCCTCTTCCCCTTCTCTTCCCCCAGCGCCTCCTGGAGCAACGACCCTGTCTCCTTCCTGCAGAGCCTCTGCCATACCGTGGTGGTGCAGGGGGTCTCGGCCATCCTCGCCTTCCCGCAGAGCCGCGGGGAGATGCTGGAGCTGGACTTCATCTCGGCGGCGCTGCGCATCCCCGTGGTCAGCATCGTCCTGGGCGAGTTCCCCCGGCGGAGCCCGGTAAGGCGCCGGCGGGGCTCTAGGGGTGGGAGACGAGGGGCAGTGCCATCAACGCCGGCGGCGCTAGTCCCGCAACCCTCGGGTATCGTGCGGGGGAGGGTCGGGGTCCGGCAGGCTCCCGGCTGGGCACGGCCGTGGGAGTCGGGCGGAAGTCGGAATAGGGAGGGACACTGCTCAAGTCCTGTCCGGGGAGAAGCACTGTCTCAGAGGGCCGCCGAAATTCGTGTATCTGGTCTTTCCTTACTCTTGCATCCTTTCCCGTGTTCTTATCAGCGCGGGGGCGGAGAGGGATGAGCATGGTCTCTGTGGAAGGGCAGAGCTCGGTGGCAAAGCTAAGTCAGGAGTCTGGAGTCGTACGGCGCGTTCAGTTGTAGAGAGAGTTGAGAGGTGAAAAGGGGGTCCTCTCACTGGTGAGAACCTGAGCTTCTGGAGGTCCTTAGCTTGGCTTTTGGATAAGTTCTGCTTCACAGACTAAAGAAGGTTCTTAACGGGAAAAAGAAAAAAAAAACCAAAAACCCAAACCAACACACACACACAAAACCCACGCAAGAAAAAACAAAAGGTGTTTATTTATTACTAATCCAAATGCTATGTGCTGTGTATGGGCATGGTAGCCGTTCAGCAGATAACATTATGGAGGGAGGTTGTTCACTCTAAGTTGACTTCACATTTAGCTATCGAAAGCATTAGAATTTTCTTTGCTCATAGTTCATGCATCATTGCTGGACGAGAATTTTGCTACATCTAATTGCCTAGCTGAAGTAACAAAAACGCCAAGTCTTGTGTCTGTTTGCCTAGCTAAAATAGTGGAAACGAAATTCAGTGTGTTTGACTGTTGTAGGCACGAATAGCATTAGTATCCAAGGGAGAGCTGAGCTTTCTGTCATACAGAGATGGCAAATTAGTGTTACACACTGGGGGAAAAAACTGATAATTCAGTGTTTTGCAAATGTGTACTCGATGCCAATAATCAGCATCAGGCGAAAGAGGCAGAAGAAAATGCTGTATTCTGTGTGGCCCATACAAGGGAAGTCATGAGTAAAATGGCAGAAGCTGCCATTTAGTCAGAAGTAAGTTGGTTTATGTAAAAGGAACTCAACTTTGTGCTGATAATCAGAACAAAAAAATATTACTAACAGAATTTGCTTTGCAAAAGCAAATAGAAACCCCAGCCTTGATCACTGTTAGACTTCTGTGTTAGTTTTTGAGGGGGTTTTGTTAGATTGTGACAGAAATTGTTGGGAAAGAAAGTCTCTGCTAGGCAGCTCCTAGTCTGTAATGGAAAGTGTGAGTGCTATATGCCAGACTGAACTCAGCTCGTTCTCTCTACCTCAGCAAAACCCACACAACGCAGGTTTCTGTAGACTGATCCAGAAACTCAAGCGTAATTGGTATCACTGAACACTGTTATTGATACATATTTGATGCCAGTAGCATCCAACTTTGCTCTTATATCTACCAGCCTTCCAGTTACACTTGCAGTTGTATTGAAGTCAGCAGCTAAAGTTCCTTGAAGACCAGATCCTGAACCCACTATCACCTTGCTGTGTGTACTAAAATCAGAATTATTTTCTCTTCCATGCTAGATGGGTCTAGTTTATCCAAAGCTACTTGAGGACACAAGATGTGTTAAATGCATATAGCAGAGAGTTAACAGTCATTGTTCTTTTCCATGGGCTTCTAAGCTTCTGCTTAGTTTTCCAGTTACTCTCAGTTCAGAGCCAACTAGATCAATCTGTCCAATCGGGACTTTGTTCTAAAGCAGACATTTAAGTGTCATTGTCTTCAGTGACACCCACCAATGCCTGACATTGAACCTGTGCTGAACCTTATTTTTTCACCTGAGCTAAAAATAATCAGTTTTCAAGGCTCTGTGGGCTTAAAAACAATTTTGGCCTTTCTCAAAGGCCAGCTGTTAGCACAAACGTATCTGTCTCTCAAGCTTGACTTGTAGGGCCTGACATCTTTCTGAACATTCCTTTTTTGTACTTTCATATAATAAATCCCACTTTAAGGCTAACTCTGGAAGCAGTGCTCCAGCAGCCCTAGCTCACACACATCCCAGAGCTACAGGATTTCCAATATCATCTTTGACCTGAGGAACTCCAGAGATGTTGGCCCCAGCAGTCTCTAGTGCTACCTGCTACAGGCAGGGATCTTGTGTCACTTACAGTGCAGTGCCAGCACTGCCATGAAATGGACATACTATGGACCTCCCACCTTCCTGGCCTGATAGCCCTGGAGCTGCATCTAATAGCCCTGACTGGCTGCATCTACCAACTGGCAGTTTTAGAGGAGAGAAGTATAAATGACAGCTTTGTAGGTCAGACAGATTTTTCTGACAGGCCCAGTGTGAAGTTTTTCTGAGGAGAAAAGTCAGGAAAACTGAGATCTAAACTCGCTTCTGAAATGTGAAGCAACAGCCTCCCTGAGATCACCCTTCCCACTGATGTTTTGGCAGAGCAACCCTTCCTCTCTCCAACACACCACAACACACCTTGAGGAGGCTGCCTGCAGTTAGCTTTCCAGCTTCAGTAGGACCAAAAGCAAGCTCAAAACTTTTCTTGCCCTTGAAGGTCATTTCCTGCTGCCCACTGTCTGAGGAGTACAACACACATGCTAACAACTCAATGTTCACTGGATACGGCCTCAAACTCCTTCTCCTCTGCATTCAGATTTTTTGTTAGGATGGTTTTAAGGTAGCAATGTCTAACAAGGTCTCTTTTTCCATGTTATACCAGAGCCAGAACGTACACATACAGTATTTCTTCTGCTGCTCAATATTAACATTATTACTGCATACAGAAGTTTATAGTGATAGTCATTGTGATTTAAAAACACTATGATCTTTGAATAAAACTTCCCTAGCATGGCAAAAAGCAATACTTAAAATGAAAAAGGAAACCAGAAGTGTAGAATTGCAATACATTTCAATAATGCCAGCTGTTGCCCAGTGACATTTGATAGTATACTTTAAACATGTAACATGAAGAGGAAATCCACAGTGTCACAACTGGGCAGCTACACTCAGATGACTACTTAGAGTATTTTAGAAGCTGTTGTCGTTGTTTACCTTTAGAAGTCTCTCATTAAGCAGTACTCTCCTGAAGTGAAAAAAAAAAAAAAAAACAGTCTTTTCCTATGGCATTAACAATCACAAGACAACAGCCATGACAAAAGTGTAGTACAGCATTAATTTTCTTACAAGTAATAGCTTTTGTGAAAGTTCAGCATTGTGTGTGACAAAATGCAGACACTTTTTCAAGGTGCATGTACTCCTTTAGTTTTCATTTGCATATGTGATTTAATGACTAACATAAGCTGACAGTAAATGTAGATACTGTTGTGACCTGAAAAACTATTTACTTTTCCTAGATTACTGTTGCTCCAGTAGATATTCACACTCTGGGTAAACGAAAGTAACAATTTAACCCCATCATTGAGCAATGCAAGAAACACTAGATTTCATAACTACTAAAACAAATGAACTAAAGCTTTGACAGCTCATTATTTTGAAGACAGCAGCTCATGAGCACTGATGCCACTGAGGCAAGGCTTGTCATGTTATCTATGTTTGTATGAAGAAACACACTTTAATTTTCATTCTAACACTGCCAACATCATTAATATTTTTTTCTAGGAGTGAAACAGGAAAAAGATCTAGGGAATGTGGACCACAAATACAGTGATATCCCATCTAGTGCTACAGGTCAGAGCCAGTAGTGTGGGAAGAACAGTCCATAATATCCAATTTGTAGGTAATACTATCAGAAACATCATGTTTGCAGCAGCATTTTCTGAACTTCAGAACTTAGGGAGTGTTTTCAGTCTGTTTCAGGTAAACCAGTAGCTCTGATATCTTTTAATGTGATAAGGAATCTTCTCAGAGCAACAAAACAGCATAAAGTAAATCTGAATCATCTCTCCCTGTGTAGCCAGCATGTGCTTTATCTGGTTTTCTGAGGAACTAGAATTACAGCATTACTGATTATCGCTATGACTTCTGAGAGGGTCATAAGAATAAATGAATCAAGTCTGAGTTAAAGAGTGAATTTCCTAGTAAAGTAGCACCCTCAGGCTCAGAACAGATGCTATAAAAAGAAACTGACCATTAACTTTTTTCTTTTTTCTTTTTTTTTGGGTTTGTTTTTGAAAGAATTAAGGTGTCTTTTGAAAAGAGCTTAGTAGTTCATGTATATCGACCACCCTTGATGGGGGATTTCCCTTTTGGAAGTAACCAGGAATACCACTGTGTGTGTGGTATCCTCACAAGTCACACTGACCTGCAAGATACTGGCTATGCTGAGCACCAATGGGAACAGCCAGAAATTACAGCAAGGAAATGGAGATGGGGAAAAGCTTCCATCCAACTAAATGCCCAAAGATACTTTTTTTCTTCTTCTGAGCCAGAGCTACATTTTTTGCAGAAAAGTGGTTTTGATCAGCCAAAAAAAATATTTTTTTTTTTAAAATCTCATTTTCCAAGAGAGATTGCAAAAAGCATCCTTAGCTGCAGGCTCTGGTAGTGCAGGCTGTCATCACTAATCTCGTTTAGTCCAAATGTTGAAGTTTGTTCTAGTTGGTGTATATGAGGAATATATGTTCACTCTTTCCTTGAGATCCCCAACCTTCCTCACCTCTCTGCATAAATAGTATAGCACATACCTTTTGTGCACTTCAGGAGGATTTATGAAAGGTGCTTTGAGGGAAAGAAGGATGGAAATTGAGGGGATGTACAAACAAATGTTCAGCTTCTCATTCAGCTAAAGGTCTCCAAGGACTTTGGCTTGCAGTAAGATTAGAAACTTGCACAATTTAGGACACTGGTCTCTATGAAATGAGAGTCCTTTCAGATTGACAGCTAATGTTAAAAAGCTTTGTGTGACAGTTTTGCTCTATAACCTGGCGCCTGTAGAGTCGTTAATTGTTTTAAACACAGATTTCAGAGGCATAAATAACATTTTGCTGGCAACTCTGTGGTCCTAGAGTCATGCAAAAGGTCTCCTCATTTTAAGTCCTCTGCTAAAAAACAGCTATGCAGTATTTCCTGACTCAGCCCATCTCCTGCCTCTTACATGCTTTTCCCAGTATTATACATGGTCCTCAATTTGTTACTTTGAGAATGTTTTTCACTTTTGCTCCTGCACTGCACTGAACATTGTCAGCTTTGAGAGTACCATGGTTCTCGTAGTTCACTTATGTTATCTGCTTAAGCCAGTCTACCTTACCTTCAAGTTGATAAATGATGTGTGTTGAAGGAAAAGGAGTCCTTGTTTATATTCTAGTCTGTGGTCAGGAAGCCCTCAAGTTTTGTGAAAGAGATGTTGACATAACATGTGGGAGTTGTATTTGCACCTTCTGTATTTTGTGATTTTTCATCTTGTTTGATGCTCAGGGTCTGCCTTCTCTGTATGTTGCATGCTTGATAATACAAGAAGTCATCCTTGTCCCCTAAACTGTCACAGTCATTACGATTTAAAACACCACTGAAGGCATCCAGTCATGTAAAACAGAACATTGCAGCCTACCTACCCATGGGGACTTCTTTAAGGATAGTTCTTCTGTCAACAAGCTTCATATACTGAGAAGCATGGTGCAGTGAATGAGGAAAAAAACAACTCGTCTCTTTATTCATGTTACAGTGGAAGAATTGAGTTCATCATTTAAAAAAAAAAAATAAATTCCCCAACCAAACAAAAAATCATTTTTTCAGACTGAAGGGAAGTGGTGACAGTATTTTTGCTTTCACTTCTCTCTGCTAGATCCTTAATTTTAGTAACCCATTGAGACAGAAGAAGCCAGAACTCTGCTGGGGTGAACTTCCTCAAGTTTAAGTGAAACTTACGGTGTTTTAGCTTGTATGAACTGCTCTTTGTCCTATCATTGGGCATCACTGTAAAGTGCCCAGCCCCTTCCTAATAACCTCCACCCTTTAGATGTTGATAAACATTTATAAGATTTCCTCTGATTCTTCTGTTTTCCATACTAAAGAGCCCCAGATCTCTATGCCTCAGCTTTGCCAAATAACACCTTTCAGTACAATCTCCAGCCTCTCTCCTGTGGAAGGAAGCCCCTCAGAAACCCATTGAATTTTCTGTCTTGCCACTGGGCTTTTGAAATTAAGGGATCTTGCAGGCATGATTTTAACATGATAAATGGTAAATGTATGATGCATTTGAAGGCACGAGAATTTGTATTTTACCAGATGTTTCATGGCTTATGAAGGAGATTATTTTTGAGGTGAATAAGTGTTTTCAAGCATATTAATTCAAGACTTGGAAATTGTAATACCAGAACGTTATATAGTATTTCTTACCATCCAAGTCTCAGTGGACTCTTACAGGCTTCTTTTTTTCAGATCTAAGTTTCTTCAACA
Organism: Ramphastos sulfuratus; assembly: GCA_013399055.1. Lineage (NCBI taxonomy): Eukaryota > Metazoa > Chordata > Aves > Piciformes > Ramphastidae > Ramphastos > Ramphastos sulfuratus. Next base: position 19,889 of record WBNM01005828.1, on the reverse strand, counting down.
CTTTGATTAGATAGCATAAAAGTGTTCTTTTATAATGTTTATAATGTGAGTTGTGAGGCTTGGTTTGCACAACAGCCATTTACAGCTTTATTTGCTATCCATAGTTTTCTGTATTATTTTTCTCTTCCTGGCAGTTATTTTAGGGAAATGTTTGACATGTCACAGGTCGACCATCTGCTTATTTCAAAGCTTGAAACTGGATAGTGCAGCATTATTTGAAATAACGTAGACCAGAGATTCTTTGAGTGGCTGCAAGTCAAGAGTGAGCAATCTATCTCAAATAGAGCAAGGAGTTACTGCCCAGATTTACAATGTGCACTGAGCCTATAGTTATTTAAGGTATCTGACTCTGGGAATCCTTAGATAAAATTATGCCAATGATCACTTTGTTCTTGAAATACATCCAGTTCTGTCAAATTTTGTCAGATCACTTAGCCGGCATTATAAATTGGGTTGTGTTTTCGGCTACATCAATTCCATTTGAAAAATGTGGTGAAGAGTTAATGTTTGGAAAAGGGGTGGAGGTAAGGTGATGCTTGTGGTTGAATACTGTACCTGTAGACATTTCCTATATAAATGGAAAACAAGTGCCTATATTGAATTGATATGAAAACTCAAAAGCAAAGATGATTGGTTTGTGGTTTGATGTGCATTTGTGCATTAGTCTCCTTTCCTTGCTGTACTTGTGATACCATACTAGACTCTGGAGGAAATGCCTGGCTAGTGACAATATTTTCTCAATCCTCATCCCTTGCTGCCTCTCTGGTGCAGAAAAAGCTGAGTTAATGTCAATTTCAGTGCCATATGTGATGTTTTCTTTTGTGTTTTCTTGCTGTTCTTGGAGTTCACAAAACACCAAGTCTTCTTCACTGCATAACATAGAAGTCTTTCATAATTCACTGCACAAGCTCATGTTGATAATGAGCCATTAAGCTATGGCAAGGTTAAATTACTATTACTTTACTGAATGAAATGCAATATCAGAAGAATCCCAAAGAATACTTGGCTCTATCCACTAAGTAACAAGTGAAATTTGGCTAGAAAAGACAAATATAAAGACAATTTGCTAGGAGATACTACACGGTGCCAAACATATTATTACCAAAGAAAAAACATTCTTTAGAAACACATATTGGGGCCTTAGATGTAACTTTGCCCAAGAATCTGTCCACAAAAGTCAAATAAAGCACACCATCTTTCCACTAAAATGGAAGCAGAGCTGTGGAAATTAAAAAGTAGACAAGTATCTTGTCGTGCTAGGCATTATTCAAGTCAATGCTCACAACTTAATTCAAAGGCTCCTTATAGATGTTCTCAGCTAGGGCATATTATATGAGTTACTACTTAAACCCATGAAATATTGAAAATGTAGAGTATTAGAACTCACGGCTGTGCTGGATTTAGTTACAGCTTTAAGCTATCAAATAAAATGTTTATCTCATGTTCTGTTTGTGGCTGAGGGAACAGAGCTTGTTCAGCCTGGATAAAAGGAGACTCAAGGGAGACCTTACTGCTTTTCTACAACTACTTAAAAGGAGTTGTAGCAAGGAGGGGGTTAGTCTTTTCTCCCAAGTAACAAACAATAGCACAACAGGAAATGGCCTCAAATTATGCTGGAAGAGGCTTAGATTGGACATTATGGAAAATTTCTTTCCTGAAGGGGTTGTCAAGCCCTGGAACAGGCTACCCAGGGAAGTGTTGGTGTCATCATCCCTGGACGTATTTAAAAGACATGAGGATATGATGCTTAGGGACATATTTTAGTGGTGGAATCGGTAGTGTTAAATTAATGGTTGGACTTGATGACCTTAAAGGTCTCTTAAACAAATCTGTTTTTTCAGTATTAAAGAATCATAGAATCATTGAATCATAGAATGGTAAGGCTGGAAGGGACCTCAAGGATCATCTAGTTCCAAC
>WBNM01005827.1:96494-149452 GCA_013399055.1 Ramphastos sulfuratus | reverse complement strand
GCTCTTTAAACCCACGACACCCCAAATTAAGATCCACGCTCTATAGACCTCACTTCATCTGAAGGTATCAGATACTCTGATGTTGAGTTTTGAGCCTAAATTTGGCTAATGCTGATGAAGTCTTTGCTGCTTGCTGATTATTTTCACTTTTCTCATTTCTTGATGCTGTCTGACAGATGATTGTTCTTTTTTGTTTTCCAGAACATTGTTATATCTAGTGCAGCCGAAAGGGTAAGTCCCAGATTGCTGTTTTTTCTTTTTTTTTAAGTCAGAACAATTAAAGGATTTATCTGTCTGAAAATAAAGCTTTAATTATTTTAAATTACAACTTTTATATATTTAATATACATGCTTACCATCTAATGAGTTTACTTAATCAATCTGGTTTACCAAAATTTATTGTGTGGTCTGAGGATATTTTGTTTGGGTGGAGTGGTTATTTTTTGCTGCTGTGGTATTCTCCATGACAGTTTTCTCTCAGATGGATTTGCTGTATTTCTTACTGCATCTTCAGCAGCTTGCTGTTACGTAGCATTTAATCTTGCCTTCCCGTTAGCCCTGCCCTGTTTGTTCACATTCTGTCAGCTTGCAAGAGGATGCATGCACATATCCAACTTTCTTTGTTTTGTTTTAGCCTCTGGAACTACGAGGTCCTTACGACGTGGCTAATCTGTATCCTTTTTCCAAGTCCAAGTGGTTTTGCAATACAGCTTCACACTCCTTGAGTTTTTATACAGCTTGTTGGTGACTAGTTCAATGAATTAGGACTCTTGAGTGGATGTGGAAGTAGCAACAGCTATTGGTCATTGAGTGGCACGAGCAGTCCCTTTAAATAGTAATATCTGTGTTGAGCTGCAGGTATGTTTTGCTGTGAGATGCATTGACACCGTGTGTGCATATAAGTGGAGAGAGAGGAATAAAAACCATAAAAATGTATGGACACTGTGAACTGAACCAGAAATTACTTATGGTCTCAAGATGTAGCAAAACTGTGTAGCAAGAAAATTAGGAGAGCCAAAGCACAGCCAGAGCTTAACCTAGCTACAGCTGTTAAAGATAATAAAAAATTCTATAAATTCATCAACAGCAAAAGGAGGATGAGAGAAAATCTCCATCCCCGCTTGAGTGCAGAGGGAAACCTAATGACTAAGGATGAGAAGGCTGAGGTGCTCAATGCCTGCTTTGCCTCAGTCTTTAGCACTGGATCCAGCAGTGCCCTGGGCACCCACCCTTGTGAAGCGGAAGTCAGAGAGGGGAATCGGATCAAGGACATCACAATAAATGGGGAAGTGGTCGCTGACCTGCTGTGGTACACAAGTCTGTGGGGCTGGACAGGTTGCACCCAAGGGTGCTGAGGGAGTTAGCAGACATGGTCAAGAAGCCACTTTGCATTATTTACTAGAAGTCCTGGCTAACTGAGGAGGTGCCAATGGACTGGAGGATAGCAAATGTAATGCCTATCTACAAGAAGGGCAGAAAGGAAGATCCGGAAAACTATAGACCTGTCACTCTGACCTCGGTACCAGGGAAGGTCATGGAGCAGGTCATCTTAAATGCCATCTTACGTAAAATAGACAACAACCAGAGGATCAGGCCAAGTCAACATGGGTTTATGAGGGGCAGGTCCTGCCTGACCAACCTGATCTCCTTCTATGACAAGATCACCTGGCTACTGGATGAGGGTTGTCAATATTGTATTCCTTGACTTTAGAAAAGCCTTTCATACTGTTCCCCACAAAATTATTTTAGACAAATTGGCTACTCATGGCTTGGATGAGCACACTGTCTCCCGGATAAAGCAGTGGCTGGACAGCAGGGCCCAGAGAGTGGTGGTCAATGGAGTTAAATCCAGTTGGTGGCTGGGCACTAGTGGTGTTCCTTAGGGATCTGTGTTGGGACCACTTCTTTTTAGCATCTTTATTGATGACCTTGATTCAGGCATAGTGAGTGTCATCAGTAAGTTTGCAGATGACACCAAGTTAGGTGGCAGCGTTGGTTTGAATGAGGGTAGAGAGGCTCTTCAGAGGGACTTGGATAGGCTAGACCAATGGGTCAACATTGATGGGATGAGTTTCAACAAGGCCACATGCCAGGTCCTGCACTTAGGTCACAACAACCACCAGCAATGCTACAGGCTTGGGGCAATGTTGCTGGGGAACTACCTGGCAGAAAGGGATCTGGGGGTTGTAATAGACAGGAACTGAATATGAGCCAGCAGTTTGCCCAGGCGGCCAAGAAGGCCAATGGCATCCTGGCTTGTATTAAAAGTGCTGTGGCCAGCAGGAGTAGGGAGGTGATTGTCTCCTTGTACTCGGCTTTGGTGAGGCCACACCTTGAGTATTGTGTTCAGTTGGGCACCGGAATACAAGAGAGATGTGGAGATGCTGGAGTGGGTCCAGAGAAGGGCAACGAACCTGGTGAAGGGCCTAAAGAATAAATCTTATGAGGAACGACTGAGGGAGCTGGGGCTGTTTAGTTTGAAAAAGAGGAGGCCAAGGGGAGACCTCATTGCTGCCTACAGCTACCTGAAGGGACATTGTGGAGAGGCTGGTGCTGGTCTCTTCTCACAGGTAGTTGGAGACAGAACAAGGGGAATGGCCTCAAGCTGGGACTTTGTAGGTTTAGATTGGACATTAGGAAAAAGTTCTTCACAGAGAAAGTGGTCAGGCACTGGAATGAGCTGCCCAGGGAGCTGATTGAGTCACCAACCCTGGATGTGTTTAAGGGTCATTTGGATGTGATGCTTAGGGATATGGTTTAAGGTAAATCTTGTAGAATAGGTTGAACTTGGTGATCCTGGGGGTCTTTTGCAACCTGGATGTTTCTGTGATTCTGTGGTATTTCGTAGAAGAAGCTATCAAATCATACTTACAGTAATAAAGTGCCTGAGTGCTGGTTACTTCCGTTCTGGATTTTCCAGTCTTTAGTTACATATCTGTTGTTAAATAAGTGATTGTGGTCTACAAACCAAGGGAAATGTGCCTTCTGCCCTTCAAGGAATTCAGATGCATTTTTTTGCCACTTCCCACTCCCTGCACCGTGAGCGTGTATCTGGACTGTCCCTCGAAAGGGAGTTGTGAGAACTGTGTGGGAGAGTGTGCAGCCTGGAAAGATTTTATGGGCAATATTTTCTTCTAAACAAAAGGAGTCAGGCTCAACCGTGATTAACATAACCTAACCTGATGTCATCCCTGCTTATATCGGCGTCCTTTCCCCAAACCCGAATTTTTCAAATGAGTAATTATTTTTGCTTGATTATGCACATGTTCTTATGTTAACACACTTCTGTTTTCAAAAGTACAGCTTCTTGTCTGAAGAAAATCAATGTTGTCAGGAGCTTTCCAGGAGGGCTGCTGGGGAACTGCAGCCAGGAGAATTGAGTGCCTCAGTTTCTCTGGGTAACCCTATTCAAAGTGTCGCTTTCAGTTACCGCCTCGCTAATTTCTAGTTATTTGTAGAGTAAGCAAACTTACCATGCAGGCAGACTTCCCTATTCTGTGCATTTTGATCCTGAACAAAGGGTGACAGAGGTTTACTGTTTGGACTGTCAGAAAGTGAAGCCAAGGCAGCCGTGTCTACCAACTGCAGAGCCACCATACTCCATGGAGGTGAGTGAAAAGTACACAGGAGCTCATCTGATTAATGCATACATTTGCTAAACTAAAGTTCATGTCAATGCATATTTTCCTAAAGATCCAAGACTTTACAGGGCAAGTCAGTCTGAGATTTTAGCTCCTTTGTCCAGTGAAGAGGAGCTTTTGTGGCAAGGGTGTTCTATTTTCCCTTGTTGCCATGTTAGCAAATCAGTGGCTGAACTGATGGTACTGTCTGTATCAGAGTACTCGCTTAACCACACCAATGACTCGTAAACTGTTTAGCCAAAACACAGATCTGCCTGTTCATGCTTCATAGTGAAACTATCTCATGTTTCAGAAAGGGTCTAATTCTGATCACAGTGACACCAGCATAAACTACATCTTCGAATTCAAGAAAATCAAGACATGCATGTGTTTTGCATTTACTTTCTTGCACTGTGAGTGTAGAAGCAGCCATTGCCGTGACCCTGTCTGATGATTCATTATGTGGTCTGTCTCTGACTCATTCTTCATGTGCCATTTCAAACTTGATGCAAAATCAAGTACCCTGAGTGCTTGCTCTTGTATTTGTATGATGGTGAAACAAAACTTGCTTTCTTAAGTTATCAGCAGAAGCAACCTACAGTAACTCTCTTTTACTTGCCCATTTTTAATATTAAGAAAGTGAAGCTTTAGCCTGTGATTCTCTGCACTGGAAATCAAAATAATTTCCAGCTGTATTTTGTGTTCTGGTGTTGTGGCAGCAGAGATGTCACAGTTTGTGTTCCAGAAGTCAGTTTAGACCCTTTCTTTCTGCTTGTCACATTAAGACAAAAGATCCCAGTGTTTGCCTGTCCCAGAACCCAGGACTCTTGCTGAAACCATTTGGCAAAATTAACTTTTGCCTCCTCTCTTCAGTGTCTTAATAAGGACTTGCTCTGACACAGCTCAGACAATTAATCAAATGGTTTACTTGTTTAAAAGCAACAGAACAGATTCGGGATTGCTGGTGATAAATGCACTGATTGCATGATCTCAGGATTAATAAATCCTGGGTAACATCTGACACAGCCAGAGATGCACACCTTTGCTATGTTTCTAATACGATAGAAATGTTAGTAAAGATGGTCTCAGGATTAGCAAATCCTGGGTAACCTCTGACACAGTCAGAGATGCAAACCTTCACAATGGCTCTAACAGTAATGCAGGACAAGTTCACCCGTATATTGAATGAGCAGTTGTCACCAAGAAAGGTGTCTCTTGGCTGGAGGGAAAGGAGCACATAAACAGTCCTTGCCTCTATCTTTTCTTGAGTCTCAGCTGCTGCTGGTAGTAGTGCTTATGCTGGCCCACATTACACCACCATAACTGACCCTGGTAGTGGCATGTGTGCTTCCTGATTACAGAGGCAGCACATGCTGTTATGTCCCTCTCGTGGGTTTTATACTCCAGCCGACGTTGTCCCTGTCTTCTAGGTGACATTTAACATGATTTGGGAGGAACTTTGAGTAACATAGTCACGTATGCTTAGCATGTACTTGATTTTCCTCATTAGCATGTTGGGGGTGTGTCAACTTTAATATTACAGTAAATTAGTCAAAGTGATTTGTTCAGGCACCCTGGCCCTCAAAAGCTGCTTTGAAGTTGGATGTTCATTATTTGAACTTTGCTTCCTCAGTTTTGGGTAAAACAGGGCCACCTTATCTTCATAAGATTCCCTCAGCCCTTCTGCAGGCCAGCTTTGTGGATCTTCATTCAGCACAAAGACCTTCTGACTGTAAATGACCCCGTTCCCAAAGCATGGTAAATCAACTTGTCTTCCCACAGGTGTGTGTTTCATCACACCACCGTAGCACAAATTTTTCTCTCTTTCTCTCTCNTCACCTCCTTTGCTCTGCTGGCCAAGCTCATGTGGTTATTTATTGGTTCTTAGTGTTTCTTGACTTCTGCTCCTTATTCTGGTGGTAGTTTAACTTTGTGACTGATTAGTCTTATCGTGCTCTCAATTTCTGCTTCTGCCAAGGTTTGTTGGGTAGATATGATTTCTAGTCACCTTCCCAACAACTTGGATTGCTTTAAGTTTCAAAGGCACAGAAGGATTTGGTTTCCATCTCTTATTTCAGTAGAATTGGAACTTGAACCTGCTGTCGTTCTCAGGAGGTAGCCCTGATCTCTTGGAGAGGGTGTTTCTATGAACAGGGTTGTCCTTCAGTCTGATATTCATCTACATAGACACAGCATGTTGGAAGAATTTGTCAAATTTATGTGGAATTTCTCAAGACCATCATCTATCTTGTGTGTGAAATTAAATAGCAGATGTCATTTCCCTGTTCATCAAAGAATACCAGCTCAGAATAAGTCAGTACATTCTGGCAAGGTTCTTGCAGAACCTCTTTGCTTAACAGTATTTGTAGAGAAATCTCTTCTACCTCAGATTTTGCAGAGAGGCCTCTCACCAGTAGTTGTGAAATTTGATTGGACTTACTAGGTTGTTTGGCAAACAAACTTGTGAGGAGTTTGATAACATCACACAGCAGTATTTTATGATAGTGCTGAGGATTCTGTAAGTGTTCTTAAATTGCATAAAGCCACTTACTTGTTATGTATAGGGCAGCCTCTGCCAGCTTAGCTGTGCCAGCATAGTCTGTTTAAGAATCCTGGGGTTTGTGAATACATTTGTGTGGGTTTTTTAAAGAACAGTATGTTTTACTCAGAAATGCAGAATTGCTTTTGACAGTGCATCAAGAATGTGTTCTATGACAATTGAACTGACAATTATGACACCAAGCTGGGGGNTCAAGCTGTGCCAGGGGAGGTTTAGGCTCGAGGTGAGGAGAAAGTTCTTCACCAAGAGAGTCATTCACTACTGGAATGGGCTGCCCAGGGAGGTGGTGGAGTCACCGTCCCTGGAGGTGTTCAAGGCAGGTTTGGACGTGGCACTTGGTGCCATGATCTAGTCTTGAGGTCTGTGGTAGTGGGTTGGACTTGATGATCTTTGAGGTCTCTTCCAACCTTGCTTATACTGTGATACTGTGAACTGCTTAGGCCTTGTTTCCTATGGTTCTATGTATCTGCAGCCTCTCAACCCTTGCAGGACCTCAGTTATCTTTCTTTAAAACATGTTGAACTGTCCTTTGGGGCACAGCCACCTGAAATGAGTATGTGTTAGTGTCGTTTTGTTCACGATACTGCATCTTCTGCTTGTATATTCCAGAAACTCGGAAGAGTGCCTGTGGGGTAGTGTACACAGTGAAGAAGCCTCGTAAGGTTGACGAGGAAGAAACAACACTGCCAGCCTTCAAAAAAGCTAAAACTCAAGCTTGAAGACTGGACCAATTGTCAACAGGAGCCTCCATCTCATCTTTACCCAGTGCTCAGTCTTACCCCCACCCTCCAGCCAGCTCAGTTCCTCTCTTACTACTTCATTTACTTGGATCACCAGAAGAATAATTCTTGTCCAGGCTAAGGAGAGCTGTGGTAATGAGACTGCTGGGTGCTAGTTCACCACATCTCAAACATGCTGGCCTTCTGACCAAGATCAGGGAACTGTGTCTCCATGTCTTACATCTTCTGGAGTCAGTGCAAACTTAACACAACATTTCTAATACATGGAAATGTTCAGTTGTACGAGTGCATTCCTTTTTATTAAAATTGTTTCTAAGAACACGTCTTCAAAGTCTCACTTGTGTGGTTTCTCAAGATTTAAACACATCTCTGTACTAAACCTTAAAACTGCTGGTCAGTGTATATTTATTCTTCATGAGCTACTGAAGGTAATAGTGCAGTAAAAAAAAAAAACCAGTTCAAAATTTGTTTCCTGTTATTTTGTGATCTATGGCTACACAGAAGATTCCAGGGTCCATCACTTGCTAGGAAATATTTTGGATTTGTGTTACATTAGGGTGACCTGACCTGACCTGCCAGACACATCTCAAAGGCTATCCTTGTCCTGCAGCTCTTAAAACCAAGCAGTAACATGAGATAGTTACCACAGATAAGGAAGAAGAGCCCAAGGTTACAGTATGTGTTTAGTGTGGTATATTGCAGTTGCAGCAAAACAGCTGTCTCATCTAGGCCTTAGCAGTCTCCACATCATTTTTACAGCATCATTTCCTTCTTTATGTCATGGTCTGGCAGAGTTGTAGAGGAGAATGTTTATTTTCCTGCCTCTTGCCTTTCCATTTTCCTTCCTGTTAATGGTTCAGTAAACCTAATCTGCCAGAAAGACAATCGTAACAGATTATAATCAGCAGAGCATTTTCAGAGCCCTTCCAAATGTTGACTAAAGTTTTGGTGTTTTTTTTTCTGTTTGGTTATTTATTTGGTTTTTTTTTTAATTAAACCAATATAAATGTAGTCAAGATACTCTTCAGCCAGCTTTACTGTGGCTATTCCAGTTCTATATTTGCATCTGACTGCAAGATGAGAAGTGGAAGTTGTACCATGTCAAATATTGCAGGAATCTTGCAGTTGGTCAGTCTCTACACTGATCAGAACAGATGAAGTTCTCAGTAGAATAACAGTGTAAATCACAACAGCTTTTTCTCCATTTGAGAAATAATATTTTTCCTTTACCTTCTTGTTATGCTTTGTTGTCTTTGTGATTTGAGTCTCTTTTATTACAGGTATTGGGATGTATAGGTAAATATATGTACAGTAGTTCATAATTTATGGCTTTGCCTCCAAAATGATACTCTAGCCTGAGAAGAAGCAAAATGTGTTTATCTGGTCCTATCTTCTGAATCATAGAATCCTTAAGGTTGGAAAAGACCTTTGAGATCAAGTCCAACCATCAATCTACCACCACCACACCATGCCCACTAAACCATGTCCTGAAGTGCCACATCTGCATGATTTTTTAGCACTTCCAGGGATGGTGACTCCTCCATCTTCTGGGCAGCCCATTTGGATGCCTGACCACTCTCAGTAAAGAAGTTTTTTTTCTTAGTGTAAACCTCTTGTGGTGCAACCTAAAGCCATTTCCTCTCCTATCACTAATTACAATCTTGCCTTGGCTAGAAACTAACCTACCTTGAGTGTGACAGCAGTTGTTTGGTAAGTAGCACATGGGAAGAAGCTTTCAAGTGTTTGAGATATTTTTTATTTGTTTGGCTTGGTTTACAGTCTGTTTCTTTGCTCTTTAAGGAGATACAGCACTTTTGGAGCAGACTGAAAAGTTTGTTTTCCCCAGGTTTCCTGAAGCATGTTCTGGCCATCTTGGTGTGTGAAAGATTGAAATGCTTTTTTGGTTAGTATGATAAACAGAGTTAGCCAGCACAGATACCAATCTGTTTCCTGCAAGGGATGCTCCCAGTTTTTGTTCTGCACGATTACCCAGTGCCTGGGTAATTGTGCAGAAACAAGCAGTGAGGTAGTGACTTACAGAAGAGGGCAGCAAGCAGAGGTGTGCCATAACTTTTATGGAGAAGAGAGCGTTCACAAATAAAGCTTATGGCTGGCAAGGTGACGCTCCTGAGTTACAGCATCTGCGTAAGAAAAGTCTCATTTGTCTAAAGCTGTTTGCCTCAGTCTAGGGTAGCTGGCTGCAGACAGAATAGACATTTTCTCCTGCTTGCACCATTGTGGGGTGTCTGTAAATTCACTGTAGTCTCGAGTTACAAACTCCAGTAACCACTATTCATGGCTGTCCCCTCCTGATCCCACCTCATTGCCCAGGACATTGCTTTGAGCAGCTCTAAGGCCTGTTGTTTAGAAGCCAGCTGACACAGGTTGGTGAAGGTGTGTGTGAGCCTTTGGCATATGTTCTGTGGGGGGCCACACCATGGGCGTTTCACTTAATGCAGTGTGTATTGTTCTGGTGAGATGCTGATGGCTATGTTAAGATGTTCTGCTCTGAAGGAAGAGGTGCCTCCTTGGCTTAGCAGGACTTGGAATCTCCCTTGATATGGATAACCAAAGCTATCTAATGCTCCACATAGTAAGTACTGACTTGATAAGAACCTGAATTTTAAAATCAAACTTAGCGATGAAACTAACATCATTTTACATTCAGGTACTGTATTTCTGGGTTTGTATGTGTATTTTTATTTAACAAAAGTAAGCTTCATAGAATAGTTTAGGTTGGAAGGGACCTCAAAGATCATCTAGTTCCAACCCCCCACCACAGGCAGGGACACCTCCCACTAGAATAGGTCGCTCGAGGCCTCATCCAACCTAGTCTTGACCACCTCCAGGGAGGGAGCATCCACAACTTCCCTGGGCAACCTGTGCCAGTATCTCACCACCCTCACTGTAAAGAACCCTTTCCTAACATCTAGTTTGAATCTCCTCTCTTGCAGTTTAAACCCATTCCCCTCATCCTGTCATTACAAGATCTTGTCAATAGTCCCTCCCCAGCCTTCCTGGAGGGTCCCCTCAGATACTGGAAGGCTACTACAAGGTCTCTTCAAAGCCTTTTCTTTTTCAGGCTGAAGAGCCCCAACTCTCATAGCCTGTCCTCACAGGAGAGCTGCTCCAGCCCTCTGATCATCTTTGTGGCCCTCCTCTGGACTCGCTCNGGATGTCATGTGGGACAGAGACAAATGCCTTACTCAGGTCCAGGTAGATGACATCAGTTGCCCTTCCGTTGTCCACTGTCGCTGTGACTTCATCATAAAAAGCCACCAAATTTGTCAGGCATGATTTGCCTTTGGTGCAGCCATGCTGGTTACCACCAATCACCTCTGCTTTGTTTTCCATTTGCCTTAGCAGAGCCTTCAGGACAATCTGCTCCATGATCTGACAGGCACAGAGGTGAGACTGACTGGTCTGTAGTTCTTGAGGTCATTCTTTTTTTTCCCTTCTTGAAGATGGGCATTATGTTTGCCCTTTTTCAGTCAGCAGGAACTTCACCAGTCTGCCATGACCTTTCAATTATGATGGCATTTGTTGAACAGTGACAGGGAGGGAGTTTGAGGGCTGGCTGCTTTAGGCAGCTGAGACTTTTCTTTTTGTTTTGAAGAATTTTACAGAGGGAAAAATGTGAACTTTCTTTAGAGAGACAGAGCTGCCCAGTGCATGTTCATCACTACACAAACTGCTCCAGCAAATAAAAAGAAACACTCTGTTTATTTAATCTGAAATAGATCAGTACAAAATGTACAGAAAAAGCAGTACAAATGTACAAATATACATAATCTGGTTTTGCATTCTTCAGTCGGACTTCACAGTAGTCTAGCTTAAGAAAACAAAGTCACATCCCTGATCCTCTCTCCTCTCACTTTCTTAACATTACATCTGAATCCTGCAGTGGATGGTTACATGACGGTTGGAGCTCAGTCCTTGAGCTCTTTATAACCACGATTGCCGAGCCACACATAAACCAAATTACTCAACTGCTTCTTTAAACCCACTTGACATCTCAGTACATCTTCTTCCATTGCTCTAACACTTATCAACATTCATTTAACATACTATTTTAGTGGTGAGAATTTGGCAGAGATAAGGCAACAGTTGCAAATATTCACTATTTAGAGCTATTGAAGGGCTTGAGGGAAGTTGCTAGTGCAGTTGGAAATGCTTGATGTCTAAGACAAAAAGGATTTATGTTGCTGTCAAAGATTGCATTGGGATGTAAAACTCAAAAAAAACCAAAAACCCATGATAATACTGAGAATCATTAAAATTAACTTTTAAAATAAATAAGTAATAAATAGTAATAAATAAAGGTATTTCAGAACCAGTGGAATTTTAACACTTGACTTTTAAAATAATTTCTTTGCAGGCTTGTTTTTCAGTGCTCAGTGAAGGTACCTCAAATAATTCAGTATTATAAATATTTTCAATTAAAAAGAAAAAAAACTATATTCACAGCTATTCTCCAGGGTTGTATGAAGCATTTAAAAGCAGCAAAAAGATTTCTCTCTTCAGAGCTTGCCTAGATGGACGTTCTTATAGGAATTAACTTTCAGGCTGTTGAATATCTCTTTGGTGCCATTCTGCCACTGAAGAACAAGATCCATGGGAGTTTTTCCTTGCTGGTTTAAAAAAAGCAGAGGAAGCAAGATTTAATTTCAGCCAGTGATTACTGATTCCATTCTCCCTTAAATATTTGCACAGTGCGTCTGCCTGATGTGACACCCAAGGTCAGACTTATTCTTGCCTCCCTGAGATCAGAGTCCTTTTGCTGTACAGATTGAGTTTTGATTGATTGCCAATCAAAGATGGTGACCAGCATTGTTAAAACACACTGTCCATCCTGCTGCTGCTTCGTTTGAGTTTGGGAGAAAGAGTCTGTGATGTGCTATGTTTTAACAAGTGGTCATAGAGCTCCATCAATGCATCTGTAGCTGCTGCCCTGGCTATGAGCAGAGTCAGTTGTGGGGGCTTCTTGAACTGAAGCTCTATTAAGGCATGGAGATCTGTTGCTTAACAGTCAGGTTATCAGCCAGTCATCTACATGTAAAGCTTGGGCTTGCTCTTGTCTTAACAGAAAAGAGATTTCTCTGACAAGTTAAGATCTTTGCTGGGTAGCTGAATCCAAAGAGTTGTGCAGAGAGGGAGTATCTATCTTTTCAGTATATGATTTGTGCAATTAAAATCATAGGAAGATGTGATGTTGTTTGAGCTGATGGGTTCTAGAAGAGGTACTGTTTTTTCCTCTTCTCCCTGATCTCCCCTAAATTGCACTTTCCCTGTGTCATCTCTGTTTTAATTAACTCTAGTGTGATCTTATTAAGTCTGTTCGCAATAGTATCTCCCAGCCTTGAACCCAACAAACCTGCTCTGAAGCATCTCTAAATTCTGAATTTCTAAAGCATTTTGAATTACTGTTTGCTTTTTTTGTTTGGTTAGGGTTTTTGTCTGGTTTTGGTTTGGGGTTTTGTTTGTTTGTTTTTGTTGTGATTTTTGTTTTGTTTGGTTTTTTGTTGGTTTTTTTTGTTTGTTTTTGTTTTTTGTTTTTTTTTTTGTTGGTTGGTTGGGGGTTTGTTTGTTTGTTTGTTTGGTTTTTTTGCTGATACTTACACAGTTCTTTATAGTTAGATCTGCTCCATACAGAATCAGAAGCCTGATCATTTTGTAGCGGTTCAGCCTCACAGCATCATGCATCGGTGTGTCTCCTTCCTACAGACATAAGATATGGGACCACAGCGTCAGTCCCACCAGTCCAGCACCACAGTCCAGTCTCAGCCAGGTAGCTAAGGATTTTTACAGGCAAGTGGAACTGTCCATGTAGACAGCAGCATAATGCTACCTGATAGCTGACAGATAAGAAGTTGGCACTTACTCTGTCTTTGGCGTTGAGATCTGCTTCACAGGCAATGAGGTGCTCCCCGCAGTCATACTGACCTGTTCTTACAGCCACGTGCAAAGGGGTGCTAAGCAGCTGAGAGATGGGAAGAGGAAGCAGTCAGTGGCATGGAACAGTGGCCAAAAATTGGCATGAGTCTTCTCTCTCAGCTCTTGATTTAAAAAGCTGCAGTCACAGAAGCACATACCTTGTCTCTTGCATTTCTGTTTATCCCTTTGTCCAGTAAGAATTTCACAATATCCAGGTTCCCACCCCGGCAAGCCCAGTGTAGGGCTGTAGATTGAAGCTGTGGCAGGAAAAACAAATGGAAATTTAACTCACTATTACATTTTTAAAAAAAAAAAATCCACTTTAATCAATTTCTAAATTAATCCAAAATCCTTCTAATGCAATGTGACCTAAAGGAGTTCTCTGTGATCACTGAGTTGTTTCTAGTAACAGCTTTTTCTTATTTTGCCCTAATTTCTTTAGTACCCTGATTTCTCACTCTTCACACTCCCTGCATATTGCTCTTAAAGAGATCTTGGCAATGCTGCTGTGAGTGTGGATGTGTTTTGTCTATTCTGTCAACTTTAAAGTTATTTTTAGCTGGGTATATGGCTGGTATGTGCTAGTTAATATTCTTTCATTTTAAAATGCATAGGAAATGAGGCTCAAGGGAAAGAGCAGTTCACTTTTTTTAAAAAACAGACAAACCAAAAAAGTCAAACCCCGAAAAGCCCCCACAAAAGCCACCAAAAAACACCCCATCCAAATTATGCAAATCCACAAAGTGAATTAGAACCCTTTTCCTCTGCAAAATTTACTTTCTCTGCCTTGAGATCTACTGAAAGGGATGGAATGTCTCTTGAAGGTCTTGCCCTGACTGTTGTTCTTCCTGTTCCTTACATGTTCTTTGAGCACTGCTGGGTTGAGAGAGGGGGAACAAGGCTGGCTGGTTCCAACTGTTTGCCAAGTGGACAAAGAGCTGAGAGCAGAGGAGCAAGAAACCAGCTGCAGGAGCCATTGATAATCAGTTACTCTTGTGGCTGGCATCCTGGAGGTGCAGAAGGATCTGCCAAGCACAGCCTTAGAATTCTAGTGGAGGATGTATACCACGTTGCACTGAGCCCTAGGTACATGTGTGAGACACTGGTATCTCCAGCGCTTGCTAATGGGCTGATGTGGTAGACTGAGCTCAGCTCTTCTACATGAGGATTTGTTGTTTGTGGCATTCTGCTGGCCAACAAGCTCCTCTACTTCCCATGTTTTCCAGCAGGCATTTTGGCTGAGGGAGGCAGACACTCTCCCCTGAAACCTCTTCTCAACAGTGATAGTTTAAGGATAAACTTACAAGGCATTGTAATGCCTTTTAATGCTCCTCCTTTACATAGAAGCTTCTCTTGGCACTGGTAAAACAATGAATAGTGTTGTAAAAGACATGCAAGCTGATGTTCATACCATGTCTTTCTGTTCAAGCTTGGCTCCAGCTTCCACCAACTTCTTCACTACCTCTAGATGTCCTTCAGAGCATGCCCTGTGCAATGCAGTGCGTTTGTACTGGCAATTAAAACAAGCAAAGTCAGATGCTAAACATGGCACAAAGAGTTAGCTTTCAATCTTTTCTCCCGTCCTCACTAGGATGATGGCAAACACATACTTTATGCTGACTCATTTTCAGGGGCTAATACTTTTGAGACCTGAAATCTGCTGAATTTTAATAGCAGCCTAATGGCTGACTACCCAGTGTTGTAAAGGTTGTGAGAAATATCTGCAGCATGGCATTCAAATTTAAGATGATGCCTCTTGAGTTCCCCCATCCAACAGGCCACACTGTTTTTTGCACGTGTAGCTCATGCATTATGGAACATGCAGCACCAGCAGGGCTTTTGTCATTCTGCAGCTGCACTTCTTATCTCTTCATCTGCAGCATTGGAAGATCACCTGTTAGAGAAAGTCACAGGGTCTCCTGGGCGCTGGCAGCTTTCTTTTAAATCTAAAGATTCTTTTGAGGTAATATTATTTCGAAGGGTCCCAGTGGCCTCTTTTTTGCATATCAAGATTTATAGTGATACTTTCAGTATTTATTTACTTTCCCCCACCCTTTTTTCCTCCTTATAAGTGCGGAAGCTACAAAACTTAGTGGTAAAAGTTATTTTTGCTCTGTAATAACCTCTTTTTAGGAGCAGACTGCAGTTAAGAAAGAAGATTTTACCTCATCACAGACATTTGGATCTCCTTTGTCTGACAGGTATTTTTCAATTACTGGCAACTTATTCTCCACTGCAGCTTTAAAGAATGTGGGTATATCCACTGGTCCTGTCTGGTAGAAAGAAAAAATACAGGGCATAAATATATGTGGCACAAAATCCCATCAGTGTTTTCCGAGGGCGGGGGAAAGGTACTTTGGAATAACTTACAACAACTTCTGGTTCAGGTTCCTTTAAAATAGGCGTTTTCACTTTCCTGTATTTTTTCTTCTTCTTCAGCTGAATAATTTTTTGAAGATCCTCCAAGTTTTCAAGTTTTGATCTCTCCTCTAATTTCTTCTTCTTCAACTGAAACAGAGCAAGGAAGTCAGTAGAGTGAGCAGAGTGTGACTACATCTTCCTTTCAGAGTGGCAGGATAGCAAGTGGCACTTTTCACCTGAATTCAGTGAAGACTGAATGAACCTTGAAATAAGTTGTGTTGTTTGTTTGTTTGTTTTTTACAGGTAGAGCTAGTTGACTAGAATAAGTTACTAAGTCTGTAAGAAGTTCTACATCATATACATCATATACATTGAACCTCTTTCTACGTGCTGCTTCAGCCTGTGTTTGTGGGCTAGATGGTATGAGTTTTTGGCTGGTGTTAGGCCAGGAGTTGGAGCAGCACTGCAGTCCTTTCTGGCCCAACAATTCTAAGAAATCTCGCATGCAGCTTATGAGAGCTGGGAAGCCCCTGCACTTTTGGCTGACTTCCCTGAGGCATTTTTTCTTCAACCACTTTTATAATGCAGGCCCTGATTTATTGTAACTTAATTTCTGATTACAAACACGCTCTTAAGTGAAGAGCAAATTTTATACTCAGCATTTCAGTCAGCGTTACCTTTTGATAAGCTACGAAGAATGTCCTTAGTATTTTTGGAGAGGGAGCTCAGTAAACGTTTAAGACCTGCTTATGAAAAGTGTCTCTGCATGCAGTCATTATGAGACACTGCTAACATGAAGCGTGTCCTTAACTTCAGAAGGGGATTCTCAAAGACAGGGTGACTTGGGGTGAATACAGATGACAGATTTTGTCCCACAGTATCATTAAGGTTAAATGCATTGGTGATACTCTATATGGTATAAAGGTTTCATAACTGAATTCTTACTCAAGTTATTTCTACCTTTTCTTTTTATTCTCTACATCCAGGCTTTGTTCTGTAGATCATTGACTTAATGGAAAGTAATTATGCTGGCCGACTGGACTGTGGATCATTGGTTTTGGTGGCAGTCATTAGGTGTGCACAGTGTCTTACTAGTTATAATTGTGTCTCCCCTCTATTTACTGGCAGCCAGCAGCAGGTGACTCTGGGCAGGGGGGAGTCATGAGGATTTCAGTTAGAAATGGCCAAACAGAGGGAGATCTGGGGTCTGCTTCACAGCATTGCTGCCTGCTTCCATGGCCTTTGTGTTTCAGCAGATCTCACTGGCCTTTGCTGGGCTTTAGATAAACTTCCTTTGGTAGTGATTTCCCAAGGGTTTGTCTAGCCTACCATGCATGTTTTCTAACTTAGAGGCACAGGCTGTAGCAGAACGTGAACACAGGATGGTAAAAAGCCATGCACAAAGCCTGAGAGCCTACCTCAGATTCTCGTTTTTTCTCCTTCTCATAAGCCAGATCACCTCGGGTCAGTGAGTGTTCAGGGATTGTCTTTAGGTCCTCCTGCTTCTCTAATTTTACAGCAGCTTCGTACTCTCCATTTTTGAAGTCCTCAGGGAGGAAGCTGCCAGTCTCTTTATCATCTGCTTTCTTCCCAGTCACCTGTAAAAGCAAACATGAGATAATATAAGCAGCAGTTCCGTGACTGCAGTAGCCACCCTGTGGCTAATTGCATGTCATTCCTGTCCTGCTCTAGGAGTGTGTGACAGAATGCAGACCTCATTCTGCCTGTGCCTGAATTGACCATATAAGTGAACGGCTAGAGCAATCTTGCTTGCAGGCAGATTGCCCACATCCATGCAGCAACCCCTCCTTGGCTTTTTTCAGGGCGACCCATGACATCAGCTCACACTTCAACTCCCTGTCTGGCTGGGGCCAGGCTGCTGTTGTAGTGACAAAAGCCAAAGAGCTGTGAGAGGCATCCTTTTTGTTCGGGATTTTCTTGTTTCTTCACTTGCCAGCATGTGTCAGAATCATTCAGAACATTGTAAAAGACTGTGGTGGAAAGAGCCAAGCCAACCAGCCACCAGCACCCTGTGAGTGTTGAGCAAGGGAACTGAGCAGGTAGAGTGGGAGGAGAGACTTTCTTTTCATTGAAACACATCCAGTGCAGTTAAATTGGATTGCTGAGTAATTTCAAGGCTGGTTTTACCCAACGCTGTCAACACTCAGCAATAGTAGATCCCACGCAGGAGCGAAGTGATGCTGAGCAGCAGCACAGCTTTCAATAGCTTTCAGAAATATTTCTGATCTTCAGTTATGCACGTGCAAAGAGACAGCCTCTTAAACCTACTAGGTGCTGTTGTGTATTTTGAAAGTGTTTCAGTAAATTCATGTGGCCTCAACTGCATTTCCATTCAAATACCTTGTAAAAACGTGTTTGTTATATAGTATAACACTGGAGAAACTGTCAAGGCATTGCCACAGAATTTAAGACAGCATTAACTGTTAGGCTGTATGGAAGTTAACATCTTAACACAGTCATCTGGGGAAAAAAAAAGCTGTTTCTCCTTGATGTTCCAGTATTTTACTAGATCATCCCCTTTTTCCCAGTTCATTGATTAAATCAGATCTTCTTGGGTTTCCCTGCACTTATGCCTCTTCCCAGTCCCTTACTAGACTGGAATTACTCAGTGTGATCACACAGCTTCTTTAGCTTCATAAACTTTAGTTTCTTTAAAAAAAAAATATCAAGGTCAAAGGAAACTACATAGCTATATTTTGGTCAATCTCTTCTTCCAAGTGAACTATATTCTGATGTAAATTCAGACAGCTATGTAGTTTTATCAGTGGTGAGCCCTCTCACCAAGGAAAATTTGAAGAGAGGATGTAAGAGGATCACATACAGTATATAGAGTTTCCACCCAGATCACAGCAGTGCTGGTAACCTGCTGAATCTCCTTAATGATCCACAAAGTTTGTCTCTCTCTGTCTGTTAAAATGACAGTCTAGAAAGAAAAGTAATTATGAATAAATGGAAGTACCTACCAGCTCTTCTACTTTCATCGTCATCATATTTGCTGATGTTTGTTTGATGCTTCCTGTATGGCTGAAACTCCCAAGTGCTCAGGCCACCTCTGCAGAGACTGCCACACTAGCTTTGCTTATATATCTTTGGGAGAACAGTGCTTGAATGAGATAATCTTCCAACCTGGGAATCCAAGTATGCCTCTTGGGTAGGCTCACGCTCATTCCAGACATGTTAACGAGCCAGATCTGGTGTCAAGGCAGGGAAGGGGGCGTCGGTTGGGCGAGGAAGGGTGAGCCTCACAGTCTAACCACACTGACTATGTGAATCAGAATGAAATGTGAGCTCATCATTCCTTTGGCAATGACTGCACCACTCAGCAATGCAAGTCATTCTGTTCCCAGTGCCCACTAGGACAGCTGTCTGTTGATATAGCATTGTAACTTCATCTGTTGGTTGTCGGAGTGTTTTTAAAGTGACATTCAGATGACTGTAAGACACTGGAAATGGTAAGTGGCTTATGTACAATACTTGTAGCAATATCTTCCTGATAAATGGATTATGACCCCTTAAGTTTCGGAAAGCCATTCCTTATGTCGCCATTTATTCGTGAATTATAAACAGTTTTAGGGGAAAGGATTTTTCTCATCATGATGACAGCTTTCTATATTTGTTGGGAGGAATTTTCTGAAGTGATTACTAAGTCAGAACGATGTCTCTGGTGCTAAAAGGGGCCTATGACATGATAACTTACAATTAGTGTTAAGATCTTAAAACAGCAAGCCTTGCTTTTTTTCTTGGACTTTGTCGGTGATCATAAGCAGAATAATAAATTATATCCTACTATACCAGGAAAAAAAATAAAAAAGTGGTAAAACTAACCCTGTTTTCTCGGGCAATATTTTCCTTTTGGATATGAGAGAACAGGGGCACAGAAGTGATTTGTCCATTTTTTGGAGATAAGATGTGATACAGATGAATATATACAAGTGATGTGTGTGTTTGGGGAAAAGGAGTAACTGTGTCCTTTGGAGAAGCTGTTTCCTGTGCTGTTAATCAGAGTATCCTGGAAGCAACTGTATAAAAGGAAGATGCACTAATCTTTGCATTTAAAGAGTGTGGATAAATGCCAAGGAAAATCAGTTCTGTCATTCTGCAATACTTGGAGCTGCTGCTTGGTGACATACAAGCCTGCCTTCAGGCACCCAGGTCACCTGGCTGAAACAAATACAACTGCTCAGGTGCTTCAGGTATGACATGTACATAAGTGCTACACCAAATCAAGACCTAACTATGCTGAGCGTTGTTCATATCATCAACATGCTGTGTTCCTAACATTGACCTTTCAAGGTGTCTCTCCTCTGAACTATCCCCTAGTAATCTGAGTACATCCAAACTTGTCTTCTAGTGCCCATCATACCTATGCCCTCCCTTTCCCTGAAATGAAGCTCAACATCAAGTGGTTCCTTGACTACTCAGAATATATATGACATTAGAGGATGAGATCCAGAACTAAAATAGAGTATGTAGCAGCAAGAGAACTTTTCAGAACATTTCTTTCCAAACCTGAGTTCAGCCAGGCTATCATTCCCCCTGAGTGGTATGTCCTGAATGACACTGCTGGGCTTTTTTCACAGCCATTCTGTACTCCTCCTATATATCTCTATGATAAGAGGCAGCATGGTTTGGCTTTTTCTTATTTGCAAGTGTGCTGTAACAACTTATCTTAGTCTGTTTTGTTTTGTGATGCTTATTTGAGAGATCCTCTTCAAGTCCACAGCCCTGACAGGATGGCTGGAAAGACCACTTCTGGTTTAGTGGAAATAGATTGCAGCAGAGTCCTGATGCAGGAAGAGAAATGTAGGGGCTCCCTGTAAGAACAAAAGCTGTCGAAGCTATGAACTACCTCTAGCTCTGTTGTATTTGGAGTTCGCTTTTTTTTTTTTTTTCCCTTTTTTTTTCCCCTTCTTTTTTTCTTTTTTTTTTTTTTTTTTTNTAAAACAGCCTAATATATAAAACTGACTCAGCAAAACCTAAAAGGTAAGGTTTAAGTAGATAGATCTTCCTCTGCAAATGGTATGTAAATCCAGAGCCAAAGCAGCTTTACAGGAAACTTCAGTGCTCTGAGGGGAAACACAAACCCTCTTCCCCAAGTCATGACTGCCACCAAAAAAAAACTCCAGCTTATTTAGACATAATTCAGTAATTCTCTTTAAAACTTCCTATCCCCAATGATTGAAAGAATAGTAAAGTATAGAAAAGAATCTTCCTTGATTATCCCGAGTCTCTGTGTGAAAAGGATGCCACAGAGAAACCCATTTTAACCAAAGGCTGGAACCATTAAACTAATGGTAAATGCTTTTAAGCTAAATGTCATGTAAAGCAAGGTAACTCTACAGAAATTGTAGAAATGCACTGATTCATATCAGCCAAGACTCTCAGATAGATGCTTATCACTATTGCTTAATATTGGAAGGGGAAGTTGTATAATGAGCTTGCAACCTTGTGCTGGACTGTAACCACTTAATCACCTTTCAACAAGTGATTTCTTGTTAAGGTGATAATAACATATGGTCAGTGGGAGATGTGTAATGGGAATCTAAAAAAACTCTTGCTGACCTGCTAAAGGACAAGGGCAGAGCAATTATCTGCAAGAGGCAAGGCAATTGGATATTGCCACAAAATAAGCTTCACAAACAAAAACGCGGTAGGCTCAGCATACAGAGAAAAAAATCTATATGGCACACCCAGTTCCCTGCTATCAAAAGATGAAGTGTCTGAATGGTATAAACAATTTTTATAATACATTTATTTAAGAGATTAATGGTAGAGAGAAAGCATTATGTGTGACACAGATGATATTGCCACCTCCTGTCAAGTATATTACCATCATGTTTTCAATGTCGTCACTGCTCTACTCAGCTATCTTATAATTTCCAGCACTTTGCCCTTGGCTCTGCCCTTGCATCTGAAGATGCTGGCCTTTGGAATGCCATTGTGCCTGGCTGTTTCCGTCCATCTCCTGCTGCTAAATAAGGTATGAAACAAATCAGTTGCTGGGGAGTGGTTATGCACCTAAGAGAGTATTAATCCAGTAAATGATGTTCCGTATGTGTGCACTTAATGATAAATTCATACCTAAGGTGTATGTAAGAAGCAGTAACATGTAGCTTACTCCTGTATTAGTGATCTGCTGGTATGTAATGGCTTGTTTATTTCTCAGTATGTGTGAGCATCCAGCATGTCTTGCATGTGTCCACATTCAACAAAGCAGTAAATACAAGTATATGACAAGAATTGTATTGGTTTGCTCCTCTTTTTTAGCTGTTTGTTTTCCATAAAAGGTAAGATATACTTTTATTTGTCTGATATGGACTCTTTGATATTTATTGTCAAAAAAGCATTTTGGGTATGAGTAAATTCTAACATACCAATTATATCACTAATGCTCTAATTTCTTCAACATGGTGATATATATGTCTGTTTTTCTAGTATAATCAAGAATTGCAACATCACCTATCCAAAACAACTTGCAGACTTCTTATCAATGTCTCTGTTTGTGTATAAAGTTGTTAAAGAGAAACACATTGTTTCCTTGGGGGAAAAAAATCCAACGAACTCTTTCGCCTAGGAATATGAAGTTAGTCTCAAGTAAAAGATTAGGAATTGTTGAAGGATTAGACTGTAATTGTGTATCTTCAGATCAGTTTTTACTGAAGAAATAAAAAACTCAAAGTCTGACAGGTTGCCAGTCTGGCCAGCGCAATCTTCTCATATCAAAACCCAAACTAGCAACGAGTCAATAGTTGCATCACTTACTTTAAGGCTTACAAAAACTATCCTCAAATGATGTTGGGGTTGGGGATTTCACATAATAGAAACAAAGAAACAAACAAATCCCCCAAAACACAACAACCCTGTGATTTTTATTTTAAAAAAAGGGATCTGAATTTACCTGAGGTTGTGAGCTTTATCATTATGCCATTTGTACGACATCTGAATCTGCCTAATTCACCTTAATGGGTGTTGGTTAACAAGTGCAGCTAAACACACCGTAAGGGTTGCTGTCTGTGGTCAGATGGGTTTATCTGATGGCTACTTGACTTTTCTAGTCAGCGGTATTGGTCAAGGTCGTGCTGCTCCAGCACACCTGTGCCAATGCTCTGTTCACATAATGTCTGACTACATTTTCATGTGGTCAGGGAAACGGAATATTCCTTCAGCAGCTTCAAAGAGGTTTTTGCTTATCAATGTGGAGTTGTATAAATGTATTCCGACATTCACACATACTCCAGAGCACGTCCAAGTCGAGCAGGTCCAAGTCAGTCAGGAAAGGAAAAGTGCTTAAAATAGAGAACTGCAGAGGAAGTTGTTATCCTTACAGTGTGTATATCCCTGTGAATCCTGGTCACTTGAGTCATGATCCAGTGCTGGCCAACTGCTCTGCATTAACGCATGGCTAGTGGTTTTGACTGGCAGCTAGGTGGAATTCAACTTCACTCCAGAGAAGCCATGACATTTTTAAACTTTATTTGGAATTTTACATTGTTTAACTTACAGCCTCCAGTTAGTGAATCTTGCTGTACCTATGTCTGAAAGCTCTGAAATGTTTCCTCTTATCCCAGTAGTACTCTGCGGGAAACAGAGCCTTTTTGCTCTGTAAATATAAAGGGACTGTATAGTTTTTGGGCAGTAGAAACATCCCTCTGAAATACTGCATAGCATATGCAGGACCGTTCCTTGTTTATGGAGAAAAAATTCCAGGTCTTCCTCTCCACTGACAGCAAAAATAGCATCTCAGGAGACACAGCATTATGTTACAGCCCATGTTGAAGTAGTTATCTAATAGCATTCCCAAATCGCTCTTCAGGCAGCATCAAACAGCTTACAGTCAAAACATGTGGGAAGACTTTGGGAAGTTGTCTAGTCCTAGTTTCTGCTCAAAACAAGTTTAAAACTGAATTCAAGTAAGCTGCTCAGGGTTTCTTCCAGTCAGATCCTGAAAACCTCCAAGGATACAGATTTAATAACCTCCTGAGTACCCTCATAGTGACTTTTTTCCCCCCCTATATATAGTTGAAACTTCTCCCGTTTCAGTTTATGACTATGACCTCTCATTCCCTTCCCATAAACCTCTGAAAGGAGCTTGGGTCTTTCTTCATGACTACCTCATAGGCTGCTCATAGTTTCCCTGAAAGCTTGTGATCTCCAGGCTGAACAAATGTGGTTGGCCCAGCCATGGTAAGTGCTCCAGCCCCCAACCATCACAGGACTGACTGTACATCATTGTTTGGACACGTGATGAAAATACTAAACGATGTTGTACCAGGAACTGATCCTTGTGGGAATCTGCTGGAAATAGTTCCACTCGTTACTCTCACCACTCTGCAATCTGTCAGTGAGCCAGTTTTTAGTTCTTCCAAAGTACATCCTTTTAATTCCATCTAATGCATGCTTTTTAATCATACCAACATATGCCATAAATGAAATGGTTTGGCAAGACTCAAGTAAGCTACATTAACATGAATGCTACTCTCAATCAGACCTCTTATCCTGTTGAAAGAGTCTTGTTTAAAATTATCTGCTTTGCTTCCAGCCACATGGATCGCCATTGTTTGCATGTAATGAGTCTGATTATTTCTTGATAAAGCTTTGGTTAGTGCTTCTCCCTGTTTTCCCAGAACCGAGGCAGTTCAGCCTGTGTGTTGTTCTCTTTCATCATTTTCAGACAGTCAAATTATCTTGAGAGCTCAGGAAAAACAAAAAAGAGCATCGTTGGCACTGAAGCTGGCCAGTGAGATCTTTGGATGAAACCCAGGCAGATGCAGGCAGGTTCCTGAATCTTGTGAATAAAAGGCAGCTCAGGGAATCAAGGTGAGAAAGAATTGGATGGATTTTGCTAATAAAATATGAGAATGTACTCGCAGAACATTGATTTTGTAATGCCTTTGCAAAACAATAGTATGTTCTGGTATAATATCTGTGCTGAGGCAGACCAGCCTTTCTCTTTCTCATTTATTGAAACCTCTATATCCTCTAGAATGTTAGAAAAATGTTGAGGAGATTTTGAAAATCACTATTACCTGGGGAAGAAACAACCCTTTTATGATGGTTTAGTTTACTTTTATTGCAGTTAAAATATCAATGCATAAATCTGCTTCACATTAAAGTTACTGAAAATCTTTCCCCTCTCCTTTTCTTGATGTGCTGGTTTGAGTTAAAACAGAACTAATTCTGCTCAGAGCTCTATTTTACAGCTCAGTCTCTTCTAAATAACTGCACTTTCTGAAGCTGATGGCATGTTTTCACAGTATCAGCTTCTAGAAGTGATAATGTTCAGTGTTTATAGTTAGCACCAAGGACTGGTATGGAGACCAAGGCTGCACCTGCAGGGAGGACTGGACAGGACAGGTGACCCTAACTGACCAGCAAGGTATTTCATTCCATATATGTCATATTCAGTAGAAAGCTGAGGGATCACAAGAATGAAGTTCTCTCAAGGATGCTATCTGAAGAGAACTCTACCCCTTCTACCTTCAATCCTGATGCATGCATTCCTGCATCCAGCTCCTGAATCTGGTTGCCATCCACCATTGAGTCCAGCCTGGGACTTCCCACGTCCCTGCCTGCAGCATCAGTGGTGACAGTGACAAAAAATGAGAGGGGTTGGGTTCAATCACAGAATCACAGAACTTTAGAGGTTGGAAGGGACCTCCAGGTATCATCGAGTTCAACCTCCCTGACAAAGCAGGATCTCATAGGGTAGTCTGCACAGGAATGCATCCGGGTGGGTTTTGAAAGTCTCCGGAGAAGGAAACTCCACAACCTGTTCCGTACTCTGTCACCCTCACTGAAAAGAAGTTTCTCCTCATGTTGAGGTGAAACCTTCTACGTTCCAGTTTGCAGCTGTTTCTCCTTGTCTTATTACTGCAGACCACTAAAAAGAGATTGGCCCCATCCACTTGACACTCACCTCTCAGATATTTATAGACATTAATGAAATCTCCTCTTAGTCTTCTCTTCTCCAGACTCAACAGCCCCATGTTTCTCAGTCTCTCTTTGTAGAGGAGATGCTCAAGTCCCCCAGTCATCCTTGTGGCTCTCCGCTGGACTCTTTCCAGCACGTCCCTGCCTCTCTTAAACTGGGGAGCCCAAAACTCGGCACAGTATTCCAGGTGTGGTCTTATTAGGGCAGAGTGGAGGGGCAGAAGGACCTCCTTAGACCTGCCAAACATATTCTTTTCTGGATGCACCCCAGGATGCCATAAGGGCACATTGCTGTCCAAAGGAGAACTTGCTGTCTACCAGGACTCCAAGAGCTTTCTCTGAGGTTTTATATGTATTTCCTCTTTGGGAAGGGAGAGGGGTTAATAGAGAGCATCTGTCAGTCATTTAGGGGCCAGCCCAGCCCTAACCCTTGACACATGGGATGATGTTTCATTGGCAGTGAGATATTATTGGATTTGCATCAAGGCTATTTTAAACGGATATCTTCTTTGATTCTCCTAATACCAGTGAGGGTAGAGAAGCATTGATGTAACTTGGGGATTACATCATATTATGTTGGCCATCCTCTTAGGGTTAGAGGGTAAGTATTTCTGTGACTGCAAACACAGACAGAAAAACAAAATTTCCCCCTTTTTTATCAGTTTGTAACAGGTACTGAAAATTGCTTATACTGAAAATGCAATTTGAGATTCATTTTAGAGAAAGTAATTAAAAACCAACCAACTAAAAACAAACTAAAGACCTCAAAATTCACTTTTTCCTAAAGTGTCATATCCAGAGGCAAATTTATGTTAGATGATGAACTTGTTAAAACCTTGTATCCTTCTGTAGCACATGGAAGTTTACAAGTCTGTTATGGCTCTTTGGTATGAGATTTCTCTATTTGGTTTCATGTCATAAGGAAATGTAGGCAATGCATGAAAGAGGTGTGAGTGATCTAAATTGGTTTCTATGGGCCTAGAAAATGCAATGTATTCATCTGCAAGCACTATTTTTAGCAAGTTGTTATTTGACAAGAGAAAATACCAAAAATTTCCCCCATAGCTATTTTCTCTCAGCAAAGGCATCTTCATGCCAGAGCCAGTTGGGTAAGGAGACCTTGGGTAGACCTTTTTTCCAAAGAACTGGTTGTTATCCAAATTAAGGAGATAGAAAGGTGAATAGGCTGTTACTAAACAGTCTTTGCAGAGGCTGTGCTAAGCCCATACCTTGCCTGCATCTAGCTCACATACCCTGTAAGAAATATTCTATGCGCTTCATTTTCCCCGCCCCTGTCTTTTAGACCATATATGTGTCAAATCTAGTGTAGGTTGCTCTCACTATAACATGTTAGAAACACCAGGGAGAGCCTGCTTTTACTTCCTCCCAGGGCAGTGAAGGGGAGAATACAGGACAGCACTAATCCAAATGAAACACTGAATTTCATGGTGAAGAAATGTAAAAACAGACACATGCTTTCCTTTTGTGAGGGATAAAACAAACAAAACAAACCCTCAAAACAACAAACCAACAAGATACTGAGGTTACTGAAGGGCATTCTCATTTACCTATGCCAAATTTTTCAGATGGTCAAGAGTTCTCTCTAGCCAATCACAGAAGTGGACATATTCAGTGATGTTCCCATCTGAACAGAGCAAAGATACTGCTCCCTTCTCAGACACTGATTCAGACCAGGCTGTTCAATTCTGTTGAGTAATCTTATGCTCTTATATCATGTTGCATGATGAGGAGGGGAAAGGGCATTGCTTTCCCACTCCACACCATGAGTGGGAGAATGAGTCTGAAGGAAATAAGAAATCACCAAGACCTTTGCCAAGCAACTGCAGCTTGTGAAACACAGCATGGTTTTGGCCACTTGTGTTGTTTTGTTCATACAGTCTCTCTGCAGTTCTGTGTTTTGGCAGAAAATGGAATAGAAATGCTGAAAGAAGGAAAGCAGCACCCTTGCTGTCTGATTGTCTCTTTACCATTTTGCAGCAGCATGTCACCTAGTCTTTCTAAAATTGACACCACACTTCCAGGCCAATGTTCTATGTCAGAACTCTTGGTGAACGCCTAAGGATAATGGCAGCGTGTTCATTTGGCAATTGGTTGCAACAGAAGGAAGACATTGGAAAAGCTGTCAGTGAAATCATTCATAAATAAAACTAGAAAAAACAACAATCAAACCAACCAACACCAGAATACCTCAGATAAGGAGTTAAAATGTAATTTTTTTTTCCAATTACAACTATGCATCTGAGAATGCCACTCATTAATCTCTTATCAAAGCATTCTACTTTTCTTTGATCTGACTATAATTTAGTGAGAGCAGTTGCCACAGGCATCTGTAATCCTGCTTTAAATCCCTCTATGCATTCCACTTCTGTTCCAGGCTGTCCTTTTTTCCATTCAGTGTGGTGAATTCTCCCAGGGTATTCTCCCTTTTGTTTGTGTGTTCATCTCCCAGTTGTCACTATTGGAGGTAGAGGCACACACCTGCATAGGAATAGTCATTCCAAGTGCATGCTTTCTTTCTATTTTGTTTTTTTCACATATTCATTAATGAATATGATTATTTGCTGCTTGGGAAGGTCTCAGTTGTCTATATTAATGGAGACTTCAGACTGTGGGCAAAATATAAACATTTTATTGCTTGTTATTGTCTATTAATAATGACAGGGACATGTAGTAGCAACTTTTACATAGTGATAGTGTTTCATTGTCATCTATACAGCATTTTTATTAAAAAAAAAATAAAAGGGAACTTTTTGAAATTCAGACTAAGAGCTCAAAAACTCTGTAACTTCTGCCACCTGTAAATGCCCAAAGTAAGCAGCCTGGGCAATTTTGAAGGACCCATAGTGGTTCTGTACTTGCAGTGAAGTGTTGGTCTTCCTTACACACGTAAGGCATTTTGGATGGATGGACCCTCCCAAAGCTGTTGACCTGGTATAGAAGTACTTCAGTGAAATGTACAGTTTTGTAAGCACTATCTAATACATTCAGAGACTAATTATCTATTTCTTACTGAAAATAAAACCAAGCACAGCAATTTCTTAGTCATCAGGAATTGGTGGGACTTAGGTGCCAACTTGGAAACAGAACCAGGTAACTTTCAGGTTCTTGGCCTGGGTGCACCTCCATGTTCATGACCAAATTATAGTTGGGTGGAATCAGTCCATTTGGTGTCTATAGATTATTTTTTTTCCCTAAAGCTTGAACTTACAAATAAGTAACAATAGATCAATATTCAAGCAATTCCATGACTAAGCCAGAGCACCACAGAATGTTAATCTAGTCACGATGAGTAGAGCTATCCCTACAACACCAGTGTTAGGCAGGATTTTGCTTTGGACTTGTAGTGGAAGGGGTAATTAATTACTGCGAGATGATATTTTTAAAATATTAATATAGTTTATTAATATTAAATATTCAGAACTCGCGGCACCCCGATCACCAATTTAATAATAATAACAGGTTCTTGCATCATTGTGGAAACTATATACAGGTTATAATAGGATCTAGAAATAACTAGTGAATATATACATTAATTGAACTCAATTAAACTGGAAGGGAAAGCTTTGTGGTCAGTATACCGCTTGCAGCCAATACACCGCTTGGTCACTAGATGGACGCAAGGAGCTCCTTTCTGCTTATGGCAGAAGGAAATTAATGATTACAAGAGGCTTTTGGTATTTACTCACAAAAGTATTATCTGACAGTACCCAAGGCTCGTGGTGGGGTTGCTGTCAGTAGCTGTCAGAGGCTTTAGAGTTTCCCCAGGCTTCTGGGCGCTGGAGAAAGGAGACAGAGGATCTCTGACCTGTTCCTGGCTCTCTGGATGATCTATGTCATCTCCAGGGCTTCAGTCTGGGGAGAAGGCTTTCAGGTGCAGGCAGGATGTCTTGCGGTGTGCAGTCTTAGCACGGTGTCACGCTGGCTATGCAGGCCGAACGTGTGGAGGTATCAGAGCCTGATTCTGCTTCGCTGGGATCCCACACAGCTCAGGATCAATGAGGCAGCAGGCATGGATGCAATAGCAGACACACCTTGTAATGGCAAAACGCCCTCTGTGCTCCCTGCTCATCTCCTTTTATCCAATACAGCCCAAGACTAATGGGCCTTTGGACACAGGATAGCCAATCAAATGGCAGTTAGCCAAGATTTGACTGTATTCGGTGAAGCCACAGGCTAGCTCTACCCTTTTTTGGGCAGAACACAGCCTTGCACAAGGCAACCCTGTGTGCCTTACTTACCGCGGTTGCTGGGCAGGCCACAGTATCACAGTATAAGCAAGGTTGGAAGAGACCTCAAAGATCATCAAGTCTGACCCATTCCCACAGACCTCAAGACTAGACCATGGCACCAAGTGCCACGTCCAAACGTGCCTTGAACACCTCCAGGGACAGTGACTCCACCACCTCCCTGGGCAGCCCATTCCAGTAGTGAATGACTCTCTCAGTGAAGAACTTTCTCCTCACCTCGAGCCTAAACTTGCCCTGGCACAGCTTGAGACTGTGTCCTCTTGTTCTGGTGCTGGTTGCCTGAGAGAAGAAAGCGACCTCCTGCTGGCCACAACCACCCTTCAGGTAGTTGTAGACAGCAATAAGGTCTCCCCTGAGCCTCCTCTTCACCAGGCTAAACAATCCCAGCTCCCTCAGCCTCTCCTTTTAGCGCTTGTGCTCAAGGCCTCTCACCAGTCTCATTGCCCTTCTCTGGACACTTTCAAGCACCTCAATGTCCCTCTTAAATTGAGGGGCCCAGAACTGGACACAGTACTCAAGGTGTGGCCAGACTTAGTGACTCCAGGTTCTTTGTCCTTTTTCCCCGCAGTTGCTCTCCCCAAAACAGAAGGAGGGAGAGCAGAAAAACATGCCTGGGCAAGCCAGGATATGTACAAACCTAATTTGCCCTGCTTAGGCCTACCACGACAGGACTGTGACCAGTCTTTGCTGGTCCTCACAGTGAATCACCATACAAAGATGTGCACCTTGGCTTAAGGAGTTTTTGTTCCTTCCTTTCCATAGTAACATAGATACTTTCCAGAGGTACAACATGCAGCTGACTCAAAGTCAGCTGAAATCCAGTGAAATCTCCTTCATGTCCTATTGACAAGTCATCACTGACCCTTATGAAGTTATTGAAGGCTGTTACAGCATTACTGCAGGTTAATCAGCTAAAGCTTAAAAAAATAGATGATGGTGTCCACATATTGTAAAAAAAAGTAGCATTTAAACTTCCGTTTCACCTTTGGCACTTTTATCTCATGTGATTGTCATTGTTTGTCAATACTGGAGAGTAGAGTTTTGGTCAAGGCTGAAACATGTGTCAACAGGTGACTCATCTTTTTCACCTGCTTTTCACTCAGGTAGCTTCTCTGTGGAAGGCACTTACATGAGGCTTCTGTGCTGGTTTGAGGCTAATTGGAATATTTTAATGAAAATAATTATAGGCTGAGAAAAGAAAACAATGGTGATGTCTACTTCACTCATAGGCTTGCTGAGATGTGTAAGAACAAGAACACAAACATAGATAAGACACACACACAGAGTCTCTTGGTCTCTCTCTGCGAGCCAGTGGGTCTTCTTCTCTCTGCTGAATAACCTAACTAACTACTCTGCTTCTAACCCTCCTGGCCAATCCTCCAAACTCACCTTGTGCATAAGGCAAACCCTGGGGTAAGGTAGAGTGGTGGAAAGAAGGTGGAAAGGTGGTTGGGAGCCCCTCCTGGGGACTCTGATTTCTGAGAGGGGTGTTGTGTTTCTGTAT
Source organism: Ramphastos sulfuratus (assembly GCA_013399055.1). Taxonomy (NCBI): domain Eukaryota; kingdom Metazoa; phylum Chordata; class Aves; order Piciformes; family Ramphastidae; genus Ramphastos; species Ramphastos sulfuratus. Next base: position 118,514 of record WBNM01005827.1, on the reverse strand, counting down.
TACCTTTAACTTGTATATTTCTGTAAATATTCCTGTATATTGTGTATATATCTGCTTGTATATTGTGCTAAGCTGTAAATAGAGCTTCCTCTCTTAACTTCCAGCCAGCTGAGTCTAGCCTGGGTGATTTTACAAAGTGGGGGGGGGAACTCCCAAACCTTCACAGTATGGTTACTTCCAGGCTGAACTCCAACACTGACTACTTGTGTTCTCCCAGGAACTGCTAAAGAATAAAACATACTTTGAGGCACTAGCTTTATAAGTAATTTCTGCTAGATGTCTGTCATTTTATCAGGTGTTGATTCCTAGTTCTTTTGTAGTCTTCCTTTACAAGTATACTTTCAGACAGATCACCACATTCCTCTCAAATTTTGTTTACATGGGCTATTTACTGTGCTAGATGTCCCCTACATTCTATCCTTGGAGTCATAAAGTCCCTCCCTTAGCAGGATCAGACAAGTCACATACTGGAGACAGGTTCACTGCCTGTATGGATGCAAGGTCCTCCAGCAATTATCACACTTGCCCTGTGGACACTGAGCTTATGACAGGTGGCCTTATTGCTGGTAAAGGCATGATGTGGTCACACGGCCCCAGAGCCATAACACAACACACCATATAACAGCAAATTGTATCCCAGGCCTCCCCTATGCTTGCTGCACCAAGTAAGCGGTGTAACGTACCCACAGCCCTTGAGAACATGTGATATAGATAGAGAGAGAGATAGATAGATATAGAGAGAGAGCTAACTTATGTCCTGCTGGCTGTGTGCTGTCAGCCAGTGAGTTAGCTCCAAAAGAAGGGTCACAGGAAGCAGATCATGTGGGTGGAAGGCATTGCTATATGCATTATAAAGAGCATAAACTTCACCATGTTGAAGTGCAGAGCTTTGTTGTCAAGGCTTTCCACCTCCCTTTCAGTTAGGTATTTGTCCAAAGTCAACTAGACACAGAAACTCAACCACGGGAATTCCCAGCTGACAGGAACAAGTTATTAATACCTGTTCTGCTCACAGGAAAATTAACTAAGTTCTGTTTGTTCTAAGTAGGGAAGAGTCTCCACAATCATCTCTCCTCAGCTAGCAAGAACAGTTATCTGCAAGATTATCACTATGTTGAACAAGTGTAGTGAACTCTTTGAGCTTAACATACTTCCTACCTCATTAAGTTGGCTTGAGCATGAGGGATGAAAGGGAATAGCTATTACCAGTACCTTTAAAAGAATGATGTGAGGTATTTATTAGTCATAAGAGTCCCAAGTGAGAAAGAGGAGTCATGTTAACTGTTAGAAGTATCAGTCTGAAGTGGACAAACTCAGTTACTCCGTGGAGCTGAACACGGAGTTGCAAATACACTTCCCTGTCAAAGCAAGGGCAACAGCACCACTGCAGCCTCTGAAGCTGCATGTTCATGGAGCCACTAAGTTCAGAGAAAACATGTTGGGTCAAAGCTCTGAGAGTTTTGACTGGGGACTAATAACCTCAGCAGCTGCTGACTCTCCCTTCTACTCTGTGCAGGGAATGCAAGCCCTTCACACTAGAAACTATTTCCAGCTGCAGCTGCTAGGTATTCATAACAAATGTCTGATGGCTAAAACTGTGTACTGTGGACAGTGTCATCTTTCATGTCACATAGGGACAACTATGTATTCCTCATTGCTATTGGGATACTGAGCTATCACCCTAACATCATCTGGAGCTGTACTCCTAGACCAGGAACTGCTATTACTGAGCACCAAGTTCTGCCCTTTGCTGATGCCTTTGTTGTATCATTGTTGTTTTCTACTGCTATATACTAGACGCAGGTAGCTGCCATTGTTTCTCACTGCAAGAGAGGAAGTGTAAGTGTAGTAGCCCTATGAGTTGCATTTAAATCAGGTTTACAGCAGGACAAGGGACATGCATGTCTCATTCCAGAGTTCCTTCAAGTCTGTGCTTCATAAGGCAGTGTGCTTTTTGTACTGATGCTTAGTATCATCAGGAGAAAACATAAGGAGCCCATATTCCATTGATGAATGAAGGGAGCAGAGCTGCTGCCAACCAAAGTGAAGATTCTGTTGGATTGCTCTGAAATGCCTTTCTTCAAGTAATCCTGAACCATCCTTCAGGGGACAACACCCTTCTTACTGATTTACACTGTAGAGCTAATCTGAAAGATTTACTTCCATGAATCAATCAACTTTCCACCCCCCCCCAGGATTTTGCAATCTTATTAAAACCTGGTTTTTGTTAGAAATAGCTTTACTACGATACAAGATACCACAAACAGCCTGATAATGTGCAAAACACACAGAAATTATTACACTGTGTAGAGATACTGGTGCAGGCCATTAACCAGAAAGTGCAACATACCCTATCCATCAGACATGTTAAGGACACACACTGCACCAGCACCATGTGGGCCCCAGCACCTTCAGGTAACTGCAGTGCAGACACAAGTGAGGGGCACAGTTGAACTGACCACGTAACATGTTCAGATACATCCTGCATATTCTAGACGTGGTGAAAATATTTGGAAGTCCACTGTGTGCACAGGAACAACTTGGGTTTTCCTGATGTTCAGCAGCCAAACAAATGGGAGGCTTCCTCTTGATAGGTTGCACATTGCCACCCCAAATCAGTAGAACTGGTGCATTTGGTCGCCTGTTTCTCTCCAGCACTAAATCCAGATTTGGTAGATGGAAATTTGAACTTGGGGCCAAAGGCTAATACAGAAGAGAAGGAAACATCATTTGCTTTCTCTGCTCTGTAATAGAATACTAGAATACTAGAGCTCAGTTCTGCTCCTGTGAAAGGCCAGGACATCTTGCATTAAATGCTATTACCCTTTAAAAGGTTCTGGGATTATTTTTTTAAATGACAAAAACAACCACATGATTTCTTTGTTGTTTACAGGACAAATGTTCTCACAAAATACATCCAGCAACAAAAGGGAGTGGCAGGGAAAGACGAGTAGCATTTGGTTTTATTAACAGTCTAGTTGGATGAAAATATCCTTCCTATATCTGTATCTCAGGGTGTGTTGTTGGTGAAGCGAAGCCAAGTTGCATAATGTTCAGCTGAGAGAGCACCAACTTTGTTCCAATGTGTCAATGATGAGATTGTATTTATGTGTTTAGAATCAGTATAAAGAGGCACTGTAGTGTTTTTTATCAAGGAAGGAAATGGCCTTATCCTGAAACACACAGAACCTGCTTGCCTGGTGCTGAGCCACTGGGCTCCTGTGGGAGTTAATCCAAGCTGAATTCTTTTGGTATATTAGGGTGTACCTCATACAGAAGGTGATATACAGGATTCTGCTTCTCAAATGCTGACAAGTCCTCCTTCTTCACTGCAGTTCAGTTCTAGAATTTGGCACTGGTGTGTATATGTTGTGTTCTCTTTTGTCATCACACGAAAACATTAAGGTGCAATTAATATTGAAATAGGAGAGGTAAAAGCTAAAATATCTTTCAGTGTAATTTTGCCATATCTGAAAGAACATTTTCTAATGCAAAGCAGAAAAAAACAGTGTCTGTCCTAAGGGAAAACAAAAAGTTAGCACAACTTTGAGTCAGTAATGTCTCTTCCCTTCTCTGATGTGCATACTCTCTTCATATACTAAATTAACCTTTCATTTCATAATGAAACCATCCCTGCAAAGGGTAGCATTTCTTAACATTTGCAATAATCTTGTCTCTGAGCTTGACTTAGGTTTTAGTTCAGGTTTCTGTTGTTGAAAAAACAATCCTAGGAAACTATTGAAGCCAATCTAATCAGTTGTTTGATCTGGATTTCTAAACTCACTTAAACCATTTACAGTAGGGTATCAAATATTTTTTAACTCAAACTGACCCTCTGAAATGGATGCTAAGAAACAAGGAGTTTACCTGAAATTACGCATCTAGAAAAGAAGAAATAACCCTGACTGATTAGCAAGTTCAGGAATTTGTTCAATTTAGATTTATGGAGGCTCTGAGATTTTGACTTTTACATATATGAGATTAATTCTTTCCAGTCCTTCTGACAGTAGCATTGTGTCTACACTTATGAATGGCATAAACAGATCATACTAAATCCATTTGCAGTTGCATGTCTTAAAATTACCCTCATAACATAACTTATCATGAATGTCATTATATTAAAAATAAAAGGAATGGTGATTAATTATAATAAATACAAATGTATCCATTGATTATGGCTTCTATTATTCCTTCAATGTTTCTTGTACACCTTCTCTAACAAGACAGTGAAAGTGGATCTCTAATCCATAACCTCTAATCTCTGACTGATATCATATTCTAGTACGCTAAGCTGTTCCTGAAATAAAACCCTTTAGTTTCTTATGTCATTTATATTCTCCATCTCCCACTCACATGTTTGGAAGCATTTGTGGCATAGTGTACATGTTCATACCACAATACAAAAGGCATTTATCCACAGGGCTGCAGAATTGTGTGGTATTCATTTACATAAGGTAGGTACTTACAAATCACAAGATACTTCTCGATGACAGCATAATTTAATGTCATTAATTCACATTCATGCCATATCTTCTTAAAGCAATTGGAAACACTACTATTTGCATGTTATTGTATTTTCATGAAATGGTGTTAACAGTTTATTTGAACACTAGGGTGATATTGATCAGGCCTGAATGCAGCTGGCTTTTAACAGAAGGTTAACAATAAAATGTTATTGTTATTATATTTATAACAATAAAGCTCATAAATAGTTAGAATTAAATAAACTTTATAAAGAATCATTAACTGTATTCTTTTGTTTTAAATCCCAGCCATCCCTGTGCTCTGCTAACGAGCTATGCTGAACTAGCAGGTGTTTCTACTAAGGACCATTGACCATCTGACCTCCTGTCAGGTAGCTAATAAGAGAGGAGACGAGATTGGCCTTGTGTGAGAAAGTAAGTTGGACTGGAGTGGAGCTAGGTGAGTACAGTCTGTTTTCCAGCTCTGAATTGAAGTATACTACTTTTATTTTTGGACTGCGGTTGAGGGTGATCTGCTTGATTTGTTTACAGAAGTCTGCGTAGCGTGTTTCTGTTTAATTGTCATATATATAATGCTTCCTCAAAGATTTGGGGCTTTGAGGTTATTGTCTGTGTGGTCTGAGATGCTTAATCTGGAGAAGAGGAGGCTGGGGAAGGACCTTACTGCTCTCTACAACTATCTGAAGAGAGGTTGCTTTGCAGTGTGTGTCAGTCTCTCCTCCCTGGTAGTAGGTGACTGCTTGCTTGGCTTTTAAGAGTTCTCCAGTGTCCAGGATGGAGAATAAATAAGTGTTTTTCTTGTAGACCAGCATCAATGGGGTTAAGATGGGGATAGAAATCCTCACTTTGTGTGATGAACCATTTGCCAGTCTTCTGCAGAAGCAGTTCTTTCAGTGGGGTAAAGGAGAAATAAATAAATCTCATATTTGCCTTTTTGTTTTCTTTCTTTTGGTGAATCTGTCTTATTTGGAAGAAAGAAAACAAAAACAAACAACCAACCCCTCAAATACTCAGCCACTCTAATATTTGTCAAAAAAACCCAAAAAACTGCCTTTCCTCATACATCTCCTTTAAATCTGAGTGTGTCATACCCCTTGTTCTGTCCCTGATTCCAGTTCCACCCGCCCAGGCTGCAGGAGGGATATAGAGCACTGAACTAGGAAACCACCAAGGCATGAAAGCTGCTTTGGGACATACTACTTATTGCACTACATCTGTGAAAGGGCTACTAAGCACTCCAGGGAAGGGACAAAAAAGTTTGTGTGGGGCTAACCTGTCTTCTCTGGAACCTGAGAAGTTCATATAAACTCCCATGTGCAGAGACATGGTCATGTTTGGCTGGAATGGGGCACAGAGGAGCTCTGCAGCTGGTTGCATGTGATCCTGCTCTAAGGGCTTCTCTGATGGCCTAGAGGCAGCAGGATCTTCTGCTTCTTTTACATTGTGATAGGGCAGAGGTTGTTACTGAAAAGTGGCTGCTGACATCAAGCTGTGTTTTGACTGGGAGTGCTCCAGTAGCCCCCTCAGTACTTATCCATATATTTCAAAGAGCAAGAAAACTGTGTTTAAAAATTGCCAAACACAGCAGATGCAAAGGAGGTCGACTTTTGTAGGTGTTTTTGGCCTTTTTGCTTTGCCAGTACTGCATGGCTCTCCAGGCAGCTTTGCAGTCTCTTACTCTCCTAGTTTTATCATCAGCCTTTCTGAGTGGCTACAGGTCTACAGATGGGGCAGGTTACTGTATCCTTTGTAACAAAGATAGTGCATTGTAATTTATTTTCCCCCCTCAAATGTTTTAAAATGCCATGAGTGGTGCTTGGCACTTCCTGTGCCAGAACCTTGTCACATTCGATGCACTTGAAGCAGGTGAGATGGATGACTAAGTCAGATTCCGCTGCAGTTCTCAGCCAGTCTTCCTATGACAACTACTGCTAATATCTTACTAACTCTCCAGAGCTCCTTCCTCCAGGTGCTCTCATTACAAACACTATTTTTTTCTTCTTCCTGTCCCCCAACAGCAGTGAAGCTGCAGAGGAATAATGCTCAGAAAATTGTTTGACTCATGCACACCTTTAGCCTCTGTACTTAGCAATGAGACCTGCATTTGCACATTGGCTTAGAGAGGAATGATTTCCATAGCAACAGCAAGGATATGTGGGATAGTATGAATATTGCCTTGGAGAGAATATAAAGGACCTTCTTAAGAAATAACTGACTGCACAGGCTCTGAAAAAAAACACTCACAATTTGCTGTGTGAAGGAAGTGTTATGTAATGGGCTTTTTTGGGGCCAAAAATTACATTTGCGTCTTGGTTTAGCTAATGTCACTTTAAAAAAACAAAAACAAAACCAAACTCCTAGGTGTAGAGAATGAGGGACTCTGGTTTTGTGTAAACTGTTAGTGAATGCAAGCAGCACGGAAAGATCTGTGGTGATTCTTCAGCGGCACAGCAAGAGAGTTACCTGAGGCAAGCATCAAGGGGGAGGGGAGAATGACAGCTCAGCTGGTTGAGGGAAGAGGGAAGCAGAACCAGTTGATCGTCTCTTTACATAACAGGCTCTATGCTTATTACAGAGAGGCAAACTTTTTGCTTTCCAAAGACAGGGAGGCAACGCTCTAGTACTTGAGGGTGCAAAGAAGCAAAGCAGGAAACATACAGGAAGACACGAAAAAGGTGTAATTCCTGATTACATGCATATGTTTGTCTTCCCCTTGCTGATACTGTTCTCCTGCTTCTTTCTGGTTTTTGTTGACTAGCATCTGGGCACCCTCCTCAGGTTTCTTTGGGGAAAATGGGCAAGCAAACATGTTGGCTTCTGTAGGTTCAGACGTGCTAGCACTTCAGGAAGGTCGTTTCTTTCCCTCTTAGTCCTTTCATGAGCTCCAGGGAGATGTGTCCCCAGACACACACATCTGCAGCGAGCTCTGCGGTGCCAGCAGCCGTTACCTGGATACGAACAGCTGCATCTTTCTGAATGGCATGAGAGTGGGAGGAATTGCTTCAACTCATTATAGGTGGAATGAATCAAAGCAACAATCCTTATTTCATCACTTTCTTAGTAAGGTGATACCTAATCGACTCTGTGCTGCACTGCAGCACAAGCATCTTAAAAATAAGCAGTTTTGGAAGGGGAAAGCTCCTTCATGTTTCAGATATTTGATTTGATCTTTTAAACTTGTCTGTGTTGTGGAGAGCCCAAACCATTGACAATATTGTATTCTGTGCTTGAGATGGATGCTGTCCTCCATGTGCTATGGAATTCTTGCACCTTCCACACAACAAAATCTGTATAGAGAGTTTGTACAACTCATCTTCCTAGATCGATTTCCCACCTTTAATGTTCCTGACTAGGTTTATTTGTTGATCTGCACAAGTCAATCTTTTTTAATCCCTCCCCAGCCTGACAGTTGCATTCTGTAACTTTGACATGTGTGTGCAAAGTTACCAGCAACAGCGAGCGTGGGGGAGTAAAAGGTGACACGCTCATTTCTGTTTGGTACTTTAGCATTGAGAAGGCCAGAGTAGAGACAGTGACAACTGGTTGTTGGCTCTGTATGGACTCTGTGTGCAAAGCAGCAGCCAGAGGACTAGCTGTGGGCCCTCACATTTGCAAATCACCTTTGGAGATACATGTGCTCCAGCACTTGTGCTGAATAGGGATTCTAGACCCATGTCTTCATATGGGAGCAAAGAGCTGCGGGATTTCTTCAGGTAGTGAAACCAGGCATGGCAAGCCCTGCCTGCAGAGACCAGGTTATCCCACAGCATCTGCTGCTGTGGGGTTCAGATCTTGGGAACAGAGCAAGCTATTTTCTTTTAATGAGTATTATGTAATAGGATTAAACAGTCTCAGCACAGCTTTGGCAGGGCTGCACATGCCCTAGGGCAGGAGAGTCTAGACTCCCTGTCTGCCCCAGGCATCCTTGCCCCCTTGATGTTGGCATATGAGTAGCACGGCTCTGAGAGCGTGTTGGCAGTGTGATATGACTGAACACAGCACTAATGCAGGCTGCCTTAGTCTGAGATCAGATTATTGTCTTGCATTTACCTGAGAACTTGCATTTAAAAAGCAAAAGATGAGCTAGCATACTGCACATGCTGATGCAAGCATTGTTTTGGGGAATGCATTTCTCTCTGAAGAGAGTTGGACAGGAACTGTGAGGATTTCAATGTCAGAAATCTCTCTCTGTCCTCTCTTCTGTGTATGGCTTGGTCATCTAGAGACACGTAATGTTGAACAGCATGACCATCTGAGGGTGTCCTTGTCATAGGGTTGCTTCTATTCCAGGCAAAAGGAGCTGAAATTCTGAACCAGGGCAGGATGACAGCCCTGGCTAGACTGCTGTAAGCAACAAGCTTCATGCTGAGAGCAGGGAGTCTCATGAAGCAAGACTAAAATCTTTGTCTTGAGATACAGAAGTTGTGGGCCCATGTTCTGTCTGCCTACTAAACATTGCAGAAAAAGAACGTGTGCAGTTTGAGGATGGAGATCTCCTTTTATTAGTGTCACTGAAGTCAGCTTTTTGGAAGCAAGTTCCAATTAAAATCAATTACTTTAGAAGACCAGTGCTGGAAGATGCTTTGTTTCATCCCATGTACCTGGTTTCTTCCTGGAAATGCAATGTGTCTGTGTCAAGGCTATAAAATAAGTCTCTTTTACAGAAATTAGTAAATTAATCATGAATTAAGTCAGATAGCATTGTCACATGCTGAACAGAGAACAAAAAGGCAACAGTAGCTTGTAATAAAATTAGTTTTATTGAGGCAGTAAAAGTCCACATGATCTTCTGCCAGTCCTTTAAGATAGTAATAAAAGTGTCTCAGTTTGGCTGCTGTAGTAGATGGCTTTCGAATTGTGCTGTTAGATGAGAAACACACATTAAATACAGGCTTGGATTGATCAAGTATTGGCTCCTGAAATAATTGAGGAGGAAGATCTGCATTTACTGCTCTAAGGCTCATGATAAACGTGCACCACAAAAGGAATGTATCTGCTGCTGCTTAGGCTGCCTCTCTCTGCCACCCTCCCAGAGAGGTGAGTTACAAAGTGGAGCTGAGCAAGTGAACAAAAACAACTTCAGAGTCATGCCAGAGGTTGCAGGGTCAGACTGCAGCAGAAATGGGAAGATGAGATTCTCAGTTACTTTAACTGAGTTCTCACCTTTTCATGGTTGTTTTTCAGTCAAAATCACTGCTCTGAGGTTTTGGAAATGAAAGCTCTGTAGCAGAGTGGGATATTGAACTCTGTTACGTAAATGGTATCAGGAAATAGACCCCAGATTCCATTTTTGTTCAGCTACTTCTCTATCATGGTATTTCTGTAGAAGCTTCGAGGAGAGTGATTTGGTGATCTGCTTACCTAAAACAAGCTGGCAAAAAACCATTTACAAAGCAACAGGCTAGATGGAGCAAGATGAGCAGAGGTTCAAACTGAAAGCACTTTCAAAATAGGGGAACAAGTCCAGTGCTTCCATGATGGTGAGAATCTACCTCCTGTGGGAGAATGGAGAGGGATGGTGGGGGAGAAATTCATGTGAGAAGCTGCAGAAATAATAATGTAATAGTCAGGGATCCCTGTGAATGAGAGGTAAGAAATCTCTGCAGAGGTGTGCATTCCCTGCAGAGGAGGACCACAAATGCTGCCCTGGGGATTTTTCTTCTGCAGGGTGGCAAAAGGTTGCAGCAGCTGATGTGCTTTGCTCTGAGGAAGCTGGTTTGACAGACCACATGGCTCTCTGAAATGAGCCATCTTTCTGCCTCACCACAGTTCTTTAGGGTCTGACTTCCTGAAGGCAAACCACTGGCCTACACAAAACCTTGCACCATTGACAGCTCACTTTGTAGGAAGCTCGGCTGCTGTTCTGAGGTCCTGGTAGGACTTCACTGATGAATTGCTTTCAGGATTTAGGGCTAAGAGAGGTCAGAGAAACTTGTAGCTCTACGTGATATGTAGTAGTCAGGACAAGAGGGAGAGAGGCAATAGGATCTGTTCTGCATTTAGTTAAGTTAATTTGCCTAGAGGCAACCCTACAGTATTGTTTTGTGATAGCAACAGATGCAGATACCTTCACTGCTCTGAAAGGGGGTATCTGCTTCATGCGACAAAGAGCAAGCTAAGCCCAGTTACTATATTGGCAGTAGGCTGTACCACTGTGACAGCCTGACTCCTTTCATTCAGTGGAGTTTAATTGTTGCTGAGTATGTAGCAGCCAGCATCAGGCTTTAGGTGTGCACTACTGTTGATTATGGACACACACAAACCCCTCTGACTCCAGCAGTAATTACTGCTGATCACCTGAAGTCCTGAATAAGCTGTCATATTGAAATTGTGGCACTCATCAGAGTGATAATAAAAGTTCTATATGCTTATCAAAGTTGTCACCTCCTGATTGAGACAGGCTAAAATTTCTTGCTTCCAACTACAAAAGCAATCCCGTTATTTCCTGTTGCATTAAAAAGCTAGTACCATTTGTTTTCAAGTAGGTTGAAAAGTAATTGTTCATCGTAATGATATGAAAATACCAAAATGAACAATTCAAGGTAGACAGGAGCCTGGGAACCACCTTTACTCTGAAGCAAAGAGGGAGAGGTCATCCTAGATATTAAGATCATCGCAAACAATTATCTGCAAGCCGCTCTTATCCTATTTTGATGATCTTTTTTCTTTTTAATGTAAGTGCATAAGTGTTGCTTCTTGTGAACCTGGGTATGTGGTTTCTTAGGCGAGTTACCAGCATAGAAAATGTATGACCATTTATCAAACAGCTTCCCCTGTCCCTTCTCTCTTCAGGGTTTTATATAACAAAACAGGATTTTTATTTTTTTTTTTCTTCCTCTAAAGCCATTAACCTTATACTGATTTTTCTGGTTCTGAATTGAATATTTGATTATTGTGTGTGGAGGTTTGCAATTGTTAAATCCATCTGTAGATTACTAAATCCTATTGTGTAAAAGCACATTTCTGTAGCCAGGGGCCATGTGAATACCTTCATAAATGCTCAAGTGAATAATCTACTTCTAATAGCTTTGTCTTTCTGTGCAAACAATAGTCTTCTTGTCAAGGAAAACTATGGCAATATGCATATGAAAATATGAACAATTGGAAGTACTTCTATCAGTTAAATACTTCTAAAGAGAAAAAGACAAATGTAAAGTGTTTACTTTTATTAAGTGTGATATTTGGCATTCATTCTGTGTTTAGATGTTGATACAAGGTTCCAGCAAGTAGCAACAGCTATGAGGAAGGCAGTTTATTCCATGCTTAGCTGTCTGCTGTGGTGGTGTACTCCAAAGTGATCCCCTACTAGGAAAGTGAGATGTTCCTGTCTGGGACTATTCCTTCCATAAATTTCAACTGATTTTTTTTTTTTTTTTCCCCTGTTTTGAGATCTTCTTCCATCAGAACCCTGAATAAATGAGCAGGAATCTGAGTGATAAGCACTCAGATACACTTGGGGTACTGTATGAACTTGTATGGATGAACAGGCAAAAATGAAAGTGGTCACAGTGGCAAATGAAAATAAAATGGGTACAACTGAAAATTAAAAGTTTCGGGTAGTCCTGAAAAAGAAAATTATTTTTCTACATCTTCTCTTGCCATATCTGCACCATACATCTCTTATTCCTTATTATATGTATTAGTGAAGAAGAGAGAGAAAATAAACTAAAAAAACCATGTAAAATGCGTGCTTTGTCAAAGTAATCAAAACTCATTTCACTGCTGTGATGACTCCCTAGGCTCTGCCCTTTGCCTAGGGAGTAAATACTTGTAACCTGTGCAATCTCTCAGTTGTCTTCTGCAGCAATCCATTAACACATCTACAGCCACACACAGAGTTCCAGATTGTTGAATTTACTCTCACTTGAGGCCAATACACACAATAACCATACTCGCCTTGACTGAAGAATAACACTTAGCTTACAGCTGGGTAGGTCACTCAAATTAGGCCTCGGGCACTGCAACAGGAAATCTTGGCTGAGGTGCTAAATTCTGGATTCTAAAGTAACACAAATAATGTCCAGTAAGTTGACAATAAGTAAAGCATAAAATCATAGATGTAAACTTGTACTAAGGGATGTGTTCTGACGATCCCTGTTACCTATTGTTATATAGTTGCTTGCCACCACGCAGAACGATGAGAGGAAAGGGCTTACGCTACAGCAAGGAAAGTAATTATTTTCCAGTGCACAAAGGACAGTCACTGCAGCAGTGTCCAAATAGCAATAATGCAGCTACCTGCAGACAACATTGGCCTCCAAGCAAGCAACAGGGTTGTGTTATTACATTGCCTATTGTTGTTACTGTATCTCCTGAATTCTAATTACTAGGCTGCTGAGAAGGCAGAGTTTACTTCTAGTTGTGATGCTTGTAGAATAAAAGGCTACTTCATTCCAGACACTCTATCATGGCATGATAAAGCAGGAAAGAGGAGCCACAGGCGTACTTGTTTGTCATGGAAGGACCATAGCTTTCCCTAGGTTCATCTGCACTGGCAGCTCTGGGAGTTAGGAGTACTCAACCTGCTTGCAGGGTCATCACCCAAGCGGATGGTAGAAGACAAAAAGTTTCTCTTCCAGTTCTCTGTACCATTAAAACTCATGCATGGCATCTGTAGATATTTGAATGAGACAGTCCTTATGCTAGAAAAAAATATTTTTCTGCTTTCCCCAATCTGTCCTTACAAAAAGCTTAGTGTTGTCCAATGCCATTTCCATGTTTAATTCTGTAATTTCATTCTGAGATTCTTCCTCTTGTACCCATTGTGACTGGTATGCATTATTGAGTAGTTCAAAGTAATTAGATCTCAAATTTATAGACAAGTTGCAGAGCATAAAAAAAGGGAACAGCAGTCAGGTGTGCAAGTGGGACAGCACAGGCAGACAACTGGAACTGAAGTTCACAGCGGACCCTTCCCTTAAAGCAACCACTAGTGGATGGAGTAGAAAACTTCACTTAATACCCAACAGCAATTCCCTAGAAGTAATACAGCTGTAAGCTCATTCTGAAGTTCATCACAGGCTTCTGTTGACACCCTCTGAAACCAGAGAAAGAAGGAAGATGCAAAGTGGGATTCTGTGACCAGTTATTTCACTTCTAAAACTTGGTACTATGTAAATTTACATCTACACTGGTCTTGTTCCAGCTATCCTTGCATCTATGCTTAAAGCCAGAGCAGTTCCTAAAACAGTGACTCTGAAATAAATATTTCAGAATCTGGTTAGAAAACAGATACTAAAACTGTGATAATGAGTAGTTTCATGGAGGAAGATGGTGCTAAGTGTTACTTGTTTGTGACAGCTGGCAGTTCATCTGTTGGCAATATCTAATACAAAATACAGCTTGTGTTGTAGTGTCTTTTTTTTCTTATTATGATTGAATCTAAGGCAAAAAAAAAATCAGATGAGAAATACTTAGTTAACTTCTTAAATCAGCAGCTCATCTGACCCCCTCTCTTCTCACTCTCTAAAACCAACACCAAAAGCTGCGGAGGGGAAGAGAATGCATCTAAATTCAGCAGAATTAGGAAGAGTCTACCTCAAAATAACAGGTTTGCTCTCTCAAGCACCAGCTGATACATCTGAGAGAGTACAAGAAAAAAGGGCACAAGTGTGTGTGCAGTGAATTTCTGTGGTTGGAGGGGGAAGATTTGAGTAGGAAATTTCAGTAATAGCAACAAACTAGTTTTCCTTTAGATATGAGCTTTGTGAGCATTTCATAGATTCATAGAATGGTTTTGGTTGGAAGGGACCTTAAAGACCATCTAGTTCCAACTTCCCTGCCATGGGCAGGGACACCTTCCATCAGATCAGGTTTCTCAAGGCCTCATCCATAGCATCATAGAATGGTCCACGCTGCAAGGGATCTTGCCAAGGTCATCTAGTCCAACCCCCCCTGCAGTCAGCAGGGACATCCAACTTGGCCTAGAACACTTTCAAGGAAGAGACACTGATGACCTCCCTGGGCAACCCGTTCCAGTGTCTCTCCACCCTCACTCTAAAGAATTTCTTTCTAATATCTAGTCTAAACCTCCCCTCCTCAAGCTTAAACTGTTTCCTCTCTTCCTATCACTTTCCTTCCCCCTCTCTTTTTTTTTTTTTTTTTGTCTTTCCACAAAATCCAGTACTAGATGCACAAATGAAAATATGTTGCGAGAGGTAGAAATAGAAAGAAGAGTTGATTTATCCATTCCAAGGGTGGTGGTTTTGTCTGAAAATTGTCATATAGGCACTGCACTTTGCTGTTGGACCAACAGTCAAAAGTAACTTTTCCTTTACTGGTGCTAATTATTTTATGTTTGCTGCTACAAAAAAATCTCAACCAAACAACAACATGCAAAACAAGCAAACAAAAAAAGGCAAAAAATGGAACAAAGATTAGGGTCAGAAGACACAGAAGCTGCAACAAATTTACCAATTCAATAAGTGTCTCATCTATGTAGCATTACTGAGCTGTTGTCAAAACCTTGGTAGTCCTACTCAGTAGAGCAAGAGGAGGATCTGAATTGGCTGTTAAAAGAATCTTCATTGTTTTCCAAAGTCAGAATAATTACCAATAATCCAAATTTAATTTGTACTAAAAAGTCTCAGTAATGCATGACAGCACCAGCACCATTTCTTTCCATGGTGACCGACAGATTCTTTGGTTTCCAAACTTCTATTTAATGACAGAAAGCTTTTGCTATTCTGGAATTTTTATTGCAGCCTTACATTTGAAAAAGTGGATGGTTTATACAAATAGGTTGTTATGGTAGCAGGGTAAAAATTCAGAAAAACCAAGACATTTTGAAGTTTAAATATCACAATTCTGAAAGTACATCTTTCAAGGATAAGAGATTTCATACAATTCTTTGATAAATATTCCTCCTCCCAATAAATCTGGGTTGCAGAAACAATTATTTACCTCCATTCTCATCAATTACAGAACTATACCATTCTGTGAGAATTATGTCAACCTTATTTGGAAAAGTTTTTCTCCTGTTGTTGATAAATGATTATTCAAGCATTCATTCCTTGTTCACCTCTACAAATACAATTGGCAGCAGAGGAATACCTGTTATTCTGAAGGTACATGCAACTAAAATAGGTTTTATGACATGACAACTTTAAGTTTACATGCTAAAATTGCACATGGAGAAGTGTGGTGGTTTTTTTAATTTTAATGGACGCAGTTTCTCCTATAAGGGAGCCTGTGGAATATCCCACTTTGAGCATAAACAAAAATCTTCTCAGAAATCTACTTCTAGAAATAAGCCAAAGGAATGGGGTGCAATTAGAGCTGCCTAAACAAGCAGGGGCTTTGGATAAGTGGCTAAGTTGGAATATCCAAGAAAAATGTTGGGCTGACTCAGAGTGAAATTCTCTTGGATTTGTTTTCCCAGTAAAAAAAGAAAGAAATCTCCTTACTCATGACTGTTTCAACTGACTGAAAGGCAGAAAGCTTGTTTTGGTTTAGCCTCCACTTGGTAGTTTTCAAAACAACTATCAGTGAAATGTCAATGTGTTATCTTTCCACCTTTTCTTCTTTGGTTACTATTACATGCTAAATCTGAATTCATGAAAGCTTTCTCTATTTACTCTTTCCAAGGGAGGAATTTTTCAACAAAATATTTGCCAAAGTGTACTTAACATCAACTTCAGTTGCAGAAATTCAATCAGAAGTAGGTCTTGCAGCCTTTGAATAGGTTGGGTGTTAAAATCTTTGGTCAAAGGATGATGCCTTCGAACAGTCTCCAATGGCCCCACACCTCATTAAAGATTTAGATAGCTCTTTTTCTGCATGCTAAGAGTCTGGTTCTGATTTAGCTTAAATGGTGCTGACATAACTGTTCCCAGAGCTGGTGTTGCTGCCTGTGGTGCTATTGCACCAGGCACTGTCTAGGTCCTGACGATAAAGCTGGTCCTTGCTGCAGGCAGGTGCAATTGCCTCTCCAGGCATGCAGATTGATGATGGTGAGGTATATAGACAGCCAGAGCCCCAGGGTGGTGGGCAGCGACCACTGCACTGAGGACAATGGCAGTGGCATGCGGATGCCAAACAGCTGTCAGCTTCATGTTGCTGTGAAAGTAAAAGAGAGGCTTGAGGGAAGGATTCAAAAGAGTATGAGGAGTTTCTTGTAAATATTAGCAAAGCCATGTCTCATCACGTCTGCAGGGCAGAATGTCAGGGGTAGAACTGCCTGTTTAAAACTTCCAGTGGGCAATGAGGGCTGACAGTGCTCTTCTGCCAAAGGCAGGACAGTGTATCTCCCTGCCCTTCCTGCACCCTTCTTGCCTTTAGGTCCTTTCTATATCCTTTAAACCATCCTGTTTTGCAGGAAAGCTGCACTGGAGCTGCAAGTTAGATGAGGAATAACTGACAAAAAAATATTTGTGAACAGCATTGGTACTGTGTGTGTTCCAAACCCCCTTTTGCAATGTCTGTGGGGCTCCAGAAAGATGTTATGATGACTGCCTGAAGAGATGCTGGTCAAATTCCTTTGTAGTTTGAATATGCATCTGTTCTGGATTTGGGGGACAGCAGGATCAACCATATTGAGCTCTATTCTAGATTTTTTTTTTTTCCCAATTCCCCCCCCACCCCTCTGATTTTGGCTGGAGATGGGGCCCAGGTAACTGGTTCAGGTCAAAACTAGATGATTTTGTGTAAAGGAATGCAAGTTGTAGTTTCTTCCAGTTCTTACAAAGTGGGACAGTAGTGTTTGGTATCAAATAGATGTGCGCAGTCTTATTCCTCAGCTTACACATCTGTCCAACCCTTACAGCAGTCCCAGATCACTTGCTGTCTGCTTCCTGAGGCATTCTTCTCAAAATGCTTTTAGCACAACAGAAGTACGCATGTGAGAGTTCATGCATATGTAGTTTTGTTTGCTTAAAGTAGTGCTAAGTTTTGTTTGCCACCAAAGCTTTATACCTTCGTTGGTGTGGCTGACAAATTTGTAAACTGAGTGACTCAATAATTCTTCTTGCATTCTAATGATTACTGTAAAGCAAGATATTGTGAGAAAACTACAGACTTTCAATGTTGACTTGTAGGTGTGGAATAACTGATTTAATAGATTTATTAAAATACTTAATGTTTAGCCTTGCTCATTCAGGCAGAAGGTTAAAATCACAATTTGGACTAACATAGAATTTTAGTCAGGAATACTATGAATTATGTTGTCACATAAGAATATTTTTGTATTTATTTTTAAAATTATAAAGTAAAAAGAGGAAACTTTGGAACAAATTTTCTATTCATTTGGGCTTTAAAGAAAAGCTTTTTGATTAGATTTATCTTTTAAAGTTCTAAAATGCATTCAGTATTACACGAAAGGCCCCTCAGCAGTGGCTTACCACTGATGTTAAAGGCCAGGTTAATGCTCAGCTGCTATATGGAACTGTTGCAGAGAGGCATGGATAGAGTTAAAATACCTTCATTATTGTGGGTAACTTTGACTACATCATCGGCTCTGTCCTTAGTTACCTGTTTACAGCATATCCAGTTGCATGCTAAGCTGTGATCTCCTCTGCCTGCTCTGGTCCACCTGGGAGTCTGTCCTGTATCTAAAGTCTTCCCAATCCCCTAAACCCAAAACACAGCTTCTTGCTTGAGCTCTGACCTCCTTTCCTCTGCTAGTTTAGATTAAAAACATCTGAAATGCAAGTTTGCCCAAGCATTCTGGACTATGCCAAATTGCATAAGGACTTGAGTTGTAAAACCGTAGTACAAATCTTTCGCTAAACAGCTCCCTAATTTAATGAAATATTAATCCTTGGGCTCCTTTTATTAGAGAGTTGCCAACCAATCTATTTTCTGCTTAGCAGTAGGGAAGAAAATTGAAGTTGCTTTGCATCTAGTGGGACACAGGGGAGTTCTAAGGCTGAGGGTGACATCAGATGCGTTCTCTGCATCTGAGAATCTGTAGGCAACAGAAACAAAATGTGTGCTTTTAGACTAATAGTAACTTATGACCTCAAAGAAATGAGAAATGTCCTGAAAACATTAACTGGGGTGGGGAAGGAGGGGGAGTGTGGAGTTTGGGGATTGGGTTGGGTGGTTTTGGGTTTGTTTGTTTGTTTGTTTGGGGGTTTTTTTGCTTGGTTTTGGTTTTTATTCTGCTGTATATTTTAGGGGAGGAAAAACCTGGCAACCAACTACTACCTTGAACTATTTCTCTCAGAAAATGCAGTAACTACAGTCAAAGGTCAGTGAAGTGTTTCACCTTGTCTTTGACCACAGTAGTAGCTGGTGATATATATCCTTCTTCAAAGGCAAGACAGGCAGATGACTAGCATCATGGATATCAGCCTGATACATCACCACTGCTTTCCCTTTAGGACAATATAGAAGGAAGGTCTTTTGGAGACAAGTTTGTAATGACATCCTGTAAGTACATGAGATCTCCTGGATGCTTGCTGCCCTCCTCAACAGAAAGGCATTTTTATTTCATGGCTCTGGCTGTGGAAGAGGAGGCAGAAATTGTGAAGGAACATGTAGCCATTAATGTGCTCACATTAAATGGAAATAACATGTTAGTGTTGCCAGAAAACTGCAAGGTTTTACTTAATTTCAAGCCTGGTTTGGTTAGACAATAGTAATTAAAATTAACCGTCCTCCCTAGAAGATAAGAAAGGTTTGTTGTATGAAGAACTAATTAGATTACTTATACCTTCAATGTCAAGAGATTTTTAAATCAAACCTATAACTATGTATAATTCATGAGAGGCTTGTTTTTCTCACATATGTAATCACTAATCCAGAAAACCACCACAAAATGAGTTGTGATATACCTTTGAGGAGCCTATAACTCCTCAGCTGTGGAGTAAAGGAATAAATTAAACTTTATCCATTACACATTCCTGTTCTCCCCCAAAATGAGTTAAAGGACCATAGGGAATCTAGACCTTTCTTCCTCCACAAAGCAAGAGCAACTACATTCTTAAACCCTCCTGATAATAGGCTTGCTGGTACTTGCACTCTCCCTCTCCTCTTGGAAACCCCTGGTGATGGATATCAGATATGTTGTCTACAGAACCTGCGGCAGAGCTTTCCTAAATGCACAATTTCTGCTCCCTAGGGCAGTAAGTTGCCAGTTCTTCTAGAGCATTTTGAGATGCCCAAAACCCTTTCCATCTAGTATGCTCCCAGCATAGTGATCATACACAGCCTTGATGTTGTTACCAGCTCTGTTACCAGCCCACACGGCATGGGTCTATTTAGTTGAAGGAAGAAAGAAATCAAACCCAAAAAGAACCACCATGTAGTTGAGGTATATGTTAAGAAAAAGCACCAAAGCTGTTATGTTAGACTGGTTTTGGTTGACACTGTGGAAGGTTTATCTTCTGATGTTAACTGCATAACTATAAAATTGAGTTAGCTATTGAGTTTTCCGGCAGCCCAACCTGACAAAGCTACCAAAAAGACAGAGCTCATAGGATGATTGTCCAGTGATCATGAAGAATTAAATCGTGTGGAGGATACTTATTCAGACACGTAACTCCTTATCAGTTTTTGCGTCCCAGGAACAAAGAAGTCCTAATGATGTCAAAAGTAACTAATGATAGATTATCTGATGACCAAAAGAAGACTGAAGAAAATCTGGGCCAGATCTAACATGGCTACAATGCTTTAGGGCAATTGATTTATGTCAATGTATGTTAGCAGAAGATTTAGTCCTCCATGTTCAGATGATACCATTTCAGAAAAGCTCTTCAAGATGAAAGTGTTTCTTTTCTCCCTTTCCTGCCCACCCACCTTTAAACAGTAGCAACAAGGGAATGGTGATGTTAGCTGCCTTTTTTTCCTCCTGGTATTCAAGTTGTTTAAGGACTGCCTCTTAATTTGCCCTGTGATGTTTAGCTCTGGCACTTGCCCATGCCGTAGCTTGGCTAGAGAATATGCTATTGAAATGCCCCTGCCTGCCTGGCCACTGCGGTAACAACCACTCATTGGGATTGGGCTGATGCACAGTATTGCACCAGGGAGATGGGTGTTCAGGAGTTCTTTAAGTCAGAGACAATAATAAGACAATGAAATGTTAATCTTTTCAGCTAGATGCAATATGCTGTACAGCTTCCCAGATCTTACAATTTCTCTGAATGTCCAGATAAAGCCATACAGGCACTGAGTCTATTGTACAGTGAGAGCCAAATACATTCTGGAGGATAAATAGCAGGGTCTTCCCAGGGCCAAGGAAAGAAAAGGGCAGGACATTGCAGGCACGTAACCATGCTTGCCACTGCAGTGGAGAAAAGATGTGTGAGAGTTTATTAGAGATTCCATTACTGAATTGTTTAGTGCGAAGTGATTCTATTCTTCTGAATTTTTAAGGAGGAAAACTCACTCCTGTTGATTACTTCAGTGTATGCCCTAGTTATGCAGGCTGTGTGCTAGGGGGTCGGGATTTGAGCCAGTGTTTGGCAATTCCAGAAATCAAAGACTTAGCGCTTCAACTCATTTGCAAGTACTGTGTAATGAGCTTTGAGAATTCCTCTTTAGTCTGTTTGCTCTCAGAAGGAGTTCTGTAGTTCATGTATATTAGGGTAGCATAAATGACAGATGAGTCAGAGCTTTTTCCAGTCTCTTTTGAACCCGAAGAATTATCTGACTTGACTGTCAGTGCTTGCCTGAAATTAATTAGAGTTTTATTTTCACTACTTTAAGCCACACTGAAAGTTTGTTTCCTACTCATCACTATGACAGTGAAAAGCTTCTTAACAGTATTAATCAGCAAGTTCAATACTACCTCGTTGCCAAAAACAAAGAAGCAAAAAAACCAAAACCGAAAACCAACAAAAAACATTCAAAGGAGAGGGTTTGCATTCCTTCCCCTCTGATTTCAGATTCTAGAAGGGTAACTAAAATCCTGAAGCTAGCAGAAAATTCTGTACGGAACTCTGGTTCAGCCTTGAGTGAATGCATTCATCAAGGTGAAGACTATGAAACCAAGCCAGATCATAACTGAAATATGCTTCAAGGCTCTCTGTGTAAGCCTTCTATCTTGTGCAGAATAGACATTGATGTGGTTTTGGTCTCACTTGCCTTATTTTGAAATTTTTTTTGGATTCTGAGGTGCATTTCAGATGTTAGTTTTAAAAAGCATCTGGTATCAGCCTAGTTCCCTTTGGAGTCAGTGGGGGGCTTCAAGTCATGAAGTGACTATAAACCAAACTCGCCAGAGTGACCAGCTGAAATGGAAAAGAACAAACAGTCCTTCTGGGGAATAAGGCAATTCCCTGGGACTCAGAAGAGCTGCTTTGGTAGCAGGCTCCTAGTGTAATATCAACACATCACTTCTTCAATGCTTCAGTTACCCTTGCTCATAGAGAGACTATTTCCTTACACAGCAGGAAATTATCTGATACCTGGCAAGTAAATGGCCTTACGAACATTGACTCCTAGAACAGTAAGGTCACTCTTCTCTCTCCTGTAACTGCAACTGCAGATCTCTGCAGCAGTAACAATATTTTCTATGAAATCAAGGCCACAACTGGTAGACTTGAAATCTTAGTAAAGAGCAATAGTGTGATTTTACTTACAAAGCTCTGGCACC
>WBNM01005827.1:0-96081 GCA_013399055.1 Ramphastos sulfuratus | reverse complement strand
GAGAGTTTATTAGAGATTCCATTACTGAATTGTTTAGTGCGAAGTGATTCTATTCTTCTGAATTTTTAAGGAGGAAAACTCACTCCTGTTGATTACTTCAGTGTATGCCCTAGTTATGCAGGCTGTGTGCTAGGGGGTCGGGATTTGAGCCAGTGTTTGGCAATTCCAGAAATCAAAGACTTAGCGCTTCAACTCATTTGCAAGTACTGTGTAATGAGCTTTGAGAATTCCTCTTTAGTCTGTTTGCTCTCAGAAGGAGTTCTGTAGTTCATGTATATTAGGGTAGCATAAATGACAGATGAGTCAGAGCTTTTTCCAGTCTCTTTTGAACCCGAAGAATTATCTGACTTGACTGTCAGTGCTTGCCTGAAATTAATTAGAGTTTTATTTTCACTACTTTAAGCCACACTGAAAGTTTGTTTCCTACTCATCACTATGACAGTGAAAAGCTTCTTAACAGTATTAATCAGCAAGTTCAATACTACCTCGTTGCCAAAAACAAAGAAGCAAAAAAACCAAAACCGAAAACCAACAAAAAACATTCAAAGGAGAGGGTTTGCATTCCTTCCCCTCTGATTTCAGATTCTAGAAGGGTAACTAAAATCCTGAAGCTAGCAGAAAATTCTGTACGGAACTCTGGTTCAGCCTTGAGTGAATGCATTCATCAAGGTGAAGACTATGAAACCAAGCCAGATCATAACTGAAATATGCTTCAAGGCTCTCTGTGTAAGCCTTCTATCTTGTGCAGAATAGACATTGATGTGGTTTTGGTCTCACTTGCCTTATTTTGAAATTTTTTTTGGATTCTGAGGTGCATTTCAGATGTTAGTTTTAAAAAGCATCTGGTATCAGCCTAGTTCCCTTTGGAGTCAGTGGGGGGCTTCAAGTCATGAAGTGACTATAAACCAAACTCGCCAGAGTGACCAGCTGAAATGGAAAAGAACAAACAGTCCTTCTGGGGAATAAGGCAATTCCCTGGGACTCAGAAGAGCTGCTTTGGTAGCAGGCTCCTAGTGTAATATCAACACATCACTTCTTCAATGCTTCAGTTACCCTTGCTCATAGAGAGACTATTTCCTTACACAGCAGGAAATTATCTGATACCTGGCAAGTAAATGGCCTTACGAACATTGACTCCTAGAACAGTAAGGTCACTCTTCTCTCTCCTGTAACTGCAACTGCAGATCTCTGCAGCAGTAACAATATTTTCTATGAAATCAAGGCCACAACTGGTAGACTTGAAATCTTAGTAAAGAGCAATAGTGTGATTTTACTTACAAAGCTCTGGCACCATAGCTGAACCACACCTTGATACTCCTGCAGATGGCAGTGGTACATGTTCTGGACGTGAGACATCTCCAGACGTTATGCTGTTTGCCTTCTGAATAATAGTGAAGTTACAGCTCTTGCTGCAGTATGAAATATTTTCTTGGAATTCTGCTTCAGGGTTTGAAGCAGATTTGTTTGACTGCCTGCTAACAGCAGCCAAAACAACCCCCTCCTGAAGTCTCCTCCAAAAGGAAAAGCAGGAATTCTGAGACAAGTAAGAGCTGTCTGAAAGATGAGGAGGAGTGAGATCCAAATCTGAGTATGATATTTGGAATGGCATGAGCACTCGCATTACTCTTGGAACTTGGCACTTCAGTAGCTCTTCTCCAAACACACAAACAGTCAGACGTGATGTTTACACATACCTGGACAGTTGGTGAGAAAAACCGTGCTGTCACCCCCTCTAGGAAAAAATAAGACTCCAAATAAGTTTATTAGAGGAGGTCGGCATTGCTTGTAAGGTAGAAAGTGTTCCATTAAACAGAAAAAGTACTAAAGTCTTGATTTCAATACAACCAGCATATTTTGCAAAAGGTAAACTTGCAGAGAGAGAGGAGACTGCAGATAATTCAAAAGAATAATGTAATTTGTTCTTATGAGTGACAATAGAGATCACTTAAACTTTGTTTTTTATAGGCTCTTCCCCTAGCTTTAATCTACCTACCAACTTAGATATTCACAAATGCACTGCTTACTAAACAGGAGGTAGTGCCAGTGCTTAGCACAGCCTCTTTACCCTAAACTGAGCCACTCAAACAGTGTTGCATACAGGTGAAGAATGCTTGTGCAGCACAGGCAGTCCTGTGTGCTAGTTGGAGGCTAACTGGAATATTTTAATGAGAAAAATAAGATTATAGGCTGTGAAAAGAAAACAGTGGTGATGTCCACTCATAGGTTTGCTGAGATGTATAAAAGCAAGGACACAAACATAGATAAGACAGTCTGTTGGGGTTTGTTGGAGTCTGTTTCTCTTCTGCTTGGATCTGTGTAGCCCAACTAATCATTCTGCTACTACCCCCCCTTGCTCATCCTCCCAACTCCCCTTGCATGTAAGGCAGAATCTGAGATAAGGGTAGGGGGGGTAGAAAGAAGGTGGAAGGGTGGTTGGGAGCCCCTCCTGGGGACTCTGATTTCTGGGAGGGGTGTTGTGTTTCTGTATTACCTTTAACTTGTATACAACTATAAATATTTGTAGTATATTGTAAATATTTGCTTGTATATTGTGCTAAGCTGTGAATAAAAAGCTCCATTCCTTAACTTCCATTTGGGTGAGTCTAGTCTGGATGACTTCATTGTGTGGGTGGGGGGCAAGTAACTCCCAAACCATCACATCCTGTCAGCAGTTGCAGTAGAAAAAGCTGTGAAAGCTATCAGGTGTAGGTTCCACACCTTAAGACTTGTTTACCCTAAGCATCACCCACCTAAGATCAATGCGTTGGGAACAGTTTACTTTTTTTCGGCCTATGCGAACTCCTGCAAATGGCAAGCAGCACTTTTCTGCAGATACACAGCAGCTCAGATGATGCTGTGCTGCTGTTCCAGCGTGGGGATTACAGAGCATCTGCACCAGCTGCTGGGCAGTTTGAATGTGTTCTGACAGTGTCTTGAGTTGTTGTTTCACTTCATGGTGATAGCTGAGAAAGTGGTGAAGAAACGTGGGGAGGAAAAGCCAGATAAGAACTAGAAGGAAATACCAAAGAAAGGGTGGGAGGTGTTTGTAAAGCTGAGAGGGGACTAAAAGTGTTGCTGTCCTGCTGTGATTAGCAATTCTTAATTTAGGAAAAGCATGTCTTCCTGGTGCCATAAAACCCTGGCCTCTATCACTTGTGTAAACGTTCCTAGAACAGCAAAGTTTTCTTGTGGAAGAGATGTCTATTTGGAGTTTTCACCAGAAATATTTGTTTAAAAATATGATCAAATCATTGGTTCACAGTAAGTAGCTTCAGTACATCCAGGGTGCTAGGACTCCTGTCTCATTTGTATGATGAAGCTATCTAGAGAGAACCCCATCTACAATTTGTTTCTGCTTAATTGCAGAGCTAATATCCCCCAGGACTGATAACTTGTGTTGACCAGCAACTTGTTGGAAACAGCTCATGGCAGAGGCAAAAGGACAGAAACTGAGAAACAATTTTGCAAAGCAGAGCTTCTGCAGAACCTGGGAGATGTTTTCTCAAAGTTTGCTTTCATCTTTCTTCCAGTGAAAAATGCTATGTAAAAGAAAACTGTGTTGCTTACAAGATTAAAAAAATCTTTAATGAGATTGGAACTTTATCCTCCTGTTTATCTGAAGAGAAACTGACTCAGTTGTCTCGGGGTGGGGCGGTGGAAGGATATCTATTGATATCTTTTTGCTTCCACAATAAGAAATGTCATTCACTAGATAACATTTCTTTACTGTCTTGTATTGCTTTATCAATATCATGATGAAACAGGTCCTTTGGTAGTTTAGTTGTGTTTATGGAAAAAAGTGAGTGTTGTGTCAAACAAGCTGTTGAGAGGTTTTAAATCTGAACAATTATTTGCCACAAGATTTTTTTTTTTTTTTTTTTAGTGTGTGGATAGTAGAAAGTGCTTTTTAGCTGTTGCCGATGTATTGGTTCAATTGATCTTTTTCATTTCCTTTTTGTCAGTCTGGAAACCCTTGGCCTAGTTTTCCAAGGAAACATGACATGCAATCATGTGATTTGGATATGGTCATGTACCTCTCTGTGCTGCTGAAGCAGCTTTTTTACCCACCAGCAAATTTTAGCCAAACTAGAGAGCATTGGGAGACTCCAGGCAATTCACAGTTTTATAGATTCATGACAATCACGAGCCTGTTACAGAGGGGAAAGTTATAAGTATCCCAAATTTAGGAAGAACTTCACTGAAAATTCACACTCAGTTTGCTAACAGTAAACTCCCAGTTCAAATTAATATCAAACCAGGCTCCAAGAGCTCTTCTGCTCACAGAACTACTTGCTACGTGTAAAATATTGGCCAAGGGGAAGTTAGATCCAAATGCTGCCTGTGCATTGATAATCCCCTGTGTATTTAGACGTATCTGGAATAGGTGTGAAGAGATAAATGGAAATGCTATGTTTTATGATTTATTAAACCTTGAGTTGACGCTTTGACATAAACAGAAGTGCAGAAAAAGCATTGATAAGACTCTTATTAATTGCTTTTTGTCTGGGAAATCTGTTTGGAAAGTGGCCTGTTATTGCTGCTTTCTCCCTTGCAATAGCATGCTCGACTTGATGGGGGTAATTTGCTGCTTCATTCTTCTATAAATGACACTGAAAGAATCCTTTTGACATGTTATTGCTGTTTGCATTCTCATTCTGTTGTTCAGAACTTCAACAGCTCTGAAGAAAATTAACCAATGGCCCACCACTTATATTATTTGTTTGGGTTTTTTTTTCTTGAGATGCTTTATGTCATGAAAATACATTTAACAAGTAAAAAGATGATATTTTTATAAGAACATTGTTTACTGCCTTAAAGTGTTATAAAGCTAATAATTGTGAAGTTCTCCTACCTTCTAAACAGAAAATCAGTTTTTCTAGTATTACTTCCTTGCTGAGGAAATGTCTTGAGAAGGAAAACTGAAAACACATTCAGGTCTACACTTCTAATATTTCATACTCAAGGCAATTGCTCTTCTCACCTACTACTTTGAGAGCTTGTGCACAAAACACTTTGTGTCACTCACCTCCCAGTTACAATACTGATGGAAGGTAAGAAAGTTCAGCTAGAAGTCACTGGCTCTTCTGGTTTACTTTAGCAGGTGATGGTTGTTTATATATCTCTCACCTATCTCTTGCTTCACTTAAATCTCTGGGCATGGATAAAAGTTGATGAGGTATTTTTTTGATGTTCCGTGTATAGTTATTTTGTGTTCAAAAAAGGGCTGTAAATGTCACAGCTTCCATCTCTCCAACAATACTGCTGCTGTGCCAGAGGTAAACCACTGAAGTAGGCCATTCTTCAGAGGTATGCTATTAATATTGCTACCAGCTGCAGCTGACAGTCAGGATTCGATGACAAGTTACAATCAGTCAGTGCTTCTTGACAGTGTTGCAATATGATTATGTAGAATCATACAATGGCTTGAGTTGGAAGGAACCTTAATGATCATTGAATTCCAACCCCACTGCCGTGGGCAGGGACACCTCCCATTAGACCAGGTTGCTCAAAGCCTCATCCGGCCTGGTCTTAAACACTTCCATGGATGAAGTGTTCACATCTTCTCTGGGCAACCCATTCCAGCATCTCATCACCCTCATAGTAAAGAACATCTTCCTAAGGTCTAATCTAAATCACAGTATCACAGTATAGCAAGGTTGGAAGAGACCTCAAAGATCATCAAGTCCAACCCATTACCACCGACCTCAAGACTAGACCATGGCACCAAGTGCCACGTCCAAACGTGCCTTGAACACCTCCAGGGACGGTGACTCCACCACCTCCCTGGGCAGCCCATTCCAGTGGGGAATGATTCTCTCGGTGAAGAACTTCTCTCCTCACCTCTATCTATCCTCCTTTAGCTTAAAACCACTCTCACTTGTCTTATCACCATGTGACATTATAGTCTCTGCCTAGCTTTCCTGTCAGCGCCCTTCAGATACTGGAAGGCTGCTGATAAGGTATACCCAGGCCCTTCACTTCTCCAGGCTGAACAACCCCAACTGTCTCCATCTGTCTTCATAGGAGAGGTGCTCCAGTGCTCCGATCAGTTTTGTAGCCCTCCCTGGACTCTCTCCAACAAATCCATGTTCTTCTTGTGTCGAGGGCTCCAGAGCCTCCTTTGACCTGCCAGGCAGTCATGTTTTGATTATAGCCCAGTCTATAGTTGGCCTTTTGGGCTGCCAGTGCATGTTACCAGCTCACGTCAAGTGCCTCATCAAATAGCACCCTCAAGTCCTTCTCTGCAGGGCTGCTCTCCATCCATTCATCATCCAGCCTGTATTTGTTCTTGGGAGGGATTACCCTGACTCAGATGCAGGGCCTTGCATTTTACCTTGTTACATTTCATGGGCCCACTTCTCCAGCCTGTCAAGGTCCCTCTGGATGGCATCCCTTCCCCTGCAGCATGCTGACCACACCACATGCCTTGGTGTCATCAGCAAACTTGCTAATGGTGCATTCAATCCCCCTGCAATGATGTTCAACAGCACTGGTCTCAGTACCAGTCCCTGAGGAACTCCATTCTCACAGGTATCCATCTGGACATCAAAGAACTGAGCACAACTCTTTGAGAGCAGTCATCTAGCCAATCTGCTGGACCATCCATCAACTCTGTGTCCTTTCAATGAAGAGATCAGGATGTAGTACAACATCATCGGTGTTATATTATTTCTACTCCTCCATGAGAACAGCATTCTATTTTTTGCTATTAAGGAAGCCACATTGCCTGGAAAGATGTCTATATAAAGAAGACATATGCTGTATTTCTTCAAATGTCATTTATTATGTTTAATGTACAGCTTGAAAAGGAAGACTCCATTAAGAGCTGTACTCAAAGATGCTTAAGATTTTTCACAGGAATTGAATACAGGCAGGGAACAATGCCTGACCTTCAAATAATCTTATAAATCTAAGTACTATGTGTAAAACAATGCTCTTTACCTTCTGTTTACAAGAATATCTCCTGGCTGGACTCAGGAGAGCCAGCTGCCAATGGGAATACTGGTGCACCAGCAGGGAGAAACTACTGGAAAGATGCGATACATTCCCCTGCAGTCCCTGCTCTTTAAGCACAGAGAGGGGGCTGCATTCTGCAGTCTTCAGCATAGTCTGCTATGAAAGCAGCTGACCCATGCTAGGGTAAAAAAAAAAAAAAAATCTATGAAGACCTTTTTAAAAGAAAGAGACAGGAATAAGTTTGTACTGCCAACTTCAGCCCCAGGGAAAGATGGGGGTCTTTCATGCAGCAGGCTGAATAGATTGCTATATCAAATATTTCACAGCATGCTTACAGCAGCCAGGCCAGAAACTCAGGCATGGGGACACCAAAGGTCCTCATAGGAAAAGTGCTTCTATTCTTCTTCATACCACACCAAATCACTCATCAGTCACATGGGAAGAGATGGAGGGATTTCCTCCATGAAATCATGGGAAAATGTGTAACTCCTCCAAGCTATGGCAGTGAAATCAGATTTCTGTTGGGGAGAGAAAAATCTGAAAAAAGTAATGGGGGGCTGCTTAGAGCCTCAGAAGGAAAAGGAACAAAAAGCAGAGGGAGAGATGACAGAAGGAAATTGGGACAACATATGTCGAAGTACCTATTTCAAGTCTGAAAAATGTGTGGTGGTTTTCCCCTTCAATACAAACAGCCCTTTCATTAGTGCACCAACGGCTTTGCTAGTGGTCAGAAGTTAAATGGTCTGGCAAAGAAGTGCTTAAACAGCATTTAAGATTTCTTGATCGGATAGAAACACATCTCCACCAAATAAATGTATCATTATTATTGAGTTAAATTGCTGTGGTTTTGTGCACCTTCAGAAACTTTAGTGTGTTCTTGGAGAATGTGGAGCAAAAATTAACTCTGAGGCTAGCACAATATTTGCATTAATCCCTCCTGTTGTGATATCTGGAAAAAAGTTCTTTCTTAGAATCATGGAATCTTAGAGGTTGGAAGGGACCTCTAGAGATCAAGACCAAATTTCCTGCCAAAGCAGGATCACTATCTAGGGTAGTTTGCACACGAACACATCCAGGCAGGTTTTTAAAGTCTCCAGAGAAGGAGACTCCACAACCTCTCTGGCCAGCCTGTTCCAGTGCTCTGTCACCCTCACCGTAAAGAAGTTTCTCCTCATGTTAAGGTGAAACCTTCTATGTTCCAATTTGTAGCCATTGCTCCCTGTCTTATTGCTGCTGATCACCAAAAAGAGATTGGCCCCACCCACTCGACACCCACCTCTCAGATATTTGTATACATTGATAAGATCTCCTCTCAGTCTTCTTTTCTCCAGGCTAAGCAGCCCCAGGTTTTTCAGTCTCTCTTTGTAGGGGAGATGTTCAAGTACCCCAGTCATCCTCATGACTCTCCAATGGACTCTTTCCAGCAGGTCTGTCTCTCCTGAACTGGGGAATCCAAAACTGGGCATAGTATTCCAGGTGTAGTCTTATTAGGGCAAAGTAGAGGGGGTGAAAAACCTGCTGGACACGCTTTTCTTGATGCACCCCAGGAATCAGGAATTTACACAGCCCTTTACTGTAAATCTAGACATGTCTTAAATACAGTACTACTGCTTTACACAGAGCCACACTTCTCTGGAAGTCTGGCTGCAGAATGAACATTACTGCAAAGCTGGATAGTTTCAAATACAAAGTGCTGATTTTCCAGAAGTTGTTATCAGTAGCCTTTCTGCTTTATGTACTGTTAAACTGGTGTGCAACAGGCTGCCGCCAAACTTTTGTTCCACGTTTTGCTGAATGAAGAATGAATGCAAGGCAGCTGAAATACATTCCTTGCAAAGAGTAAATATGAGCAAATCAGGAGCTGCTGCAGGGATTGAAAAGACATTACGTGGGATACCAGCAGTGTTTGCTGCAGTGATGCTTATTTCGGAATTGTGGGAGAAGAAAGCAAGGTGCTGACACTTACTGAAATTGCCAGAGCTATTATATAAGTAATTTAACAAACAAAACCAAACAAAACACACAATTAACAACAAAACCAAACAAAACTGCCAACAGACAAGAAAATCACTACTCCAACTCTAAGTTGTTAGCTATGGGAGAAAAGTTCTCATTTGTGTCTATTTTTGCACCTAGGAGAAGTTTGATAGCAGATTGACAATTTGTCTTCTGAGAATCTCTGTAACAGCCATGAAGAGCTGCCATTAGCCTCAAAAGTCTGGTGAAGCATAAGCATGTACAGACTGTGTCACCTAATCACACTGGTCATAAAGCCACTCCTTTAGCTGAATGTCGCATGGGACTTGCATCAAATCTGTTGGCAAATCTGACCTCTCTTGCTAACTGTCCAGGACCCTTCACACCCCAGGGTCTACTTACCTAGGAACTCTGGTAAAAGTTGTTGCGGAAGGATGGGTGATGTTTTCTGAAATGGAAACTGGTACTATAGTGGGCCATACAGGAGGGATCAAACTTTGGTTCGATCTGATGATATGTGCCTAAAATGTGTTCTGGAGACAGAAGTCTCCTATCTACCACACAGGCTTGGCATAGTTAATGTCACCGTAAGCATATCTTGTCATGTCAGTACACCGCTTTCTTCAGCTTGCCAAGTGAGGCAGCTATGATACCACAGCAAGAGCACATCTAGCTCCAGTTGTCACTCTTAAGTGGCTTTGTAATCCCACCAGCCTCCTGAGTCAAAGGTATACTAAATTCAAGATCACTGCTTGCCTTTTATGAGAAACAAGGTGAATTTTTCATTCAGTCTTCCAGGTTTTCCTAGTCCTCAATGTGGTGCAGCAGGAGCCATTCTGGAGGTGTCTGTACATAACTGAGGGGCCCATTCAGGCAGAGAGAAGACGAGGGGCTCCATCTAATGGCTTAAGGACTCCTGTTCCAAATGAAAAAATTAGAGTAGGGTCTTAGACCAGCCTTGCACAGGTTTCTGAGGGTTTGGATACAGCAAAATGTGAAATGATAATCTGTCAGATTTCACAAAAGGCCACTGTTGATCAGGGTGTGCTCTCATTTAGACAGCCATCATTATCAGTCATAATTTCACCAAATGCTGTGACTAATTTTTGATCCTGGTATTTGGCAACTGACAAACTTAATTTCAAATAAAGACTAAAATTTGGTTGTATCACACAGGATTTTCATTTTTAATCAGAACCCAGCTAGTTATGTCTGGGCTTTTGAGTTTTTAAGTCCAAAGTGCTGCAGTCACAGCAAAATTAAATTTGCTCATCTCCATCTGTCAAAGCAAATCTTAAATTAGCAAAACTATTTGAAACTAAAAATATCAACGTTCAAAAATACTCATGTCTTTCAATATTTGTGAAAAATCTGATTCTAATTTGTATATTTCTAAATATACATAGATGCAGTTGATGAAGCTTTACCTGCATGTCAGTTACCAAACCAGGTCTAAGCAGCTTATTTTGTGTGGTGGGAAAAGGATTATGAATATTTAATTCCAAGTAAGAAATAAAACTGGTCAGAACCCAAATATTTTCCATCTCATCTCTAATGTATGAGAGCTTTTAAAATGGGTTTCAAAGGTATTTGATAACTTTCCTTCTATTTTAACACAACTATGTTATGTCAACAATGTTCTAAAGGAAGAAACCCTTTCTGCGAAACATGGATTTATATTTAACTGGTGCCCTTTCTTCTTCCCTTTCTAAAATGCCTCCTTGAATTACAGCATCACAATAGAGGTATAAGACTGTAAATGAGGATATGACCCAAGATACTCAGAATCTACCTGCTTCTCACTGTGTAGTTCACCAGCTGATTTGTGCATCTGTGTTTTTCTTTACTCTCCCATCAATGTTTGTATCTAAGCAATTATGAAGGCTTCTCTTTCCCTGTGGTTGGTCGACATGATTCTTTATGTTGTAATTTTGTATGTTTCAAATTAGTGACTTCTCTGAGTAACTGAGGATATGTGGGCTGGACAGAATGTATTAGGGGAAATATAACTAAACATGGAGGGGGGAAAGAAGGAAATTGCAGTAATTGAAGTCAACCAGCCTGGTGAGGTGTTTAGCATCATTGGTTAATTTCATTCACGTGGTCTTGTGGGCAACCAGGCAGACAAAATGACACTTTACTTTTTTTTTTTTTTTTTTTTTTTCCCCCATGACTTCTCCCCTCCAAAGTTTGTGAATGGAATCCCCTAAAAGCATGAAAAAAACAGCCACTGCTACTGTATCTGCAGCTAGCCCTCCAACAGGCAGAGGAGCTGCCAGCACAGCTGGGAACTTGAATTGTAAAAGCACCTGACGTGCATCCACTTTTTCTACTGCTCTTCTTTTTCAGTCTGATTCCTCACACTTTGCTGCTTTTTTCTCATTTAACCTCTCCAAATATGTCTTTACTGAACATGCTATGTACCAGTGCAGAAGTAACACCTTAAATTCAAATTAACTCCATGGCAGTGCATATGGATCCTGAATTTGGCAGGAATTCAGACAAGATCTTGGAAGTTCCACTATATAAAATTTGGGGGTATAAAGTTTTTTTGGGTTTGCCAATTCATCTTACAGATTCTTCGTATTTACAGTTTGGCTGTGTGAAAATAGATTCAATGTTACGTTTAGATGTCCACTTACTTCCATTGTCTGGGTATCTGTAATTCTGATTTATTAAAGCTTTCTCAAAACTTTGAATTTAAATTAAAAACAACAATATGTTTAAGGTTGCTCAAAACATAGTCTGGGCTTGTAACCAGCGTTATAGGAAACTGTTTAATTAGTATTAAGAGAACTTCGGAAGACTAGATCTAACTGGAGTTCAGCTGGTTATTGGAAGGGAAAAAGGCCTACAGTCCTGCAGTTTGTCCATCTGCTGGTTTCTCTTTCTCAATGACACTTGAATTTACTGTTAAGTTCCAGTTACACTTGACAGAGGGACTCTGGGAACACGAGGCTTCTAGACGCTTCATGAAAACCAGCAACTGGTCAAAGAAGAACAGTCCAGACTACTGCCACCCCAGTTAGTGGCAGCCAGTTCCTGATATGTGCTTAGTTGTCAGGGACACAAAAGGGCAGTGGGCAATGACTTGTATGCTGTGGTTGGGAGGGGAAACAGGCATCTGGGAGCACTGGGGAAAGAGGCAGATATCTACAGGAAAAAATGGGTAGGGAACAGGTGGCTACAGGCCTGCTACTCAGAAAACAACTTGTTTGCTTACTGAAAAAAAAAAATAAAAAAGAGCAGGACGGGAGAATGTGATGAGAGAAGTAGTTTTGTGAGGCCTCCCTCCCCTAGTCTTTAAAGACTACTTATCCAGAGGTGAGAAGTGGTGGTCTTAGGCATGCTTCTCTGGGGAAAAAGAAAAAAAAACAAACTTTTCATTAATGTGTTGGACAGAATGTTTCTGCAGTTCTGTGGTTTCTCTGCCTTACAGACAATTGTATGCAGTTTTTTGAAGGGTGTCAGGGTGTCACCAAGTTTCCCAGCAGCCATACTTAGAGCAGTTTTTCATATGCAAAGTCAAAAATTAATTGAAAGGACAAGATATTTAGGTCTTTCAGTGGTATAGTCAATATAGTGGTCCAAGATGTTGACACGTCTGCTTTGAACAAATAAAAGCCACCTGTGATAGTTTTCATTGCCTACCATTGGAGCTGCAGCACAGTTGCCAAGACATGGGCAGCTCTGTCTAAGCAGACAGAACTCAGGAGAAATAACAGTTGGACGTGTGCCTAAACATTTTCAGTTTTCTATAAACTCATCTGTAAATAGCAGAACTAAAAAATACAGGCATCATGTACCTCATTAAATAAAATGAGATAAAAATAGATAGTGCTCAACATCCCATTATGGAACTATGCAGTACCTGGGTTTGAGTATGATAAATCAGATCATGAAAGCTTTGTCTTTTTTCTGTATGGATTTGCAACTATATACTCTTCATGTTTTAATGAGTGAAAATTTGTCATATAGTGGGAGAATTTTTATGCATTTGATAAATGAAAACATCCTGGTAACTACTCTGACTAAAAGTATAGAGAACAGTTTCTCAACTACTCCTTAACTCTTTGAAAATAATTTCTGTTTGCCAAGAAAATATATTAGTACTCTGCCACTCCATAAGTAAATCTTTCACTAATACATTTGCAAATATATATATTGCCTAACAGTAATTTAATTTCCCCCAGTAACGATTTGGAGTGCTCACATATATTTTTATCATAGTTTTCAAAATCATTCAGGATTAAAAACTGCTAGATGCCTTCTGTCTGGGAGGAACTTCATAAGAAATGTTACTGTGTTCTAATAATCAGTACTGTGTACTGATGCCATCAGGTACATGTAGAGAGGACTTAAAAAGTGAGTAAAGTAAGTTCATGCTATGGAGCAGAAAAATATGCATCTTTATACTGTGCATTTCAGTATGTGCTAAAAACAGATCTGATTTTTGTATACAATATTGTGTGTACTGTTGTACCCTAAGTATTCATGAGGGAACAGGTCGAGCCTTCCTAATTAGAAAGGCTTCTTCTCATATAGGAACTTTTGAATCCATCTGTGCTCTATCCTGTGGGAAGAGCTCTTAGCAGCTGCTTCTTTTAAAAGAAACTCAAGCAAGATTTCTGATCTGTGAGATAGATTTGACACAAATCTATTCTTCCTTTTCTTCTTGTACTGTTGCATCCCAGTATACACAGCTCTAGTTATCTGCAAGAAGACCTCAACAGCTCCATCCTAACTATATAAACCCCTTGCAACTTGCTTGTTTTCAACAAGGTCTACAGGTTAGACTGAAAATAAATACTGCATAAGCAGAATTTCACTTCTCTCTACCTTTTAAGAATCTTTATTCTTACATTCTAGCTGACGTACAAACAAAACTTACATGTATTTTCCCTTTCTGTACTCTTTGTTCAGATGCTCCGCTGAATACTGTGACAAAGCATACTAGATGAAACATTTAGAATCATAGAATGGCTTAGGTTGGAAGGGACCTCAAGGATCATCTAGTTCCAACCCCCTGCCATAGGCAGGGACACCTCCCACTAGAACAGGTTATTCAAGGCCTCATCCAACCTGGCCTTGAACACCTCCAGGGAGGGAGCATCCACAACATCTCTGGACAACCTGTTCCAGTGCCTCACCACCCTCACTGGAAAGAACTTCTCCCTAATGTCTAGTCTAAATCTCCCCTCTGACAGTTTAAACCCATTACTCCTTGTCCTGTCATTACAAGACTTTGTAAATAGTCCCTCCCCAGCCTTTCTGTAGGCCCCCTTCGGATACTGGAAGGCTACTACAAGGTCTCCTTGAAGCCTTCTCTTCTCCGGGCTGCAGAGCCCCAACTCTCGTAGCCTGTTCTCACAGGAGAGCTGCTCCAGCCCTCTGATCGTCTTCAGGGCCCTCATCTGGACTTGCTCCAGCAGTTTGATGTCCCTCCCATGTTGGGGGCTCCAGAACTGCACACAATATTCCAGGTGGGGTCTGAATTCTAATCTAGAAATTTCTGTAATACATGAAGTTGATTGCTTGTAATTGATCCTGCTGTTCACATTGCCAGCAAGACCTCACTGCAGGTGTTTTAATAGAAACTCTAGAAATTCAAACTGATTTCTAAGGATTTAAAAAAAAAAAAAAGTCTACTTTGACTTTCTTTGATTTACTTTCACTTCAACATTGGCTAAAATGCTAGTAAAAGAAAACAGAATCATAGAATGGTTGGAAGAGACCTCCAAAGGTCATCTAGTCTGACCCCCTCTGCAGTAAGCAGGGGCATCCTCAACCAGATCAGGTTGCCCAGAGCCCTGATGAGTCCCACTATGAACATCTCTAACAGGATGCTAACCACCTCCTTGGGCAACCTGTTCCAGTGTTCCACCACCCTCATGGTAAATAACTTGTTCCTAAATAGACTCTATACTTTTCTTTAGGACAATCCAAAAATGTTGACATCATAGGATATAAGCATGATCCAAATTTGGATATCTAGCTTCACCTCCTCCTCCTAAGCATCTACTTCTAAACTGACTTGTGAGTTGTTTTGCACATCACAGGCTAAAGAAAGGAAGTGCATGAAACCAGTTATGTCCCTATCTGTAAATGAAGACAAAAAGCGTTCCTGGAGACTTTGCTCTGTCATCCTCCTTTCCTTCATTCATTCTGCTGAGCAGCGTAAAAGTGACTGTCTAGTGTGGTATCTGGGCTGCTAAAGGATTGACTCTATTCAGTAATTATGCTCTGAATCTCTTGACAAGGGATTGTTTCCTCACTGACAGGAGAGAGACTTTCTCAGAAGCAGCTGCTGTGATTATTGTGCACAGGTATCAGTCTTGTTGTGCCAACCCACTCAAACAAATAATTTATTAAGGTCTACTCTCACAACTCTCTACAAGCATAACTCTGTAGTGTGAAACAATGCAGCTCATTACTTGGAGTCAATCTGTCTATATTCTTCTCCATTTTGGAGGGAGATTGCCCATAATCATTCACAGATATTTTATCCTGCCTACAAAATGACATGTTGTAACAGTCTCTTACATAATGTAATTATACTTTAGCTCATACTGCATGAAATTATGAAATTCAGACTACTGCTGGGAAACGCCTTTGTCTGACATTAAAACTAAAATGCTTCACAATAATGCTAAGCTATAGAGCATGGTCAGGTTAAAAAAAAAATGAAATGGAAGTAGAGAATGTTTCTGGTATAGTGTGAGTGGAGATGAGATATGAGTTGCCTCAAAGCACTAGAGCAGGTCTGTGGAGACTCCTGATGCCTTTGCAGCAGTGCAGATGCACTTTTGAGGGTCTAGCTCTGATGTTACTGTAGATGTGCTTATGATGTGCTCTAACACTGAACATGTTTGTCCTTAGTATCAGATGCTGGCTGGTAGCTACAATATTCTTAACATTAATTTACACTTACAATGCATCAATAAATGAGACCAAAGATGCTACTCAGTCACTGGTCTCAATACCTTTGTCCTGAGGAGAAAGTAAATTCTTGTATTTTCTTGTAGAAGGCTCTGTATCAACTTCGTAATTAGGCAGCTATTCCAGCTGATGGATGATAGAACATATGTCAATTTCTCCTCCTGCTGGAGCTGAAGCCAGGCTGAGAAGGTGTTCTACATCTCTTCCTTCCCCTTCTGCAACTGAGTGAAAGTCTAGTCCAAAGTTGAGAGCACCTGTTTTCTGCTACACAATTGATAGGTCAGTGTGTGTCCTGGTTTAACACATTCTGCTCTAAACAAGACTCACCCCCATCATTGAAAGCAGCAAGCCCTGAGGGTTGGGCTAAGAAGAGTTTAATGTAAGTAATACAATGTACAATTACCTTAGCTATTTCACAGAAAAGCAGAAGCCAGCCATAAAGCAATCTTGCCCACCCCTCAAGCCTGCAGCCGGCCCAGTGAAAAAGAGCAACACCCAGTATTAGAAACCAGAAGCAGCAACAGGACACAGGAAGCCTGTTAACAATCTGAACTACAAGTTCCATGATAATCTGCTCCAGCCAGCAGTTTCACTTTAAAAATGGCATGCTGTCAGCAGGGTATCAAATACTCATCAGCAGATTCAACAGGCTGTCTCAACTGGTTTCCCAGACAAAGCAGGAAAGTGTGTTTCACTATTTGTACAATAAAAATAAAACAATGTTTAAATTGAAAATATCCAGCAAAACACAGAATTCACAATTTAGCCTCACTGTTGGTATTAGATCCTCTGGAATCAGAGTACCATTAAACTGCACTCAGTAAAACTAAAACCCAAGGGTGGCTATAGCTGACTAGTAAAAAATGGGTAACCTTGTTTGGAAAGCCTATTGCATATGATACAGTAACATACACAATAAATGGAACTGAAATGCCCGAAATGCAAAATCACAGTGTAAAACAGTATTTAAAATAATATAATGATCCTAAATACAGGGCTAGGAGCAGTGATGCTCTTTTCAAATGGAAACAGGCATGAATTGCCCTGCTTCTTTGCTGAACAAGATAGCTTAGTAGTC
Organism: Ramphastos sulfuratus; assembly: GCA_013399055.1. Lineage (NCBI taxonomy): Eukaryota > Metazoa > Chordata > Aves > Piciformes > Ramphastidae > Ramphastos > Ramphastos sulfuratus. Next base: position 79,130 of record WBNM01005827.1, on the reverse strand, counting down.
ACATTCTGGATTAAAAGGAGAGAGGGATTCATCATTCACTCTGGCAATTAGTCCTAGCACATAAGAAAGCTGTATAATTAATGCTAGATATTTTAAAACCATGAATTGCAATTCCTGTGTAAGCTTTGCAAATGGGAAAATGTACCCTGGCAATATTTCTGAAGAGGTAGGGACAGCACCTGCTGAGATTTATCTATTTAAGTCAGAAAATGAAAGCCAGGGATCTGAAAGATACCAAAAGGTTATGGCTTGTCCTTCTGCACAAATTATATGGGCTTACCTTACAGGTAGGATCTGCTAACGACTTGTAAGTTAACCCTAAATGTAGCAAATATTTTTAGTTTTGAAAGATATTTCCAACCACATATTTTACAGCTGAGAAGCACATTCATGCCAGTTCTCCAAAGATGCATCATCAGAAGAGGTTATTGTTGCTCTAATCACAATTAACTGACATCTTATAAAAGCCATCATCTTAAGGGAACACATATATCTTTAAAATTTTGGGACTGAGAGCCCCAGAGAGTAGTTTAAGGCCTCATCACTACTAGAAATAAAATTGGCAGACACAGTGAAAGAAATATAAAATCGAGTCTTGAAAGAGACAAACCCTTTTCTCCTTCATGCAATGTCTACTGTGAAGCTGTAAAAGCTGTTTACACTAAAATCTCGGTATCATTTAAAATATAAATCTGAAGGTTCCACAATCAAGGGGAAGTCATGTTTGACCAACCTGATAGCCTTTTATGAGGACATAACCAGGTGGAAGGTGGATTGATGATGGCAGAGCAGTGAATGTGGTTTATCTTGATTTCAGTAAAGCATTTGACATTGTCTCCCACAGCATCCTTCTGGCTAAACTGAGGCAGTGTGGTCTGGATGATCAGGTAATTAGGTGGATTTGGAACTGGTTGAAAGAAAGAAGCCAGGGAGTTGTGGTCAATGGGATGGAGTCCAGTTGGAGGCCTGTAACTAGTGGGGTCTCACAGGGACCAGTTCTGTTCAATATATTCTTCAATGACCTGAACGAGGGCACAGAGTGCACTGTCAGCAAGTTTGCTGATGACACCAAACTGGGTGGAGTGTCTGACACCAGACAGCTGTGCTGCCATTCAGCAAGACTTGGACAGGCTGGAGGGCTGGGCAGGAAGAAATTTAATGAAATTCAACAAGGGCAAGTGTAGAGTCTTGTACCCGGGAAAGGACAACCCCAAGTACAAGTATAGTTTGGGGACTGACCTGTTGGAAGGCAGTAAAGGGCAAAAGTATCTGGGGGTCCTAGTTGATGGGAGGTTGACCATGAGCCAGCAGTGTGCACTTGTGGCCAGGAGGGGCGTGGCCAGAAGGGGCGTGGCTAGTAGGTCAAGAAAGGTTCTCCTTCCCCTTTACTCTGCCCTGGTGAGGCCACATCTGGAGTATTGTGTCCAGTTCTGGGCCCCCCAGTTTGAGAGGAACATGGAAGTGCTTGAGAGAGTCCAGTGTAGAGTCACAAAGATGATTAAGGGAATGGTACGTCTCTCTTACAAGGAGAGACTGAGGGAGCTGGGGCTCTTGAGTTTGGAGGAGACTGAGGGGTGACCTCATCAATGTTTATAAATATGTAAAGGGTGAGTGCCAGGAGGATGGAGCCAGGCTCTTCTCAGTCATGCTCAAGGACAGGACAAGGGGCAATGCGTGGAAGTTGAGCATAGAAGTTTCATTTAAACATGAGGAGGATTTTTTTTCAGTGTGAGGGAGACGTAATATTGGAACAGGCTGCCCAGGGGGGTTGTGGAGTCTCCTTCTCTGGAGATATTCAAAACCTACCTGGACACACTCCTGGGTGATCTGGTATAGGTGATCCTGCTCTGGCAGGGGGTTGGACTAGATGATCTTTCAAGGTCCCTTCCAGCCTGACATTCTGTGATGCTGTGATTTAATGGATTCAGACCTTAACATATTACATTGCAACAACCAGAACAAATGGCGCCAACTCTTGCTATTTGGTATCTCCTAGGAGCCAAGAAAATGTGAGAAGTTTTCATCTAAATTTATATTTTTGCGCTTATATTTAAATCTGTGGCCCTCTTGGCTGTGAAGAAAGCCTTGAAAGGGGAAACCCAAATCCATCACTGAGGTAGACAGAGAACATTTGGTGAGATAACCATCTTAGTGCTTAGTTGTGTTTCACATTGTTTTTATTGTATACTTGCCTTGCTGTTTTAGTAAAAAAAGGTGATTGCTCTGACATCTGTCCTGCCATGTCTAGCTGATAGCTAGATTTTCTACTTGTAACAATGCCTTGAATAACTTTATCTTCTGGTGTAGTTTCTTCAGTGACTCCATTGCAGGCATCTGTTTTTCCTTGCTGACAAACCTCTCTCCAGGTGTCACAGTTTCTTATTATTGTGCCTCCCAGAAACAGGGAAGCTTTCAGAAGTTTTAATACAGGATTTTTTTTCCAGTAAACCCACTGAGTACTCCAGTACTTTCATGTACTTGAATGACTAGGAAGGAATTAATTCTTTCTGCCCTTTTATTCAGGCAAAGACTCCAATGAGAAGTACTGTCTCTCTCTGGAACTCTTCCTTCATGATCCAGAATTTCTATGCTTTCTGCAAATGAAAGGTTATAGTCAGAAGTTTCCCTTACTAACTCCCCAAGACCCCACCACCACCACCCCCCGCCAACTTTTAAGACTAGGACCCAGGTACAACAGTTCAGATGTTAGAGTGAGTCTGATCCAAGAGCTTAGACAGGCCAGCTTATTTTCAGTGAATTTTCTTTTCATCTCTAAAAATACTTTGCGCATTGTATGATCCCCACTGAGTATAAACTCAAAGGTGTTGAATGCACTGCTATGACACCACAGATCTGGCTGATTATCACAACCCAATTATAACTAACAGCTAACCTGACAGTCAAGATCAACTCTAGTCTGACCAGCAAAGCCTTAGAATATCCACTTAATGACAGCGCACATTGAATATCTAAGTAAATGTGATGCTGTGGCCTGGTCAGATGACTCTAAAGCATCTTAAAACTCAGGTATCATGGCAAGGGCTTCAAGGACGGCTCAAAGTGGCTAAAAAGATGCAAGTAGGCACAGATAACTCTTCCCTAGATAAAGGTGGAGGGAAGGAGAGGAAGGTTATGCAATGCTACTTGGAAAGTATCATGGATAGATCCAAACTTTCCATCTAAGAATTAAAATTGAACTTCTGAAAGGTGGTAACTTAAAGGTGAATGCTGAGGCATTATCTGTCACCAGGAGTCCTGACTGCTGGCTAACTGCTCTACTGACTTTCAGGGAAACAGTTCTAGTAAGGGTCCTCATGCCAAACTTCAGGTAAGAAGCAATGTGAAATATTACAGGGAATATTATGTTACCAGCATTGAGGAAATCGAGTGCTTTACTACTAAATCTCAGGAAACCTTGACTGACAAGTTTAGTCATCTGAAAATGAGTCAGGGAAAATCCTGTGATGCACACTAGGGTGCAACCCGGGAATTCCTATTGTAAAGAACTCATGGCATGTACTTTGGTACTATGTATCGCCATTGTTGACCGTGGGATGGAAGCAAAACGAATGGCGAGCTGTTGCTTCATTAGAATTGATAAATACATGAGTAATGTCATACAACCCTGTCATGTTAATTCCTTGAATTTGTCTTCCAATGGAAATTACCAAGGAGAAGGTATGAGTCACAATCAGCACAGCAGAAATAACCTGAAAATACCTGCTGCTGCAGTGGCCTTTTGCTTGCAGAAACAGGAACATGATCTTTCACGCAATTTACTTTTCGCAGCACAGTAAACCCTGCCGCTTCAACGTGCACACTCTGCACCTCATATGCTGTTCTCCTCAACAACCCAAACTTTAAAAGTTTCCTGATCCGATGCGCTAAGAGTCTGAGAAGAAAGGATTTTTTTTCCTCGCTGACTGGTTATGCTGTGCTCTCGTCAGGAACCGAACTCCCCAAACGGGGACGCACCTGCCTGAGGAGGGGCAGCGCGCTCCCCGGCAGCTCCCGTTACATGGCGGGAGCCTTGGAAAGACGCTGTAAAGAGCAAATCCCCCTCTTTGGTGCGCAAACTCAGCCACAAAAACACCAAGGGCAGCATCAGGGAGCGGAAACCCCTCCGTCTCAAGCGGCACCGCTGACAGAAGCACAGGCACTAACGGCGCGCATAGGTGAAGCGTCCCTCCAGCAACCCTGATCACGCAGCGCGCGGCAGCGGGGACACACGGATTACATAACACACGCCCAGAAGACGCGCAGCACAGCAGACCCGTGGCCCCCACGGCGGACAGCTGCGACCGTCCCCCATGAGTCACGTCCTCCACCCGCCACAGGGGACCGGACAAGACTCTTATAACCCCTCTGCCTACTGAGCCAAGCTTCCCGAAAATATCCCCGTTTCCCCCTGCCATGTCCCCCCGAACAGTGCCCCACCATCGGCCTCCGGCGGGAGGGACACAGAACTAGCAGCATCTTCGCCCCGGCCTCATCCCCTCAATGGACATGCGCAGTCGCCGGTGCGCATGCGCTTCCTGGCCCCCCGCCAGTGCCCTGAGCATGCGCAGGGGAGGCGGCCTGGCAGCGTCTGAGGGCGGGCTGTTGGCGGCAGCGAGGGCTGGCGGAGCTCGGAAGGCTGTGGCGCGCCTCGTGCCCCGCCGCAGCGCAGCCCAGCGGGGGCTCTGCTGGCGGCTGAGTGGCGCTGGGGGCTGCCGCGCTGCTGGGCCGGCAGCGCCCAAGCCAGGCTGTGCCCCAGTTTGTGTCCAATCAGAGAGTGAAATACATGTACCGAGCGGGGCGGCAATGCGTAAACAAGCCCCGGGAAACTCCTCCGCCCCCCGCTCTTTCCTCCGCGCCGCTCCCGCCTGCTCCCCGCGCCGCCCCGCAGCCTCCCGCGCCTCCCGCCAACAACTCCGGCGAGGCGCGCGCTTTCACCGCCCAACCGCCCTCCCCTCCCCCTGCCCGCCCTCCTAGCCGGCGCCGCCCGCGCTGCCACACGCACCCCACTCCCGCACACGCCCGCGGGTGCGCGTGGCTCCTTCTCGAGGGGGAAGGTAAGGGGCCCGCTGAGTCGGCCGGCGGCGGGGCAGGAGGAGTGCGTGGATGTGCGCGGGTTGGGGGAGGCAGTCAAGTGTCATAACAAGTTGTTGAACGTGACATTGGTTTTGAACTACGCTGCAATGGGGAGCGGGGCCGCGAGGGGCAGGGGCCGCTGAGTAACTTTCTCCTCAAATTCGCCGCCAAGGGGGAGCCGCCTGCGGCGCGGGCACGGCGGCGGTGCTGGCTGCCGGCGGGGGCCGCGGAATGCACCCGGGAGAGGCTGGTGCCGCTCGCGATGCTTGTCGCTTCAGGAGGGGGCCGGCGCGCAGCGCGGCTGGGTAGCGAGCGCTTCGCGTCGGGCTGCTGCGGGAGCCGTTTCCTCCCCTGCGAGGATTTTTCTAGCAAGGCGCCCGGGCGGGTAGTTAGGTTCTGGTCCAAAGCGTCTCTTCCTGTGGGTAATTGTCCCTGGCTAATGCTCCGTGGCAGTTTGGCTTGCTGTCGTCGCTATTAGCTTGGCTTATTACATAAGATGTCACCGGAGGTGGAGAGGCGTTAAGTCCTCAGTGTGGTGGAGAGGGACATCACACCGATCCGCCGTGACTTCTCTGCACCAGGTACCGGAGCAGGGGGAGCAACCCTAGCCCGGAGTGGGCGGCTCGGGCAGGGCGGGGAGCTCACGTCGCAGCCCGCCGGTGAAATACAGCGGCTTGTTTTACACGTGGATTGGGTGTTTCCCAAACCTTGCCTTTGAGCAGAAACCCAACCTGTTCTGTTTCCTCTCCGCGTGTTTAATTTCTTTGCCTTCTTTCTCCCCCCTCCCCCCGCACTCTCACATATTTGAGCATAACAAAGTTTAAGAACTTGATTTTTGCTTCCTTTATGTTTAGCATGTTAACATGATCTGGAGACGATTGAATGAATCATCAGTTCCATGGAATAAGAGCAAGTGAATCATCTCTTACACATGCACACAACAGTGAGGGAGCATAGTTGTTGCTGTAGATAGTGAAAGGTTACTGTCAGTTTCTGATGTGCAATGGCAAGTAAAAAATATTGACAGTTCTCAGAAACCCACTAGGTTTCCTGGGGCAAGTTTGTGAACCGTGACAGTTTTGCAACACTCAGTTGCAGTTTTTCTGGCTCAGTGGTTGAATAACGATATCCCCTTTCTGTATCAATTTGCTACCCTTTATGTTAGCCAAATTCTCTTACTATATTAATGGTAAGATTTAGGTAACTGTTACTCAAAGTGTATTATTTTAAAATAAATTTTAATCTAAAACCCCCTAAATGGTTCAGGACTGTCCATACCCTGAAGCCAAAGACAGATCCCAAATGCTTTTAATCTGGGATTTGTTTTGCTTAGCTTTGTTAAACAGAAATAGTTAATCTCTGTTATTGGGGAAAAACTATATAAATGTATATTTGGAAAACAAATTAAGACAGTTTATTTAATGAATGCATTAGAATTGTACCTGGGTAGACTGATCCTCTTGCTTGTTGCTGGTTTAAATGAGATTGAGGTTGGGTCCTATATATAGGGTTTTTTCAGCTTCTGCTTGGTTCCAAAGTGGAAATTCAATCCCCCACTTTTTCTTGACACATCCATTTCTCTCTGTACACAGAACCATGAATTTTACAGAATTTGTTTTTCTCAAGTAGCTGTTACTGTCAAGAAAGGAAGTCATTGTTTACAATGGTGAGGTAACCCTTTATGCATACACTTGGATCTAAGGCATAAAAGTATGTGAAAATCTTTGTATGCCTTAGTGGTAAACCATTCAGTCTGGATCAGGTGTTCTATGTTGGTCTCCATGTTTTGTACTTCTAGTCATTCTCCCAATAGGAATGGAGGAATAAATCAGGGAAGGGGTTGGTTTGCATGTTTGTTACTGTTGGGGAGAAAGGGCATGTTGGCATTTTTGATTGTCTAGAAATAAGTGTATTTCAAAAACAATATTATAGCTGTAGTTAAAGTATTGGAGCAACTAAATGTGGGCAAAGTATATTACTTTAGGGTTTATTGCGCAGCTTTTAACCTATTACTACCTAAAGATTCTAAAGTTAACCAAGTTAAGACTGTGTGTGTTTATACTGTTTGTAATAGAAATTCTCTTAGGTATATTGCATGGTCAAGTTAAACAGGAGAAAATGCTATTTTATTTGTGCATTTTGATTAACAATAAAATACCATTCATCCTTTTATATTTAATTTCCTTACAAAGAAGAAACAGTGTGTATGGTATTCTGCATGCCTAGTCCTCAGTTGGAAGCAGTAAAGCAAACATACTGAAAGTGAACTCACTCCCCACTCTGCTCCAGCTATTCACCTGCTCTATATGCACTCTGGCTTCAAAGTAGAAGTGAAAAATTCTAGCTTTCACTTTTAAGCCTGTAGAATGTGAAAAATACAGGGAGATAAAATGGATTAGTTTAAGGTAGCTTCTGTGCAGGTTCATTTTTGGGATTGATAAGCAGATTATTGTGGGATGCACAGCACAACTTTGAGAACTGCAGAGGGCAATGCAGATAAAAGTGAAGAGTCTGAACTTCATATCTTGTGTTTTCCTATGTTCGGATACATAAGCTTTGTTCTTAGCGTGATAAATTTATGAATTTAGATTGAATCTTACAGTGCTTTTTATCAGCAAGAAAAAAGAGATGAAGTTATAATCTGTGTTTGAAATGAATACTACTTTGCTCAAGAAATAGTTCAAGCGATCATGTGCTTTGCCGATTCTGTGCTCTGAAAGACACATGCCAACAACACTTTCATATGTTCTTCCAGCTGTCTCAACTGGAAATGAATAGTTAACATCCCAATGAGGAAAAAAATATTCTTTCCTTATCACAGTTTTTTGCTTTAAAGACTCTTTCTAGGCAGATGCAGCAGTTCCAGGCTAAGTATTGAACTATTCCTGTGGAAAGACATAAAGCTGGTATTGATAAATGAGAATCCTTTCTTCAACTACTGAAAACTTCACACCAAGTGCACGTTGGCCTGGGGGGTTTTTAGCTCCCCAAATCCTCAGTTAAAAAAAATTGTTACAGTTGTCTGGGAAGAAATTTAATTTGTAATACTAGTCTCAATATTTAAAGTATTAAGAAAATGGTTAGAAGAAGTTGATGTTATACCAATGCGAGTCACTTTGTATCACTTTGTCTATTAGAGTTGTGGCTGATCTGTTCTTGAATGATGTGACATAGTGTCTTTGAGGTTTCCTACGATTATTTTCCTAATTATTGTGATTTTCTCTTATATTTTTCCAGTAAATGTAACATTGCGAAAAGTAACAACTTCACAGACTTTAAGACTGAAGCCCACAAGGAGCAGAGCAGGTGTAGCATTGGCAGCAAGCTCCACCATCCTATGACAAGACTTTGTATATCTAGCTGCATGTGTGCTTGTGGAAAATATCGGTGTTACTGTCTCTACCCTAATTATTGCTTATAAAAATTGTCCAATGCCAAGCATAGGACACTTCTGGAATGAAAGATATGTAGTCTTATCAGCTATCACTATGAGTTCTTACACGTGAAACATAATTTTCACTCATTCCATAAAGCTGAAACTATTTATCCTATTATTAATAGTTTCATTCATGCATGTCTCAGCAGTGTTCTTATCGTTTGGCCAAACTGTTACTTTGCTACTGTGTATTGGCCATTTCTCACCTATTATGGACTAATTTTCTTTTTCTCTGTGCTGTTCTTTTATATATGGTTTGAGGTTGGCTGAAATAGAGAAAAAAAAAAAGCTTTCTAATTTGCCATGATAATCTTATTTCCATAAGAGGCCTAACTAGTAAAATAAAAGGGGACTTATTTAGTCAGAAAAGGTTATAAATAAGAGTAGAAGTTACTGGGAAGATCTTCGTTTTCTTAAGAGACAGTTATACTAGTTGACACCATCTCCCACAGCATCCTTTTAGCTGAACTGAGGAAGTGTGGTCAGAATGATCAGGTAGTGAGGTGAATGTGAACTGTTTGAAGGAAAGGAGTCAGAGAGTTGTGGCCAGTTGTACAGTCTAGTTGGTGGCCTATATCTAGTAGAGTCTCCCAGGGGTCAATACTGGGACCAGTACTATTCAATATATTCATCAGTAACCTAGATAAGGGAACAGGATGCACTGTCAGCAAGGTTGCTGATGACACAAATCTGGGAGGAGTGGCTGACACACCTGAAGGCTGTGCTGATTCAGCAAGACCTGGATGGGCTGGAGAGTTGGACAGGGAGAAATTTAATGAAATACAACAAGGGCAAGCGTAGAGTCTTGTACCTGGGAAAGAATAACCCCATGAACCACTTTGGGTTGGGGAACTGACCTGTTGGTAAGCAGTGTAGGGGAAAGGGACCTGGGGGTCCTGGTGGACAGACAGATGATCATGAGCCAGCAATGTGCTCTTGTGGTTAAGAAGGCCAATGGCAACCTGGGGTGTATTAGAGGGAGTGTAGTCATAAGATGTTCTCCTTGCCTTCTACTCTGCTGTGGTGTGGCCACATTAGGAATATTGTGTCCAGTTCTAGGCCTCTCAGTTCAAGGACAGGGAACTGCTTGAAAGAGTCCAGCACAGAGCCACAAGGATGATTAAGGAAGTGGAACATCTCCCTTACGAGGAAAGGCTGAGGAAGCTGCGGCTCTTTAGCTTGGAGGAGATTGAGGGGTGACCTCATTCATGTTTATAAATACGTGAAGGGCAAGTGTCAGGACAATAGAACCAGGCTTTTCTTAGTGATGATAATGATAGGACAAGGGGCAATGGGTGCAAGCTGAAGCACAGGAGGTTCCATGTGAACATAAGGAAAAACCTTTTCACTATGAGTGTGACACAACACTGGAACAGGCTGTCCAGGGAGCTTGTGGCGTCACTATCTCTAGAGACATTCAAAACCTGCCTGAATGTGTTCCTGTGTAACCTGCTCTGTCAGGGGGGCTGGACTAGATCCTTTAAGATCCCTTCCAACCCCTAAGATTCTGTGATTGATGCATTGCAGAGAGGGAGGCACCAGGCTTCAAGTTGCAGCAGTCTGTTCTGGTTCAAGAACTGCTTGCCCACTAGATGTTTAACGAATGTACCACATGGGCATTGAGCAATGACTGGTGAAGAAACCGTTTCTGTGCTACAAACGGAGTGCTTTTGGTGGCCCCTTGCACACAGTTTCAGTATTGGTTCTTCCACAAAGAGAACAATTTTGCAGTCATATCACTTCTGTTCAAATCAAATTCTTACCCAAAAGACTTCCTATGTACTAAATTGCTAATGGAGACGTACCAAGAAGTAGTGCTGGGATCTAAATGGTGAAGTTGTGTTTTTTTTCCTGATTCATGATGATTCATTCTGTCATATTATTGATGCTAATGTTACAAAATTATTTTCTGACAAAGATACATTGTTTCTGGCAGTTACTTGCTTTCTCCAAAAAATATATAGTTCTATGCTTATGGGTAGCTGAATCAGTGAGTACAATCTGCTACCACCAGGGAGGGCTGTAGATCGTAATTGCTATAAAAATGCTTTCATCAGTTCATTGTTCCCCTCTTTTAAGCTCCACCCTGCGTTCTTGTTCAGTTCACCTGTTACAGCTCAGTTTTGTATAGTGAGCTCTTGGCGAACACTTGGAACACTTTGTCACTCATCTGTATTAGTAACATTTGTAGCACTTCAGCATCTTGTCTGATTTGGCTTCTGGTCTCTATGGAAATAGGTAAGAAATAGTAGCTTTTGTTTTGGACAGTTTTGTCTGAATCTTTACTGCATTTCTAGCAAAGAAAAAGACAAAACAACACAACAAAAAATTCTGCAGTTGTAATGAAGCATTTGTCCAAAACCCAACAAAGTAAAATACAACTTCAAACAGACAACACTATGAAAGAGAATAACAAATTTAAATTCACATTTTTGTGACTTGTGTGACACTCAGAAGATCATGTGGTGAGTGGACACTTACTGATCTTGATCAGTAACAGGACTTCATTCATAAAAGCAGCTCTCCAATACTTAACACTAAGTCTCCTTAGCAATTTTTGACATAATAATAGAATGTAAACCTGATCACAAAATTATTGATGCAGGAACAGACCTCCGAGATCATCAGGTCCGGCCTATGACCTAACACCACCACATCAACTAGACCATATGGCTAAGTGCCACATCAAATCTTTTCCTTAAACACTTCCAGGGATAGTGACTCCACCACCTCCCTGAGCAGTCTAATTAGTGTCTAATTACCCTTTCTATGAGGAAATGTTTTCTAACATCCAACCTGAACCTCACCTGGCACAGCTTCAGGCCATGCCCTCTCATCTTGTCGCAAGTTGCCTGAGAGAAGAGCCTGACCCCCACCCTTCTACAATTTCCCTTCAGGTAGTTGCAGAGTGTGATAAGGTCCCCCCTTGAGTCTCCTCCAGGCTAAACAACCCCAGCTCCCTCAGCTTCTCCTTATAAGACTTTCCCTGAAGCCCCCTTGCCAGTCTCATTGCTCTTCTCTGGACCTTCAATATCTCCTCCAGCACCTCAGTATCTTTCTTGCAGTGAGGGGCCCAGAACTGCACACAGTACTAGAGGTGAGGCCTCACCAGTGCCATGTACAGGGGCAGAATTGCCTCCCTAGTCCTGCTGGCCACACTATTCCTGATACAAGCCAAGATGCCATTTGCCTTCCATGCCACCCGGGCACACTGCTGGCTCATGTTCAGCAGGTTGTCAAACAGCACTCCCAGGTCCCTCTCTGACAGGCTACTCTCCAGCCACTCACCCCCCAAGACTGTAGCACTGCACTTGACTTTGTTAAACCTCCTACTGTTGGCCTCAGCCCATCAACCCAGTCTGTCCAGGTCTCTCTAAAGTGCCTTCCTACCTTCCATGACATGATATATAACAAGACACTAATTTCCTGAACCTGAAACTTCATGTAGAAGAAAGAAAAATCACTCAATTTCTGTTCAATAGCAGAAGACTTTGTAGTTTGCTTCATAGTCTTAGCTCTTCTTTTTTTGGTGATGCTGCTAAAATATTATTGCCTTAATAATTTAATTTGGATTGCAAAGTCTGTTCCTTGGATTATTTCAGTGTGTGTTCAAAGTCCCTGAAAGAGAAATTACCACTTTAGGATGTAAAATGTGCCAGTTTCTTAGACAGAATTTTCCAGACAACTTTTTGCATTGTGTTACATCTGTTACAAGCTTTATGTACTAACAAAGCTCTGTAACAGAACTCAAGAATTAAATATTCTAAAGATAGATTTTAGTGCTAGTTACTACTGATCAGATCTGACAGACAGATAAATTCTATCCACCACAAAAAAAAAAAAAAAAAAGTAGTTGGTCTTGAGATAAAAATCTTGAGCGATTCTTAGAGAAGCATTGCAACTAACTGAAGCAAGTGTAATTATATTTATTTCCTCACTCAAAGAGAAGAATGAAATATGCAAGAAACCAGGCTCTTGATTATTTTCCTAATGAAAAAGTTCTCTTTTCAGATGGAAGATCAGATCTTAAATAGCCAGTGTGTGCTCTGAATGAAGTTAAAGATGTTTCTTTCTTTCATGATTTTATAAAATTATTATTTACTTTTTGGAGGAATCATCAGTACTAGCTGCAGAGACAAAAGATCCTTTATATCACATAAATGATATTTTGACTTAAGTACTCTTGGTTGATTCTAGCTGTAGAATTTCCCTGCATACAAAGTGATTATGAAGAGCTGCTTAATCAAACCAATACTTTTCAGCTTTCCATCTTAACTCTTTGGCCGTACTGTAGATAAAGTAAATTTTCATGCTTTCATCCTAAATACATGTTTACCAAAATTTGCCAAGTATTTTCTGTGGACAGTGATCACAGAATACAGATGGAAATAATATACCCAGCGACAGTTAGATCCTCATGCAATTAAGTGTTTAAAATCCAATATTGATTTGTAACTTTTGTGTATTTCATTGCCGAAAATCTAGAATGTGAATTTACATGGGACTAGTCTGCAATCCCATGTTTCTGCTAATGACAGAGTAGCTTTTCCAGTGAATTCAATGTGAAGCTGGATGAAACCAGTGACAAACTTGTAACAGAGGAGCTCTTCTATAACATCTGCCTTCTCAGTGTATATTAGCTCTTACTACATCATTTCGTACAATAGAGGAAGACAGACACGTCTCGAACAATAGCAGCAAAACTGGGACCAAAGGTGTGGTTTTAGAAGACATTTACAGGCACTGCTCTTTAATGAAGGAAATGCTGCCACCGTCTCTTATGCTGCCTGGCAGTCATTGAAGCCCTAAATAGATTAACTAATCCAGCAAGAAACTAATAACGAGTTTTCGGCTGAGCTATTGTGTTAAATGGGCTTAGCAGATGGATCAACATGCTCCAGAGTGGTGCTTCCCTTTTTTAGTATAACTGGTCAGTTAGATCAGCTGTGCTGTTCAATTACTTGTGGATTTTTGACATGTTAAGAGTAGTCTAGAGTTATAGTAATCAGATAGCTAATTTGAGGGGAAAGTGTGATTATCACCTGAAAAACAAAAGGAATAGTAGTACAGGGGAAAATTGTGTGACAGTGCTCCATCATGGGCAGAAAGATAATGGGTAGTTTCCACCAGAACACTGAAGACTTTATCTGGAGTGTCGTCATGTGATAGAGGCTATATCTCTACTAAGCCTGTCATTTTTGATATCTAGGAGATCTGTGAATCCTCTTTTCCAGGTCTGACTTGGTAATCAGGATTGAGAAGTGAGAAGTAGAATTTTCTGATGAAAAACATTCTCATGGAATTAATTCTGGCACTTAAAGATCTTGCAAATTGTGTAATTACGTTGACAGAACAGCATAAATGGAACAGTGTACACTAAAAAAGTAGTTATTTAGTTTTTTTAAGTAGTTACTGGTCTTTATTTCCTGGATACTGTGCTGGATACTGGATACTCAAACCAGCACAGACACTTAGTAGGCTGCTGCATTAGAAGTGTGTTTGAGTCACATGGACATGAGCTGCTGGAGCAAGTTTGATGTTCTCTGGTTCTGAACTACTAGGCACAAAATCTACATCTGACTTCCTTCATGGCAGTGAAGAGCCCCTCACCACTTCCCACATCTAGCTGTCCTATACCTAGATTTCTCAAACACTTTTGTTATATAAAGAATATTTGCAAAGATGTTCCAAATATTGCGCCTTTGGACTTCCATCTGTTTTTTTGAGTGTGTAATATGTGATAACATTGACAGGTAATATGCCTACTGAAAAGAAATTTCCAGTATTCCCTACCAGTGATGATAGCTACTTACCATGTCATTTTTACTGTACGTTTTCAAAGGAAGTGTCTTGGGTCTCATGAATCCAAGATAGAATCCATACTACCACAAATCATTTAGACCTTTAGCCTCACCTGATGAAAACTGCTGGCAACTGAAGCTTCAGATGATCCTTTTCACTTTACGCCAATATTGAATATGCCTGTAGATAGAGGAAAGCCTAACCACAAGTACTGTTTGTAGTTACCATAGCTTAGTTACCATACACATTGTCTCAAATTGCTTTTAAAATTGTCAGTTACTAAATAATTCCAAGAACAAGATTAAGGAAAAGTTGTTATTTTGCCCAGTTAAACAAGGTTTTGTACCCCTTTCATTAAGTTAGGACTTCAGATTTGGCATAATTATTGCCCTTGTAGTATAAATTTATTTTTTCCTGTTCTTGTGAAAATAGGGCAGTGTTCAATCTAACTATAAGCTTTTGGGGAAAAAAAAAAAAAAAAAANNNAAAAAAAAAAAAAAAAAAAAAAGAATTTATATATGTACTTAGAGGAGACTGATGAGGGTTTGCCAGCGACATTTTCTAAAGACAGCATCTGCTGCCAAGTAGTTGAGGAGAACTTTCCCTGTCATTGTTCCTCCTTGAATCCTAATGTGATATAAGTATTAAAAAGGAGGACGCTAGCTCTGCTTTGACTGTTAGAGGCACAGACATCATGAAGGAGAAAGAAGTGACTGCTTTACAGAGGAGTAAGAATTGCAGATGGCTTCTATTTTGCAAGTATCAGAGGATAAAGAAAGTTAGAAAAACATTTGGAGAGTCTAGGCCCAGGGAAACGTGGAAAATGAAGCTGAGTGATCTGGAAGGGTGGAAGGGACCCCTGCTTAGAGGATGATAGGGTGTCCAGAACCAATACAGACCAAAATTCCTAAGCCTTTTCTTTGCTATCAGCAAATAGTGGAGAGAGCAACAGCTGAACTTCCCTTCAGTCCTTTCTGGTTTGGTATTGGTTTAGTTTATTCATACATGTGAGGTCTGTTCAGCAGATGCAAAAGTCAAGCTGCTCACCACTCAACACTGCATGGCAGTCATACTGATGCTGCAGCAGAATTGTTGTATTTTGGGCACAGTTAAGTATAAAAGATTGATCTAATACTGGCATTTTAAGGCTAAAGTGCTAAAATTCTAGGACATTTCTTACTTTAGGCTGCTGTTGTGATGATAATTTATACATTGTAGTGCTCTTCAACTGTGTTCTTAAAAGGCTTTCCCTCCAGCACCCCTGATATTCACTGCACAGTTGTAAAGTGTAAGGGGATTTATCAGTAGGAACTGTCTGCGCTACAGTCTAGAACGGGCACAGACGAATGCAGGAAGACAAAGAATGATCTTAGCCTAGGGAAGTTGAGTGCTGTCTTGGAGGACTAATTTCTGTCCATCTTTGATGCTAAAAGACTATTTTATGCTGGGCAGGTAATACAAATCAGGGATCTACAGTTGGCCATTAATTTTTTAACATTTGTGCAACACATGTAGTGAAATTTGCCCATCTTCTGACATCACCAGTACAGTTAAATTAATGTAAAACTAAGCTGTACACTGTTAAGAGTTGAGAGAATCCTGAAAAAACGAACCTTGAAACTTACCTTGGGTGGATGGAACTAAAGAATACTTGGGACAGTTTGGATCTAGAATTGTATGCCACCTGTTTCTATCTCTCTAAATTAGAGCTAACAGTGTTGTCCTGTTGAATAGTTCATGTAGAAGATTCTTTATTTACTATTTGAGGTGCATTGAAATACTAGTGGATTGAGTGAGTATGCAAATGTGATATCAAACACTTGGCATAAAATTTAAATAGTGCATAAGTATCTTTTATACTAGTGTGGTTTGGTAGGAAATATTAATAATATTAAAAACTGTTAACAGCTCATATACACAAAGGCACAGGTCTTCAATTCTTTTGCAGTCTAATTTTTACTGAAGTTATAATAATCTTGGAAGGCCTCATCTAGATACGGAATACTGTTGAGTTTGGTTTCATGGAGATGTATAAGATAGTGGTTTTGCCTAAAGGTTGTGCATTTAGAAAGGAATGTAATAGGCAAACTGGGTCTAGAGAGGCACTAGTCATGAAGTGTCCTACACATTCCTTGAAGTAGTGACTGACAATTAAAATGTTGATTCTTGTGCTTTCTCTCCAGTAAGAAAAGCTTAAACATTCCTGAGCATCCTATATTGAGAGGTATCTTGGAAGCTTGTGCTGCAGGAGCTCCTTGGAGGTCTGAGTACATCAGACAGCTTAAAGTGGTATTGCTCTAAAACTGAGTGGTAAAATGTTAGCATTAACGATTGTGACTATTCAGTCAGATACCTGACACATGTGTTACATGAAGTACTACACTGCATCCCATATGTTAGTTTAGCTGCTAAACTATAGTGACTTTTCTATGTATCTTGTGGGCTGCACAGATTTTAAATAGTGGCTTAAAAAGTCTGATACTCCATTACTGCTCATTTTGTCATGTATCATGAGCAACACTCGCTTGGAAGTCAACAGGTCTTCTTGCCTTGGTCCCTGGACCTATACCATCTATAGGAAAGCAGGGATTACATAGAGGCTTTATAGTTAAACAAGGCAAGGAAACCCAACTGCTGACTGTGCATTTGCTGTTCTTGTCTTGCCATCTACCAAAATTAATTAACAGAGCATACCCAGAAACAATGTTGTGCTGGTTTGAGGCTAATCGGAATATTTTAATGGAGAAAATTATACTATAGGCTGTGAAAAGGAAACAGTGGTGATGTCTACTTCACTCATAGGCTTGCTNTTTTTTTTTTTTTTTTTTGGATCATGCATAGATGCAGGAGGAGACAGTTAGGCTGCATTCCTTCTCTAGAGGAAAGGCACTAGATCAGATCTTTTTGAGATACCAGTATGAAGTACATTCATAGTACATTCATAGTTAGGAGCTGCCTGCAGGAGCGAACTGTATTGCAATAACCAACACAAAAGACTATTTGGCTTAATGACTAAGAGCCTTTTCCGAAGTTGTTTTTCTGTGATCATGTAGATGCTAAATATTTTAAGTCTGGGGGGCTGGAGTTGCTCTCTATGTTAACATATGTTTGCAGTTTGGGGGTTTTAGGTCTTAGGCTCTCCTTTACAGCATTTCTGTTTCTGAGTTAGCAAGGTTTCGTACTCAGGATTGGTTTGGGGGCTTTTTTGCTTATTTTTTAATTTGCATGTTTCTGCTTATCTCACACACATAAGGAACTGACTGGAAATCCAGGTAGAGGATAAATTTCAGAATAAAAAGAAACTTGGGTAACCTGAACAGAAATCACTGAAGGATTGTGGAGAAGACTGTAGACTACAAGTTCTGGTATGAAATTCTAAATACTTTCCTGAGGATTCAAGTCAGTGTCCACTGTGGAAGAGAAACCTCACTTACTGTAGCGTATACCATGTAAAATATTTCTACTGAGTCTGTGCTGGCCAGGCAAAGATTACTTCTTAGCAGGAAGAAAAATGTGTTTAAATGGGTTCAAACAAGCATAGGTCCTACTCTGTTGTACATGGTATTCACTAAGATACTTCTCATGCATTATCCAAATGTTGAAGTGTCTCACATGTAAGAAAGCTTATTTGCACAAAAGCCAGCTACAAAGTCAGGACAGTTGTCTAGTGTTAGAATGTCTTTTTTTGACAATGCTAAAAACTTTCAGAGTATGTTTTTTTTGTGGTTTTGTTGGTTTTTTTTGTTTTGTTTTTTTTTCCACTAACAGTTATTCTAGAGTTTGGTTATGTAAAAGCTCATCAGCCTAAATCCAGATATAGTTGTGTTACAAGTTAACTGACTGAAATCAGTCACCTAGAAAAATGGCTTATTTTCAGTCATATGGAGATGGACTTGGTGCTACAATTTCAAAAACTTTCTAAGTGCAAGACAGAAGACTGGAAGGCTGCTATGTATGTTTTATAGACCCTTACCCTAGGTTCTGTTATATAAAAACACCAATTTAGTGCCACTAAACTGAATTTTAAGTTATGATCTCACTGTTGCTAAGGACCAACTCAAGCTGATATAAAATGCTGCAGCTAGAAGTTTGTTAGGTCTGTGTTCAGGGCAATCAGAAGAAAGGATATTGAGCAGAGAGAGGAGAAACTCATTGCAAAAGTAGATGGCAAAAAACCTTGAAAAAGGACCAGTGCATCAGCATAAATGGAATGGAGATGAAATCTGGCAATATTCTTAAGGTAATACAATCATGATTTCCCTACAATAGACATTTGATTCAAATTTTAGAGTAGAGTACAGCTTAACCGTGAATCAAAAAAGCATCACAAAGGAGATGGAAGCCAAAGAATGAAGGGTGCTAGACATTCATGTCCTATCAACTCTTTACTCACTTAAAGCTGCAGAACTAAACATGCAATGTTTAGCTGTTCATGAGAGAAACAGCAGAAGAAAGCCCATGGGGCAATTCTGAAACCAATATATTCCACATACATGTATTTAAACTCCCTAACATTAGGTGAATTCAAATAGAAGTGAGCATATTCCAGATCTCAAAGATCTGAGACAATAAAAAGGAATAGGGTAAATAGCAAAAGGAATCACTATGTAGAAAAGTGTTTGTAGGTTTTATTTACAGAGTGCCTTATTCTTCCCTCACAAAGCACAGACTTCTAAAAGAGTTTTGAAGTGTCATGGTATAATCAGCTGCCAGTGTCAAAGGGAGACAAAAGAATGAAGGTAGTCTTGGATGAATGGGCGAGGTGATTATCAAGCAGTTGTTGAATTACTTCTGTGGTTGTTAATGGTATGATCACTACTCAGATACCGAACTTGGTTCTGGCAACTGCACTTCAAGGAGAATTCAGAAAAAACAAAAAGGGTATATAGAAGACTTAAAAGAATTATATGAAACTTGGGACACATGGTTTATCATGAAAGACTGGAGGCACAGTTTAGGAAAAGTGAAGCTAAGATGGCACTTTTAGCCAGTAATCAAGCCATCCCTTAATATTGTCTTTGGGAAACTAAATTGAAACATTTGAGATAAAGTGACTGGTATTCAAAAGCCAGATTGTTCGGTCTTGCAGATTAAAAGAAAATCAAACCCCAGACTAATTAAGACTATAGTTAAGAATTTTTAATTTTTTAAAACTCTTTTTCACTAACTGGAACTACTAATGATTGTCGCAGATTATTCAGTCCTGATAGTTTTGCAAATTTAAAAGGATGATTCAGTCAGAGTAATCTGTTGAACTTCACATGGAAATTAATACTAGTAAATCCTATGGCTTGTGTGGATTTTTAATGCAGCTCAGACTAGATCATCACAGTGGTCTTTTTTGACTCAAATACATCTTAGAGTAAAGATTGTGCAGTCAGTCTTTACTGTAACATTTGGATGTTTAATTATACACAGCATTCTCTGGCAGATGCTGCATGCAATTACCTGAAATCCTCCAGATTTCAGATTGATAATTCAGTTAAAGCAGAGTAGAGGGGCATGTATATTGAGAAGACAGTAGGATGCTGTTAGACAGATGAGACATTTCCATTTAGTAAAGTTTCTCATCACTGTAAAGATATGACAGAGTCCCCTGTGAAATATGTGAGTATTTAATTTTAAAATTACCTTTAATCTTCCTTTGTGGTGGGTAGTACGCAACAAGTATATGGAAAAGAAAGCAACAGCTACCCCTATAGCTCTGCAAAGATAGTTCTTGCATACAAGACAGAGCTATGTACTGTATTTACATAACATGGTGATCTGAAAGTGAGTTAGATATCTGCTTGGACATTTGGTAAAAATATGTTAATTTTGGATAAATATCTGCTTGGACATTCTGTAAAAATACTGTTCCTTATTTGTTTCCTATTAAACCCTTCTCAATTTATATTTTTATGCTCTTCTAAAATAAATGTATAAAAGATGTTATGTTTTAACAATCAATAAAAGCAAACTAGCTGAGGTGTAGAATGGTCACGGAATTGCAGAATGTTAAGTTTTGAAAGGGACCTTGAAAGATCATCTAGTCCTATGTCCCTGACAGAGCAGGATCACCTAGAGTAGGTCACACAGGAACACATCCAGGTGGGTTATGAATGCCTCCAGAGGAGACTCCACAACCCCAGGATGCCATTGGCCAGTGTTCCAGAAGAGTTTTTTTCTGAAAGAAGAAAAACAAACTTCACTGAAAGTCTCATATTTATTTTGGAAATAATAAGGTTAGAGACAATAAATATTGACTGGAAGCATATGTCCTAGCTTCCCTAAGATAACAGTCTATGTTGTGTAAGTAAAACTAACAGATGCTTAGGAATCCTAAGTAGTCTAGATTCCTGTCTTTCAGGCTTTTCTTCATTTGGGGAGATTTTTTTCATAAAATGTTAGAAAATAAATGTTTCGGTGTAATTGATACACATCCTTGTTAATAACAGCATTCTTAAAGTCATCTTTGTACAATATTCCTGTGGTGTGCAAGAAAGAGCTTTGCCTCAGATGCACAGTAATGCTTAAGCCCCTGTGAGAGATGCTGAGATTGCTGTAACAAGTAAATCACACTGGTACTACAGTACACTTGAGTGTTTGTAGCATTTTTCATGTGTGTGACAGTGATCCAGTGTCTACATGAAGAGTCAAAAGTCACAGGTTCAAATCCCGGTGAAGTTAATAGGGAAAATTGCTTGCAATGACTTCTAACTTACAGCCTGTACATTTTGATTTCTATTTTACCCATAAAATTTCCATATGAAAATCTACTGCTAAGAGGTTTTATGTTTTTTTGATGTAATACAACATTTTCTTGCTCAGTGAGAGGACACTAAGAATATTTAGAAATACAAATGGTGCTTTACCGTGCATTTACCAATATAGTAGAAGTAAAAAGTATAGTGAGATGGCACCCCAAAACATCATAATTTGTATCTAGTATATTCTCATTCTAATTAAAAGAAAAATAATCAGTATCTTCATATAAATATCTGCCTTTTATGAGATCATACTATTATTCGGTATGGCTTCTTAGAGTGTGTTTATTGCCATATGGATGAAACATCTCCCAGCAGTATATTGAACAACATGGCTAACATCTGTCATATGCTTTGAACACATCTTCTCCCAAAGGAGAGAAGCACGTGTAGTAGATGGCTGTGTTGGTTTGGTAGACTGTGAGGTTTTTGGGGTAAGTGTGTTGAAAGTGTTAATGTTGACAACACATAATCAGTGTATAATACTAGACAAAGTTATTCTCATGTAGCTGATTGGTCTATAAACAAAAATACAGAGTGAGCTGGATACTGTCTGGGTCAGTAGCTTATCTAGCAGACAGTCTACTCCCACAGTCTTTCCACTGCTTAGAGGTATTGGAAATACCATACAGTGCACATCTCTATCTAGCCATGGAGAAATGGGACAGTATACCTCTGGTTATAACACAAATACAAGCTAAGTCGTGTCTCAAGTGTGCATAAATCTGCGATACCACTTGCTCACCCCTCAATCTTCTGTTGGATGTAGGAAGAGTAAAAGCAAGAAAACTTGAGGCTCAAGATAAAACATTGTTTAGTAAGTGAAGGATAAGTGGATGATGAAAGGAAAGAAAATCAAAACAAGTGAGGCAAAGGAAATCACTCTACACCTCCCACAGGCAGAATGATGCCTTGTGAGTTCCTAAGCAAAAGACAGCTGACTTCCCTAAACTCCCCTGTTTTCCCTTTTTATGATTGAGCGTGATGTTAAGGGGCATGAAATGTCAGTTTGGTTAGTTTGGATCATCTGCCTGGTTATGTCCTCTCCTAACCTGTTGTGAATCCCCCGATCTTACTGCAATAGGTAGTGAGAGAGATAGAGGGCTTGATACTTTGCAAAAACTTTTCAGCAATAACTAGAACTTTAGTGTGTTATCAGCATTGTTTTGATCACAGTTCTAAATCACAGCACCATATGAGCTGCTATGAAAGAAGTTAACTCTATCTTAGCCAGGCTCAGTACAGTTATTTGGCAGGACAACCTGGGAAGCCTTTGAGACTTAAACTAGGAAAAGCTACAGACAGTGTATAACAAAATATTTGTGAGGAAGGAGGATGACAGTCTTTTATAGATGTCCTTAGTGCTTTTAAACACATTTTATAGGTTTCATGGTGGGAGAGATGATGACTATTTCTAATTCAGACTGAGGATGGAATCCACACATCAAAGATATACAAGGTACATGTTTATGAATGCCTCCTCACTGACATTGCTCAAGACTTGAATGAATTAAAAAACAAGAATTAAGTTTTATCTTGGACACAAATTTATATTTAATTAGCAAGTGTTTTGTTTCATACCATTTACTGCAGAAAACAGACTATACAGTTGTGTGCCTTGTATAATGCTTGAGTTTCTCAAACTACAGTATTTATTTTCTTGTGCTGGAGTCTTTTGGATGTTTTGCCTAAATGTCTTATGTTTCCACCTACTCCTGTCTAACATAATGCATTCTTTTTATAGAGAGATGAGAACTGTAAGATCATACTTGGCATTAGCCTCTAGTGAAACTGAAAGTTTTGCTGGAGAGCTTTGCAGGTTTACTAGCAGTGCTGTTCTGGGATCTGGGCAAAAAGGTTGCTGTTATTTTTGTTGATGTGGAATCTGTAGGGATGCAAGTAGTCTAGCATTCCTCATGTAAGCAGTTTTCTTTCCATAAAAAATGTTTGAATATTGTGTGAAAAACCTTATTCTTGCCTCACCTCTGCTCATGTCATTAGTGAAATGAGTCACTGACTCCACTGTGAAGTAGCATTCACTCCAAAGCTTATGAAGTATGGAAGTACTTTAGACAGAGTAGAAGGTACTTAGGCTATCCTGGGTTTGGGAAGTGTGAGGAGTGGACTCAAAAAAAGACTGGAAATCATGCATTTTCATATGAGCAGTTTCTGTCCATGCAGTGGTCCTCCCAACCTAACCAAAGATAACAAAACATCCATGGGATTATAATAGGATCTTTGTGGACTGCTTTAGTTCTTTAGAGTATCTGCATGCTTCCAGCACTTTTTTAATTATATAATGTAGTGCTGGAATTTTCTCACATAGGAATGCTTACAGGAATTAGAAGAAGTGACACTTTGTTCACTCAGAGTTATCAACGTACCATGGACACCAGTGGTATACTTTATTTGACATCTTCCCCCCTAGTTTTTGGGAGATTGTTACATGTGTGGAATAAGAAAAATTTACAAATACACTTCTAGCCATACTACAAAGACTGCAGTGATAGAGACGTTATCTTTAATCCTCTCTGCAGAGTATAATATGTGTGTGCACTCAGATCTGTAATAACATTTTTTATTTGCAACCAAAAATACTTTTGGTTAATTAGAAATGTGAAGTGAGACAGTATTTCTGTTTCAGCAATTGTTAATATTAACTGCTGCTTTGGAAATGAGCATAACTGCATTTTTATTTCCTTTTGAATAATGAATGTGTAGCTGTAGAGCTCTCTATCAGTATTAGATGTATATGAACCAACAACCTCTTCATCACAGCAGAGGTAAAAGTACATTTAATTACATCATAGAGACATAAAAATAACTTGTTTCATGGAGGTATTGTGTGGGATTAGGATGTGTAAACAGTGACATTCATATTCACAAAGTGTTTCTTAACATGAAAAAGAAAAATGAGTTGGTGGGTCTGATTCTTTGTCTTCTTAAGTCTTTTACTCTTGCATAAAACTGAATGAAAAAATGCAATTAGAAACAAATGTTCTAGTTTGCTCCCATTTTGAAAGTA
This sequence comes from Ramphastos sulfuratus, assembly GCA_013399055.1. Lineage (NCBI taxonomy): Eukaryota > Metazoa > Chordata > Aves > Piciformes > Ramphastidae > Ramphastos > Ramphastos sulfuratus. The sequence goes on along the minus strand of WBNM01005827.1, from coordinate 55,048 downwards.
TATAAAATTATATATCTATAAATACACACACGTTATATAAGGTATGAACTTCTGAATAATCCAGCATTTTATCGTCAAATACTTCAGCTTGCAAAATGTTACACTTGCCTCCATATGCTGAAAATTTGAGACCTTTTAATTCCTTACCCATCCTGTTCTAAAACTAACTGCAGATATCTTCAGTATTTGCAGGAGCTAGTATCAATAGCAATATGAGGCAATATGTAGATTCTGTTTGATATGTTTTTTTGGGTTTTTTTTAAACAAAATGTCTCACTGCAGGTGTTTGGTTTACATGAATGTTGAATGTTCAGAGGAAAAATGTCATGATTAAGACATTGTATTGGAATTTGAGAGTTGGAAGTTTAATTCTTAGGCAGTTATGTCTCTCTGTGTGGCTGACATCAGAAATTTATTAGAAAACCAGCTAGAAAAGAATTTACTCTTTTTCTTCACACAGTTTAGATTGGAGACTCTTTAGACCAGATGGACTCTCAAAGTGTGTTTCCACTGCAGGTGAAGATGCATTTGGATATGTTTGCATCAAGTGTAATCTCACCAACTTTGTTAAATAGCAAAAAAATAGTGTCAAGTGTTTCAGTAAATGGGATCCAGTTGCCCTGGACCCTTGTATGGCTAGGTTATGCTGATACACATTCTGTATGTTCACTCTTCTTATTACTGGAATTAGCTAGATTAAGGAGTAGATCTGCTTTTCACTTCATTAAAAAAAAAAAAAAGGGAAGTGGTTTATTTTGATAAGTTTTTTGTTTACTGAATTCTACAGTCAACCTTTAGATTCTCTTCTGATTCATTCTCCTGTAGAAGCAACTTTTTTCCATCCTCTGTCTCCTTTTGGTCCTCCCTGCTCCATAATACACAGCTTCTTCCTTTGCCCAGAGAACACCAGAAGGCATGGCTGTGTGGCTGCTTTGCTCAACAAGGCTGTTCTGTTGCTGAACACTAGCTGATAGTTGCCCCAGCATTCCCAAGATGTATGATTTCCTTGGTACTTTAAGAAAAGCGAGAAATAAATGTAATTAAAGCTTGAGTCAATAGAGATTTGCAGAGATTTCCCTAGGCCTGGATAGTGGTAATATGTAGACCAGACCCTAGACATGGTTACCGTCATTCTCATCCTGAATCACCTCTAAGAGAGACCTCATCTCCTGAATGAATTATCCACTTCTGAAATTACATTCTCTGTGACAGTTGGGCTATAGGACTGCATCTAGTGAGCATAGTCCAATCCTATTGAGAAATTTTGGTTAGCATTTCACAGAATCAGAGTCATTGAGGTTGTTTATCTCTTGAGGTGATCTTTTCCACTACTCCACCTTAAAGCAGGGGCCGCTAGAGGAGGTTGCTCAAGATCTTATGCAGTTTCCAAGGATGAAGACTTAATCTCTCTGGGCAAACAATTCCAGTGTTCAACTGCCTTTGGTCTGATGCTTAAATGGAATTTCCTATGTTTCTGTATGTGTCCGCTGACTCTTGTCATTCACTGGGCACTACTGAGAAAACTCTTGCTCAAGTGTACTTTACACCTCCCTCCATCCAGAATTTACAGACATTGACAAAATCTCCCCTGAGCCTTCTTTCATGCAGGCTAAACACTCACAGCTCTCTCAGACTATTCTTATGTGATAGATGTCAATCCTCCAGTCATCTCTGTGGTGCTTCACTAAAATCACTCCAACATGTCCATGCCTAGACGCAATATTCCAAATGTGCCTCACCACCTCTCCTAATCTGCTGGTACTACTCTTCATAATGCAGCTCGTGAGGCTGTTGGCCTTTTTTACTGTACAACACATTCAAAATATATCAGATGAAAGTGTAAATTGGCAGCCTGTATTTGAAGGTAGCTCTTTTTGATGTATTTTGTTATAATGTTTTCTCTCATGATTTTGCTAAGTTGCTGCTTAGTGGCAGACATAGCCCTGACATACATATTTTAGGTCCCGACTGATTGGGCTTTGTGACGGTACCAGTGTTTCTGACAAGTCTTAAAGAGACAAGGATAAAAAAAATAGACAGCATTCCACATTTCTCAGCAGGGAAATGTAAATCTCCTTAATTTTATTCCTACTGAGCTGTGGCAACTAAGGTCTTTTATTTAAATGTGAATTACTAAACAGACAGCATGCTGGTGATAGGAGCTGGCTATGTGTTATATGTATCAACAAGTTCTCATAAGCCAAATACCTTGTCAAAAAATCATATTCCATCTATGCATTTGTCATAAAGACAAATAATTTTAAGAATATCATGCCTTTTATTCTTAAAAGCCTAACGTGGATATTATGGAATGGAGTGAGATTTGCCATGTACATTGATAGGTGAAACCTTCTAGCTTTAAGTCTCTGAAACCTTATCATGGCACTGAAGGAAGTAGGCACATCTGAAAAAAATTCAGTAACGTGTATACAGGTTGTAGCAAAGTAGAAAGGTATTGTATGGTGTCTTTAGCGTGGTTGTATCATTTACTGCACAAGAATGATTTTGAAATTTATTTTATAGGCAGCTCAGTTCATTACCAATTGTGAAATGTTTTGAAAGTGGAAGGGTTTGGTGTTTGGGTTTTTTTTGTGGTTTGTTTGGAGTTTGACTTTGTGTATATGTGTTTTTCTTATTTGTTTGTTTGTGGGGTTTTGTTAGGGGTTTTTTAATGTGTTTACCCTGTCATGAAAAAAAGGCAGCTGGCAACCTCAAGTTGAGATATTATATGAGATTAATCTTATCTCTTAGAATTGCTTAGTCTTTGATGGTGGTGATAGGATTTGGAACTTTTGCAATACGGATTAGAAATAGCAGCAAGGTATGAAAAAATGGTAAAGAAGGATGCATAGAATCACAGAATCATAGAATGGTAAGGTTGGAAGGGACCTCAAGAATCATCTAGTTCCAACCCCCTGCCATAGGCAAGGACACCTCCCACTAGCACAGGTCACTCAAAGCCTCGTCCAACCTGGCCTTGAACACCTCCAAGGAGGGAGCAGCCACAACCTCCCTGGGCAACCTGTGCCAGTGCCTCACCCCCGTCACTGTAAAGAACTTCCTCCTAACATCCAGTCTAAATCTCCCCTCTGCCAGTTTAAACCCATTGCTCCTTGTCCTGTCATTGCAAGACCTTGTAAATAGTCCCTTCCCAGCCTTCCTGTAGGCCCTCTTCAGATAATGGAAGACTACTCTAAGGTCTCCTTGAAGCCTTCTCTTCTCCAGGCTGAAGAACCCCAATAGGAGTCCTCATAGGAGAGCTGCTCCAGCCCTCTGATCATCTTTGTGGCCCTCCTCTGGACCTTCCATGTCCTTCCTGTGCTGGGAGCTCCAGAACTGCACACAGTACTCCAGTGGGGTCTGACGAGAGCAGAGTAAAGGGGCAGAATCCCCTCCCTTGCCCTGCTGGCCACGCTGCTCTTGGTGCAGCCCAGGACTCGGTTGCTGTCTGGGCTGCATGTGCACACTGCAGGCTCATGTTGAGCTTTTCATCAACCCAGAGCCCCAGGTCCTTTTCCTCAGGGCTGCTCTCCAGCCATTCACCACCCAGCCTGTATTTGTGCTTGGGATTGTGCCTACCCAGGTGCAGGGTGAAGCCATGCTGGGGCAAATCATGCCTGACAAATTTGGTGGCTTTTTATGATGAAGTCACAGCGAAGAGCACATGCTCTCTGCTAATTTTATACACCTTTACAAAATACAGGAAGGTGGGTTATATATGTACACTGTTGCATGGACTTACAGACAAAGCTTTTGCAAATGAGTAATCACCCATTGTAATGAGCTGGACTGTAGACTTTCATGGAATAAGGGCTGTGCAGTAAAGCATGAATGGTAGCATTTGCAGAATCTATGAAATAGAAACAAAGTTCACTTGCCGTTTCAAAATAGATACCCTTGTAGGAGAATGTAGTGGCCATCTTTTTGTAGAGGAAATGGAAAACTGTTTTTCTAAATACAAAGCAAGAATATTAATGAAATTACCCAATTTGATAACTTGTCAGACCCTTTCAGTAAGTGCCATTACACATTTAAGGACCAAACCAGACATTATTTTGCTTTATTCAAACAACTGCATCTCTGAAAGGGCTTTGCTTGTACTAGTGTGCTAAGAACTGATTTCTTAGGCTGAAAACTACATAATCTCCTGTATTGCCTACATTTTTTTACCATAATTTTCTTCCTACAGAATTTTACAGCAAAGCAGTTCATTATATTGTCTAGTTGATGAGGCCGGACAAGTTAGTAATGTGAGAATGAATTTATGGAGGCACTACAGCTTTTTGAAAGCAGGATTGTGTATGTTCTTTGGATTCTGGCAGGGACTCAGCTCTCATCTGTCCAGAGCCTAAGAAGAGAGAGTCAAAACTGGCATAGCCTACTCAGCTAAAAGCCACATGATCTCATTAGCACCATATTGAACCCAGATATCCAAGCATCACAAAAAGGAAGCTCAAGATGAGAGATGGCAAACAGTCTCTCAGCTTTTGGTTGGTTTAGTTCTCAGTTTGATTAAATGCACATCAACTCAGACTATGCTGTTTACATGCAGGCAGTCTGAAGGTCATGACTTTGTAATTAAAAAACAAATGAAAACCCAAACAAACCAACCAACGAACCAACCAACACCCCAAAACCCCAACCCACCAATCTTTTTTTTGCATACTTGTGATTTTTTTTTTTTCCTCTATCTTTAGAAAACTCATCAATGATCACAGGACCACAGGATGTCAGGAGTTAGAAGGGACCCAAAGAGATCATCGAGTCCAATCCCCCTGCCAGAGCAAGCCCATACAATCTAGCTCAGGTCACAGAGGAAAGCATCCAGATAGGCCTCGAAAGTCTCCAGAGAAGGAGATTCCACAGCCTCTCTGAGGAGCCCGTTCCAGTGTTCTATGACCCTTACAGTAAAGAAGTTCCTTCTTCTGTTGAGGTGAAACCTCTTACGGTGCAACTTACATCCATTGCTCCTTGTCCAATCACAGGGAGCAAGTGAGAAGAGCCTGCCCCCCTCATCTTCTGACACCCAGCCCTCAGATATTATAAATATTTATTAAATCCACTCTCAGTCTTCTCTTCTCCAAACTAAAAAGCCCCAGGTCCCTCAGCCTCTCCTCATAAGACACGTGCTCCAGTCCCCTAATCATCCTTGTAGCTCTCCACTGAACCCTCTCCAGCAGATCCCTGTCCCTCTTAAACTGAGAAACCCAAAACTGAACGCAGTACTTGAGATCTTATCAGGGCAGAGTAGAGGGGGGAAGAGAACCTCCCTTAATCTGCTGAATACACTTTTCTTAATGCACCCCAGGATCCCATTGGCCTTCTTGGCCACAAGGGCACATTGCTGTCCCATGGATAATTTGTTATCCACCAGGACTCCCAGGTCCCTCTCCACAGGGCTGCTCTCCATCAGATCACCTCCCAACCTGTACTGGTGTAGTTTATTATTCATCCCCCAGTGCAGGAATCTGCACTTGTCCTTGTTGAACCTCATCTGGATCCTCTGTGCCCAGCTCTCCAGCCTGTCCAAGCCTCGCTGGATGGCCGCACAGCCTTTAGCTGTGTCAGCCAAGTCTCCCAGTTTGGTGTCATCAGCAAACTTGCTGAGCAGACTCTGTCCTCTCATCAGTGTCATTGATGAAGATGTTGAACAGCACCAGACCCAGCACTGATCCCTGATGGACTCCACTAATTACAGCTCTCCAGCTGGACCTGGCGCTATTGATCACCACTCTTTGAACTCTATCTTGTAACCAGTTCCTAATCCACTTCACTGTCTCCTCTTCCATCCCACACTTCCTCAGCTTGCTCACTAGAATGTCACGGGAGATGGTGTCAAAGGCCTTGCTAAGGTCAAAGTAGACTACATCCGTTGGTCTCCCTGAATCTCCCCATTCAGTTATGTCCTCATAGAATGCTATCAGGGAGTCAGGCATGATTTCCCCTTAGTAAATCCATGCTGACTACTGATAACCTTCTTCTCTTCCAAGTGCCTTGAGATACCCTCCAGAAGGAGCTGCTCCATCATTTTTCCAGGGATGGAGGTGAGGCTGACTGGTCTGTAGCTCCCCAGACCCTCTTTCTTGCCCTTTTTGATGACTGGAGTGACATTGGCTCTCCTCCAGTTCTCAGGCACCTCTCCTGTCTGCCACAATTTGGCAAAAATGATGGAGAGTGGCAGAGCGGTAACATCAATGAGTTCTCTCGTCAGACAGAGTTATCACTTAGGCAGACTCTACTGATTTACTGCATCCATGGGACTAAAGATGGGAAACCACCACTGTCAACTTCCTAAGCGAATGTGACTGCAGAACTGGCATATGATGCCAAGTTATGGGCTGAGGAGTGATTGTTCACTTGAGAATAGCTTCTTGCTAGAAACCTGAGCCTGCTTCTGCCTACAACTGGTCTATTATTCAAATGAAGTATCAATTAAAAGTATCAATTTTGCTTAATCTTTTTCCTTAGTACTGTGGATAATAATTATTATCTTCAAGACAATGCTTTCAGTAACATGTCATTTGGAGTGACTCTTGTTTGTCACTCCAAAAGGGTGAGATCTCTTATCTAACTCAATAGGCCAAATTCTCCTGTGACTATGGTCATATGGCTGGATGGAGAAGATCACATGGAACATGAGTTTGACTATGTATGCTAAATTGCTGTCACAAAATATGAGAATGTGAAGCTGACTGGAGTATCTCGTTATCTAGAAAAAAAAAACATTTACAAGTTTGAAATTAAATTCACAAGTATCTATATTAGGTTTCTTCCAGTGAAGCTTACTGTTTTAATTGGAAGACAAAGTGACAGTTCCCATGAATGAATTTTCCCATGCGGTTCAAATGAAATGTAGTCCATCCAACATTGTGTACGCAAGTTAAAGATTTTATTCTTGAGAGAGCTGGAAGCTGAACTCTGATGAAAATCGTTTAAGGAGGGTAGTTAACTCCCCAAGACACTGTGAATGTCTTTGTTTTGTAAAGAGGCAATTTAATTGCTACTTTTCTATCTCTTTTCAAGCCTTTTTGTTTGCTGGTTCTGACATCATAACGGGAATCAGTAGATTTCTTGAGGACTGCTTTTGCTGAGTTTATTGGAGTTTTAAGTTCATTTTCACTTAAGATCTAGTAGCAAGTCTTGGTTTTAATTTGCAGTGCAAGTTGATTGCATAATTGTGAAGCTGTTGACATGTGTGATACAATTTGATTTGCAATCTTGCCAGTTTTCAACTGTAAGAAACAAAATCTGTTAGTAACAATTTTAGCAGGACTCGTTGGAGGGTTCTTACACTTTGTTTTCCATCTCCCAGAGGCTGAAAGATGAAACTCATAAAACTATTTGAACACTTCACATTATTGTTTAGCTGAGCTGTATATATTGACAAAGTGACTTCAAAGAAGAATGAAGTGCAGTATAGAAGGGAAGAAGCAATATAATGTTCACAGAAACAAAGATAATTTTTTATAAAGAAAGTAATCTGATCATACAAATAGCCATTAGGAAGTCTTGTGGAAAAGTGCAGAATTCATTAAGACCTGATTAGAAAACTTGAAACGTGATTATCTTGATACTTTTCCCCTGGAAGGATACACATGTAGAGTTGACACAGTGTTTGTACCATGCACTGCAGATCCTGGGATTCTTTGGAGGATATATGGTCTTGTCCATGCAGACAACAGCTATATTCTGGCTGGCCTGCACATGTTACACCACTGGAGTTGTTCTATAATGTGGCTCTGATTGTCACTGCTTTATGTATTTTATCCATTGTGCAGTAGCAGGGAGGCTTGAACTAGCATTAATTGTCTAGCAGATTTTCTCTGGGAAAGCTGCAGAATAAGCAGGTGGTACTATTGTAGAGTGTAAAGTAAAAGGAAGCAGAACATGCAGAAGCATATAATATGACAGCAGTACAGGTAGAGTAGTTAGGGATTATACAATAATAGAAATCGGAACACAGGTGTGATTTCTGTGAGTTCAGAGAAAGTCTAACAAACTATGCAGTGCAAGTGAAAGAACTGGTCAGAGACCGTAGAAGTAATTTTGAAGATGCAAGATCTTTGTGGTGCATGAAGAACAGCTGATTTAGAACCAAGATGGTTTGTTGCAAATTATGCATCTTCTTTAGGCTGCTACCAAAATGTGTAACCATTACTTGCTCGAAGTACAGAATTACTATACATCTATAAAAAACATAAGACAGTAAAAGACTCCTTTGGCAGTTCTCTGTGGGTGCCCACAATTGCAGGCAACTATGAAATAATGCCTACTTCATTTCAGCCTACAGAACATACCACGAACCACAAAACATTTTCTGTTTTAAATACACTATACAAAATTAGGGCAATATAGTACAGGAGACCAAAGTGCATGGCAACTATAGCGTCCCATAAGACAAAACCAGGAGAGGTTGAGGCTATCACCATTATTTTAGTTGTCTTCTGTTCTTCATCACAGAACCTTGTTTTGAAACTACACTGTTTGGAAGTATACTGGCAAATGGAGGCACAGAAGTCCCTTGATTGAACATCTATATTCTTCCTGTTGTTTTGCATCATTCCTTGTGAGCAATCTCTGATGGTTCAAAGGCAAACCTCTCTTCAATTACGTATGAAGAAAACAACACAGTGCAAGGCTCTACACCTTCATTAAGAAATTTTTGCCTTTGAATCCAAAACAGTATTAAGTCATTCTCACATGAAGAATGTTTGCCTGTTGCACTTAATTCTTAAATCTGCAGCTGCTCTCAGCTGAATTGTTTGAATTCTGCTGTGATAGATTGGTATTTTACAAACTGCAATACTTTGAAGACTGTAACCATAGTTCTTAAATCTGTTATTCTCAAGGAGGTATTTCACACTGTTCATAAGATCTTCCTTCTGTAACTTTAATGATGAGCTATTAATGTGTTCAAAACCAGGTATTTTTTCACTTCAACCTCTGCATACAAGTTGCTAAAATTAATTTGTTTCCTTCACTCTAGTGACAATTTCTAGCCAATTTATTTCACAGTTGTGACTCTTAAAGTATTTTTTCTTGCAGTGGCAATCTTTCTCTAGCACCATTATGGCTTTGTTCCTTATTGTTTTCTGTATTCCTCTAGCTTGAGAAGAGAGACTTGTGGCTGATCAGTATTTTAGTGTGCCAAGGAAATGCTCATCTTTCCCTAATTTGATTCCCTCTCCCTTACTAGTAGCCAATTACTATAAAACCTATAGAAACATACTTTATTACTTTTTATTTTATAAAGTTTGCCTGAAATTAGTTCAGCAAAGTAGGAACATGTCATAATACAGATTAACCTTACTCGTGAAGTGCATCTTGGATGCATTTATTTTGTTTACTTATTTGCCAATGGCATCATAATACAAATGTTAGCATTTTGCAACCTGCTTTGCTACTTTACTTTAGACTATAAGAGTAACCATAAAGAAATGCCAAAATCCCAGAAGTGCTTTTATGTGCTAATATACAGCATCCTATGCTCAGTGGGGATAAAGAAAGGCCCTCATACTAGAACCACAAACCTCATTGCTGATTGTTTTCACAAATAAGAGATGTGAATAAGAATAGCCTAATTCCTATTGTTTCCTATCAAATCAAATACACTTAGCATAAAAATGTTGTTTATACAATAAATGTTACTACTCTTTGCCTAAAAAGCAAATACATGTGATCCTAAGGTAATGGCAGAGATAGTGGTAATGACACTAAAAGTTAAGTTGATTTGCTGCTAGGAAATTATTCAAATATATGGGAATGTGCACAAGATGGAGCAAGGAAAATTCCAACTAAACTTAAGGAAAAAAATCCATAATGAGGTTTTCCAAGAGTTGAGACCAGTTGCCCAGAGAGGCTGTAGAATTGCCATCTTTGGCTATATTGAAGCTGTATTTGGATAAAGCCCTGAACAATCTGATTTGACTTTAATGTTAGACCTCCTTTGAGCAGGGGCATTGGACCAGATGGTATCCAGAGGTCTCTCCAACCCAATTAGTATGTTCCAAGTACTGTTCTAGTGGATAGGGAATTTAATACTGTAAATTAAAGACCCCAAAATTTTATACTTAGTCTAAAGTTTCGTACCCAAGTAAATATGCAGTAATTTCAAGTAAGATGTCAAAAGTTGGATGAAGGTGATCTTCCTCTATTCAGCCCTGGTGAAGTAACATCTTGAGTGTTGTGTCCAGTTCTGGACTTCTCAGGACAAGAAAGATGTGAAGTGAGTCCAGCATAGGACCGCAAAGATGATTAAGGGGGGCTGCAGCAGTGTTCATACACAGGAAGGCTGAGAGTGCCGTGACTGCTCAGCTAGGAGAAAAGAAGGCTTGAGGGGTTCTTATCAGCACATATAAATACTTGATGAGAAGGAATGAAGATAAGGAAGTAAAATTTTCTCAGTAGTGCCTACTGACAGGAGAAGAGGTAATGGGCACAAATTGAAACACAGAAAATCCTATCTGATCACAAAATCAATTTTTTTTTACTATGAGCATGGTCAAAACTAGAATAGATTGCCCGGAGTGGTGATGCAGTCCCCATCTGTGGTGGCATTCCAAACCCTCCAATTGGACCCAGTCCTGGACAACCTGCTGTAGCTGACCCTGCTTGAGAAGAGAGGTTGTACTAGATGATTGCAGAAGGTTTCTTCCAGTCCAAGCAATTCTTTGAAGTCTTCAAGTTTTTAAAAGTCATAAAACAGCATTTCTGTCAGATGTCTAGAGACTCAATATTCAGTGAACATGACTGTTGTGGTTTATCTCTGAATATTATTCAGATTGCTTCACAATCTATTAAAAACTGTAGAGATTTTTTCCCCCATTATTTTCAAAGTCCAGATGTGCCCCAGTAATTTCTTCCATGTACAAAATACAAGTAATTCTTACAGTAACTGGAGGCTACTTGGAGACTTGCCTAGAAATGGACTCTGATGTCGCTCTATAGGGATATAAGGTTGTACTCACTGGATTGATTTGCAGAATTATTCACTCATTTCAAGTGTAGCTGTGGACCTGGCTGTACCTTTTAACTGTTGTAAGTAGCTCAAAATGCTCACACCACTTATATGGACCTATATTTTTAAATAAACCTGTTGTACACAATGCTAGGAGTTAACAACTTTTGAAATTAACAGGTATTTCATAAGCATTTATTAACATAATTTGCTTCCTTATGATACAAAGCAGGAGTAAGTATTTAAGCATCTCTGTTGTACTCCTTTCTTCTGATAACGAAATGAGAGCTGCCTCTGTGCTGCCTCTCATTTTACCTTTATGTTATGTTGTGGTCCTAAAAGGTGCTAAATGCCTCAACTTTAATCATGTTCAGTGAGAGTTAAGGGCACTCAGCATCCTAAATACAATTTGCTACCAGCAGGACAGAGTTTCTACATTGTGGAAAGTTGAGGCAAGAATTTCTCATGTACTTGGCGTAGGATTGGTAGTTCGTCCAAGAAAGACTTCAGTATGGATTCTGGGAATCTACACCAGTTGTGTATGTTTGCAAGTATTACAACTGCTGTAAAATTACTACTGTGTGGGATACACAGTATAATAAATGATGTAACTCTGTGTTTTAACGTGCTTGCGTAGAACATTGTGTATCCATTATTGTGTAACAGGAGCCTAGTTGATAAATTTGTTTGGAAAATGTTTTGTTGTGTTTTTTTTGTTTTCCAATAGGGACACTTGATAAACTATGCCTTGAAATCTTACTTAGCATCCAGTTCATTTTAAAGCCAAATTTTACCAGACACAGTAATTTTGAAACAGCCAGGAGAGCATTAGCAGTTGCTTGTTTTAAATGCTTGTATATACATTCAGTAATGCTGTCTCGTGCTTAGTCTGCATTCAAGCAGGACCACTTTTATGCCCATTCTGAAAAATGTCAACTTTTGCTAAACTGACAGAATGTAACTACCAATTAAAATATTCCCATGAGATACATATAGTCTCTGTTTTCCACTTTCTCTGTTACAAGTTTTTTATTAACCTTTAACTTAGCAGTGTGTATCATGATGTCTGGTATAATTATGCAAACAGTAATTATTATAGGAGGCCAAAACCATTAAAACACAACTTTTTGTTAAATTGTACCACATACTGCTTTGAAAGATTTTTAGCTTTAGAAACTTTTGTGGAGAAACAATCTCATATAAGAGGAACATTTTGTCTGGAAAAACTATGCATATTCTGTTGAAATACCGTGTATGAGGTTTATGGTGCATTCACCACTGCACTGTAATTTTAAGTTTTTAATGTGCTGGATTCAGCCAGGCAATTGAGTTGCTGTAACTGGAGATCTACTGGAAGGTAAATATTGCAGAAGTAGGCCTAAGTTATTAAAGCCTTCTGCTGCTTCTTGTGGCTATGGTCAAGGATGATAGGGAGACAGCACTGGCGGCCCAATGCAAAAGGAGTATGTATTTCACATGCAGAATGGAAAAGTAAAGACAGCAGGCATTCACAGGTATCGTGAGGGTATTGCAGCTAATCTAGGATTTATCTGTGATGTTACCATTGGAATCGTAGAAGAAATTTTCTAGTAGTCCAGTTGAAAAATACCATTAAGGCAGCTTTGGTTCATGGATGATCTCCTGGCAGTATGGTGCATTTCTGTGAATGGGGAGCAAACCCAGATGCGTGGAACCACGGAGACAGCTCTCACTAGAGCTTAGTAGTTCTCCAGCTAGCTGGTGCCGGTTAGAGAAAGCACCTGTATAACGTGTAACTGTTCACAGGATTTGGGCCTAACTTAGTCCAGTGGTTTAGTATCTCCTTGGGAAGGATGGAGAAGTCGGTTTAAGTCTCACTCTTCCACGGGCAGAAGCTTAAGTTATTTCCAGAGCATCGCTGTAAGGGCCGAACCGGCCGTTCTCGCGCTTACCTGTGGCCAGCGGCACCTCTGCTTCGCTTTTCTCCCGCTCCCACCCGCCCTTAGTCCCCTACGCCCGCCCCGGTGCCCGGGCGGCGGGACCGCTCAGGGGCTCCCCGTGGCTCCCGCCCCGGAGCGGCGCTGCGGGCCGTGGCGCAGCAGGGCTCGACCGGGGAGCAGCGCCTGCGCGCCCGTCCCGCCCGCCCTGGGACCGGCCGCGGCAGCCTGGCGGGGAGGGAACGAGGGAGGGCTCGGAGGGGGTGGGAGGCGCACGCCGTTTCCCTTTCTCTTTCGCTGGGCGGTTGCCCGCCCGTCCGAGGCCGCTGTGCTGCACCAGGTACGGTGGGGGGGCCGAGGCGGGGGCGGGAGGCGCCGCAGGTGTGGGGGGAAGGGACTGCAGTCGGGCGAGCGCGAGGGAGGGCGAACCGCCTGCCCGCTGCCCTCTCCTGCCGGCGGGCTTCCGCGGCGCTGGGGCAGGCGGGGAGGGCTCCTCCCCGCGGGGCCCTCCGAGGCCTGCGGACAGCTGCGCGCCTCGGCGGGGGTTGTACCAGGCGGGCCGAGGACCCCATCGGAGCCGACCGGCGGCTCCTGCACCTGTCACCGCTGCCCCGCGGCGCCCGGCAACTTCTCCCGCTGACGGCGGGAGTCTGGTGGGGGCAGGGGCGCGGCCTTGGACCGCGGCTGCCGAGCACCGAGCACCGAGCACACAGCTGCTGTTATGTAAATAAGAACTCGGATGCCCCGGCCAAGTTCATGGCGACACTTGCCCTCCGGGGCGTCTTCACTGTGCTGCCAGCCTTACATACCTCTCTCTTTCCACATGTGTTACAGGTAGGAAAATGACTTACTTGGTACAGGAGCAGGAGTTATGAGCCATGATGTCCCTGTAAGACCTTTGAGATTAAGAGCAAATGCCTGGAGAAGTCCAGCTGCCCAAAGCAGCACTGGAGCTCTTGTGAACAGTGAGCATCGTCACCTCTCAGACTTGCTTGTCTGGTCCCAAGCACTCCGCCAGCATTTCCTACCCCACGAATGGCTACTCAGAGGAAGCACTTGGTGAAAGATTTCAATCCTCATATCACCTGCTATATCTGTAAAGGCTATCTCATCAAGCCAACTACAGTAACTGAGTGCCTCCATACCTGTAAGTAGTACTTTGCAAAATATTCCCTCCTTCATAAATGATATTTCCTTGAAGTGTTGTTACATGTTTAATATGAGGTCTCTGGCAATTTTTGTTTACTTCTGAAGTACTGGGGTTTTCTTGGATCACCTTCATGACATGTCTACTCTGCTGAACACCTTGCAGTGTGAAGATACACCTTTTCTTTCCCCTAGACTAGTGGTGGTTGTGTTGGCTCTAGCACCAAGCATGTGTTGCTGTGGCCTGCCTGATCGCATATAAGATCATTAGGTTGGCTGTGGTATGTTAATAATACAACTGTGCTTATGAGAGTTGAGCTAGCGTACTTACTCGCAGCATGCACGATGTATGCACCAGTTTGGTCAGTAATGGCCCACATCTCTGTAATGTGTACCATGGCACAGTGCATAGAAATACTTGAAAGTAAGGAAAATACTTACTTAGACACTAAGTCCCTTTGAGTGAAACTGTCTTAGAAAAAAAAAATAAGGTTTTATGCACCTAATACTTCTAAAACATTAGTCTGCATGAATTAAATTAAACATGCAAATGGTACTATCAAACTCAATAATCTTTTTTCACAAGCTAAATTACTTATGTGCTTGGTTTCTTTATGTTTGTTGCTGAATAGAAGAATTTGCTTGTACCTTCTTGAGAATTTGGGATCTTTCCAAATAAAATCTGAATTTTTCTAAAAGAAGAGTAAGAGAACCTGCATGTTTCCAGTAGGTTTCCCATTTTAAAACTCTTAATAAATATCAGTTAAAAGCCTTGTCTTAGCATTTCTTGTCATCTCTGTGCACAGTTCTTGTAGCTGTTAATGGCTTCACTGTTAATTTTTACATTGTAGTGTTCAGTCTCTAGTATAGCAAGCAAATAGAGAATTACAACATAATTCCAATATGTTGTTCATGGTACAAAGAGATTATTAGCTACCATTATTATAATATTATTTTTTAATTTTGTTTTTGAGAAAAAAAAAATAATACTGAAGTGACTCCTTCGAAGTCTGATGTCAGCTAAGGATTATAATGTGTTTTGAAGTATTAGTCTTCTCATTTGTGTTAGTTGGTAAAGGAATTTAAGTTCAAAAGGAGAGAAAAGTTAAGCAAAATGTCCTTAGAAGAACTTGAAATTAAACAGAGGGGATAAAGATATATTAGCTGTTATTAAATTATCTTTCCCTTTAAAGAAAATTGAATATTTCCATATTAGCTACTGTTTGTTTGTTTTTTATGATTGAAGCTTTATGAACAGTAGTTACTTTTAAAAGGTTATGGTGAAGGGAACAAAGTTGCATCAGAAATCAGCTCAGAAGATGAATTTGCTTTTTGTTGTGGTATCTTTCTATTTAGGTAATTTATTTGTTTATTTACTTTTGCTCTTGTTATGAAACAATAATGGCAGAAGGAGCACTTTTTTTCTCTGCAGCATCTGTTTCTTTTGTTCACTTGTAAATTGTGAACTCTGCCTAGTCACCGTAGTTCTATAGTCACACAGGTCTCCTCTCAAAAAGGCTGCCATGTGTTTGGGTCATGAACTAGAACTGCAGGGAAGAAGGTGGTGTTTCTTTAAAGCAAAGTTCAGTTGTCAGAATATAAAGCTTACAGTGATGGAAAGGAATATTAAAACTCAGTTGGTGATATTGCAGTCTTATGTCCATGAAGGAAAAGATGATCTGTGGCAGAATTCAGAAAGATACTCAAATGATTCCAGCCTTTGGCTAATAGAAAATATCTAAACTTTTTTTTTTTTTTTGGTGGTGTTGTGGACTGGTTTGTTTTTAAGTACAGGTGTTGTTCTTCAATCATATCCAAATAGTTACAGATGATTTTAGCTATCCTTTCGTATTTGTCCTGTAGTACTAGTTGCCATGATTACATAGTCTTGCACAAATTATAAAAATCTGCTGAATATTTCTGTCTTAAGAAACAACATAGATTCATTAGATAGCGAGAGCACCATGTATTACTCTGGACAAGATAAAAAACAACCATTGACAGAGATGTTCTCCAGTGATCATATGTCACTGGTTAATTCCCATCTTCTTTGTTGCTGAAAATACTAGTAAAGTTCTGCTCTGAGAAATGTGTGCTTTTTTAATGCTTTGTTACACAGCTATCATGAGTGTTTAAGAACTTCTGGTTGAAGCAGGCTAGATGTGAGCTCAAGAGTGTATCCCATCATCTGTCTTCTGACAAGTACAGTATGCACTTAAAAACTTGGAAAATAAACTTTCCTTGGGAACATTCTTTAGTGTCCTAAAAATTAATAGAGTGTTTACACAATCATCAAAATGTTGGTTGGAAGGGACCTCTAAAGGTTGTCTAGGCCATCTTCAGGTGGGTTGGTTGCCAGCACTATACCAGGTCAGCCGTGGATCTTTGAATTGTGAATTTCCAAGCATGTAAGTCTCCATAGCCATTTCCAGTGCTATACTACTTACTTAGTGAAGAGATTTTTTGTTAATGTGTCTACCAAAACAGCAACTTGTGGCCATTGCTCCTTGTGATACTGTTTAACACTACTGGAAAGAACTGGGCGCCATCACCTCTGTAACTGTTATTCAAATGTTTTTTAGAATGTTTTTTATCACCTCCTAGCCTCAACCATGATTCACTTTTGGTAAATTTATATTGCCTATTCCTGATTACAGTTTGTCCCTCATGCAGTTGGAAATTGATTTCAAAAGATAGGATTTGATCTAACGTTTTTCTAAGGAGCTAGGGGAGACTGTAGCTGTAGTTACCTGGCTCATCCATTCTGTCTTTTTTAAACATGAATATAACACACTGCCCTTTTCCAGTCATCAAGAACCTCCCAATAGTCACCGTGATGGTGGTTATAAGCTTTCAGCTTAGTGAATCCTACCTGGCCTATAGATTTGAATACATCTTACTTTTCTAGATGATTCTTGAGGTCCCTTCCAGCCTTACCGTTCTATGATTCTGTGATTCTCAGTAGACCCTAACCTGCTGCTCCCTGGCTGCTGGTTGTTCCTCTCCTTCCCAAATCATGCTGATAAGCATGGAGATCTGGGATCAGGCTTTGCATGTGAAGACCAAGGCAAGTGGGTTTCAAACCTTTCTATAGGATCTATTTCTAAGGTGTTTCCCTCATTTATTTAGAGATTCACATTTCCTCTGAACTTCCTTCAGCTACTAGCCTGTTTGTAGAATCCCTATGTTCCTCAGCAGTTTTAACTGTGGCTGGGCTTTGGTCTTCCCAACTTTGTTTCCCATCCTTGTTTCCACTTCTAATATGCTTTATTTTTGTATATTAATTAAGAAGCTTGTGCACCAAGCAGATTTTGTATACTAACCAATATTTCTGACAAAATTCCTTTTACTATGAGCTGGTTAGCTCTTGAGGAATAAATACATTTTGTTTGAACAACAAAACAAAAACCAACCAAACAAACAAAACACAAAAAACAAAAAAACCAAACAAGACAGCTCTCCTGAGTACCTTTCTTTCTAATGATAGCCTCCTTGGGAAATCTGACTAGCAGTTGCTTAAACAAGCTGAAGTCCCATCACCAGAAGTTCAAAATCCTAACTGCTCTGTTTAATTTTGTATCCTTCCTCAAGATCATGAACTTGGTCACTGCAGGGCAAACTGCCATCTGTGGCTGTATTCATCACCAGATTTTTCCCTGTGGACAGCAGATCAAGTGGTCATTACTCCTAGTTGGCCTCTGTAGTATTTGTCTTGAGAAATTGTCAAGCAGTCTAGGAATTTTCAGAAATGTCCTTTCAGGCAGAAAAATAACCAGAGGTGTAGTTTTCAATAGCAAACCAATAATCTTGCAAAGGGAGTGTTTTTCAGATTTTGCTAAAAACTTGTGCTGTCACCAGGAGATACCAAAAGAACTTTACTGCAGCAAAATATCCCATCTTCAGACGTATGAGCTGAGCTGCTTTTGTACTCCTGCTGCAATCCTTCACTCAATGGCATGTAGTAGGTCTTAAAGGCTAGCAGATCTGACTTCTTTTGAAACAGGACATTTCAACCTAAAAAGTCTTTCTTGATTATAAAGTACTGAACATCTTCTCTCCCTTTTAACTGAAGTGAATCCAGTCCGATTGTGCCTGGTGATTGTAATTAACAGTGGTGTAGTCTCACATGTATAGTTTCTGAGAAGGGTGGTTAAATATACTGAAGTTTTTTCTCTTGGTTTTGTGCAACACAAAAAAAAGTAAGTGGTTTTACAGCAGGTTTAAGATAGCTAATTAAATACTTCATTAAACATACTAAATGACTTGTTACATCTCTGTGCCATCATTGAGATAGGCTTGATGTTCCACTAGCTGTGCATATCCTGTGCCTCTCCTTTGCTCACTGGATCAAAGAGCGATTGACTTTGAGAGGAGATCCTTAGGAAAGATCAAAAGGATGAGTTCTAACAAAGAATTTGCCCACAATTAATTAATTAAACTTTCTCTTGTAGAATATTTTGTTTTAAAAATGCTGTATGAAGTTTTATTTAGATACATTGTTTGTATTTAAAAAACAACATAGGAAGAGTATTCTCATTGAACAGTGTGTATATGGATATGCATAAAATACGTTCTTTTGCTGTTGGCATAAGGTGCCATTTAACACAATCCTGACACTTATGGTCGTGTGCTCCAGCTAATTGCAAAGATCTGAAAGCATGAGAATGAAGTACTTTTGCACTGGCATTGTGTAGTATGTTGCCAGCCAGTTAGCATATGTCACACAAGTACTTTTATCGGCTGCAGGAAATCATCTTATGGGAATTTAGCTTTTATTGTGTCTCACCTGAAGCATCATAGGCTGTTGTTTTTTTCCCTAAATTACATAGACCTGTAATTTAATTGTTTTTAAAGTTCCCCTTTTCACTTACTCTTTGTACCCAATACTTATATTAGCCCCATCCTCTGAAATTCAAAGTTATAGGCTTTGAAAAATGTTCGGTGTTTCATATGGAGAATAACAGAAAATTATTATCTCTATCATGTCTGAAAATGCAGGTTGATGATCCTATTCCTACTAGGAATATCATGTATCAGTTCATTATTCTTGAGTGCTAGAATTTACGTGTATTTTTTACTTTTACATTGCTGTCAATAAATCACATTTTGTTCTGATAGGCAAATCCTCATAGCACCATAGCTTTACAGGAGAAAAAGCAAAAACTGTTTCAGATTCATACAGTACTGATTAACAATTTCAAGGGGTTTTTCATGGTATGACATGCCCTCGTGATTTGAGCAGCCGGCTCAAAGACTTCATCCAGGGAATACATACATATAGGACTGGCTTAATGCTCTTGGTTCCTCATGGTTTGTCTGTAGACTTCTCAAAGACCTCTTAACACTGGAAATTAAGCCCTTCATTGATTATCAGTCCCTTTCCTGGACCACTCATGGCTTCCAAGGGTGCCATCTTGTCTCAAAAAATGTATCAAGAGAGCACATAATTATATTCAGACTGAGGAATTCCATTCCTTTCTATAGATTTATTTATATTATAAATATTTCTTCCAAGTTATGTTAATGAGTATTTGAGAGATTTGGGGGAGTCAGTCATCTGACCTTAGATAAATTTTGGGCTATTGAAGTGCTGAAACATTTCTAGAGAAGGTCAACAAAGCTGGTGGAGGGTCTGAAGAACAAGTTCTACGAGCAGCAGCTTAGGAAACTGGGATTGTTTAGTCTGGAAAAGAGGAGGCTGAGGGGACACCTCAGTGCTCTCTTCAACCATGTGAGGGGAGGTTGTAGTGAGGTGGATGTTGGTGTCTTCTCCACGCAACTCATGGCAGAACAAGAGGAAATAGCCTCAGGTTGCACCAGAGGAGGTTTATATTGGATATTAGGAACAATTTCTTCACTGTGAGAGTAGTCAAGCATTGGAACAGGCTACTCAGGGAGGTGGTGGAGTCACTATCCCCTTCCTTTATTATAGCAGTTAGAGGAGCAAGCAACTCCATCTTACAGTTCTCCACTGGAAAAGAATTCCCTAAACTCAATTTCTGTCAAGGCAAGTTAGAAAAGGTCTAGAGTAAACCAAACCCTTATGATACTTGCCTCAGTGACTTTCAGATGAATTTCCACATTCAGAACTGTGTTGGGCTTTACAATCTCATCATCATAGTAGCTTCTCAACCTTTTGTTCCCCACACTCTTTAAATTGAGGTTATCCAGCTAGTGGAATTTCTGAGACAGCAGATGATTCTTAACCTTGTAGCGCTCATTAGTGTTGTCATCATCACACTTTCTCTGGATAGAAACAGTGTGTTGTCTCTGCTTTCAGCACCACGAAGATACCAAGATTATGAGATATCAGGTACTGCAGTTGAAAAGTTCAATTTGAGGTAGCATATTTCACAGATTCCTTTGGAGTCTTGGGCAGAACATGGCCATTTTCATTTTCATTGAAGTCATCCAACAAAGGCTTATTCTACAACTCTCGTTTTGGACTTTTACTATACATGACATATTTCATAGGTTGATCCTATTTAGTCCTTTCTTTGGTTTACTTCATGCAAACATGGTAACTCTACATTTGATTGCTTTGATGCTCTCCGATGCAATGATACAGAACAACCATGCCCCAAAGATGTCCTTTTATGTTATTATTTTTTTTTTAATAAATAGAAGACATTCCTTCATTAATAAATGGGGAAGGTAGGGTTTTCCAAAAGGTTAACCACTTCCTTTTATCGAAGTTTTTCTTTGTCTAGACTATTCTTTCTAAAAATCTCTGGCTTACTTAAATACAGTTAAATGCAGTGTATCTACTATGTCTCTGTATGATCTTCTGTTTGAAATATTTTGAATTTTTTACAGTATTACAATACATATTGCTGTCAGTTAAAGAGCCTTCTATGTCATGATTTTGTGTCACAGTGTTTCCTGTTTTGATTTTCCTGTGCTGTGTTTAGAATAGGACTACCTCATTCTTCACTTCTCAGGAGGAGCAAGATAAATGAATGATGTGATACAAGGATGGCCTATTTCATACAGAAAATCTCACATTTTCCTGCCTTTCTCATGGACATTGTATCAACATTTCAAATTAGTTAATTGTTATTTGCTATTAGTTGGGGGTTTTTTTCTATTCAGATGCAATGGCATACTTGTGATTTACCCAGAGTCACAATTTGGGACAATCTTCAGAACAGTATTAAAAAAGTAAAGGTACAGCGATTAAGAGTTTGAAGATAAGCAGGAATATATGTGGAGAATATTACATGCTGCTATTTGACCAGCTAATCAGATTCTACTTGTGCATTTGCATGACCTTGGTCAGTGCTTGCAAGTATTCACATCTGGACACCTGTAAGGTTTCTGTCTGTTCCTTAGTATATCTTTTTATAGAGTATTATGTCTTATAGCAAGACCTATTCAGGAAGTTGGGAGAGTGCTGCCACTGCTTCATTTGTGGAAGCCCTGTTGTTACTACACTAAAACTCTTCACCTCCAGACCTGTGTGCCTGGAATAAGGGTACAAACTGTTACCTTTGAAGGTGCTGATAGTTGTGCTTAGAATCAGGATATTTGTTTAAAGGGAGTGCCCCAGAGCAGGTTCATTACACCTTTAGTGAGCAATGTCATGTTCTTTCCTATTTATTCTTAAAGCTTAAAAAATTAAACTAAGTTGGAGTGCAAAACAAGTAAAATAAATTGTGATAGCTAAAGCAAACAACACAGTTTAAAATGTCTATAATAGATGTAGGAGAAGAAATTAAAAATTCCCACACCTATTTAATCTTGGCAAAGCTGGTTGAATTCAGTAAGCTTTAACTCTTACCCATCTAGTGTGTTTATTTAACAAAAGAGAACAGAGATTTGAATTCTTGGAGAGATGCTTTTAAAATTCTTTACTGTCCGTATCTCTTCCCTCTTACATGATTGTGTATATGTGGCTAGGTTTTGATTAGTAAAGAAACTGAACTGTGCTTTCAGTCCTTCTTCGCATTTCAGGTGGATGACAGAAGGAGACATAGTTCAGATAATTATGGGAGCTGGCATGGCTGAAGATCTACTGATCAGCTAAAGAATTCTACTTTCTGTTGATTGTCCCTGGTTTGAACATGAGCAGACACTAAATCTTAAGAAAAAAACTTTGATCTCAGAGCATTTGTATCTTTCCAATTTCAAGGACAACTTCTGTTATTTTCAGTTGTAGGGGAGATTCTTGGTCTTATTAAAGACTCACAGGTTTCCTGAGCTCATTTTACCAGATCAAAAGAAATCCACCCTCCATCTAGCACTACTATAGCTATGTAGCTTGAGGAGAATGTCAAGAGCCAGCCAGAACTCTGAAGTCTGTCCATCAGACTTAAAGGGGAAAGTTCATTGTAATTTCAGCCAAAGGTATAATGTCCTTAGGTTCGTGTTTTAAAGCAATTGGGGAAAACAACTACACAGGGCTTTAATGTGTGTACATTATCAGCAATTGATTTGCAGTAACTCTTCTAAGCATAGTAAGGCAAAGATAAATGTAGGCTTTTCTTGTTAGGTGATATTTGTCAAATGAATGTCAAGATTCTTTAAAGATTGCCATATAATTAGGATTTACCAGCTTGTTTAGAGGTATTCAGTTCTTTAAGTAATTGATGAAAGAAATTAGTGTTGCAGCAGAAAGCATATTGGAATTGCAGCAGTTCCATTATTTTTCAGTCCATTTAGTGATGGATTTGCAGTCCTCTTTCAGTTTAGGTGAAGTAATAATAAACAGAGGATAGAGTTTATCACCGTCAAGAATGTTGTAACATGGTAATAATAGCAAAGATATTTGTTCTCATCAGCTTGGCTTTTGTTTTCTTACTAATAGCTGTAAAATCTACAGTCTGCAATTAATCACTGGGAAGCAACAGTAGTGTAGCACCTTGTTTAGTTTAATTGCAGTTTATTGGATTTTAAATTCACGTTGTTGTTGGTTTTGTGCTTGTTTATGTTTGCCATGGTCATGATCCCAATTTTTCACTTTTAAGATTCAAGTATTCAATGTTTTCTCTTAAGTTCTGTCATTGGTTTTGAAGGCACTATATCAAAGGGAAAGGTAGTCGCTTTGAACCTGTGTACAATTTCTGGCAACTTTGCTCTTGCAGTAAGTATTTCGAACAGTATTTTCAGGTGCCAGCAACACTGTTAGAAATAAATTAATATATAAAAATCATTTTCAGATCATCTAACGTGATGATTGCCTTTGCTGGGCTAGAGATTTCCAGCATGCACATTCTCAGAACCTACATCTTTACATGTACTACATGGTATGAATTTTGCATTTTATATTGCTGGGAGAATTCTAAGTAGTAGAAATGTTGCGCTCTTCAAAGCAGTGCTTGGCTAACCTGTGCTGCTGAGCTCAGTGTCTTTGCAGAGCAGAACTAGCTATGACTTTGAGGAACAGTAAGTGGATAAGATACATTGTAATTATTTGCCTTTAAAAAGTGCTCTATCTTTGATGCATGAAGTAGTTAACTGGTATCCTTAGGTCATGTTCAAGCAATATTATTTTGATATTAGTTAGTCTAAGTTGGGATTTTGTTTTTTTATTTTTATTTTTTCCTTGCCTCTTAGTTTGTAAGACTTGTATTGTTCAACACTTTGAAGACAGCAATGACTGTCCCAGGTGTGGCAACCAAGTGCATGAGACCAATCCACTAGAAATGTTAAGGTAAGGTGACTGACGCACAACATTTGCTGAAATGGAAGAACAAAATATAATTTTATCCTGAAAGTGAACTAACTTTTTGGCTTATTTGTTTAATACCTATATTGGCTGTTCTAGGCCACAGGTTCTTCCAGTTTCTTATCTCCCAGTAAATTGTAAATTTAGTTTCTTTGGCTGTAATAAAAGGAGGAAGGGTAAGGCACAGAAAGACCAGGTATAATGTACAGATTAAAACAAACATTTTTATACATTTATTAAATAAATGAACCTGATATATGTTATTGTTTACATGAAATTAAATTCCAGGGTTGTTTTTTTCAAAGTATTTTTTCAGATGATCTAGGGCATTCCAAACTGCATGCAACTTTTCTTCTTAGAGCAATGTAGAAAATTAATTGTGCAAATAAATGAATGTTTTTCAGAGCGTAGATCTACCAGTGTGAAATGAAATGTGCTGTCAGATTTATAAAAAGACAGTCATGAAAGAAAGTTTTGGCACTAAAAATACTCTTTCTTGTGAGTTTGCAATTTTTTTATATCATAATAAAACATCTTTTTTTAAAAACAAATATTTTTCTTGAAATTCTGGATTCTTTTTTAGTGGTATTATATTGAAACACACGTGTTAGCCATCCTACAAGTGTAGTACAGAGAAATCAAGCAATACCATCCTACGATGAAGTTCATGTGTTTCTGAAGTGATGGAGCCACAAGCTGCCCTCACTCCTAACACTCCACCCACCCCTAATACTAGTAGTTTATAATACTGTTGTAATCTTAGGAGGAAGTATTTTCACATCAATGTTAAAATAAATATTTACATCTGAAATTTACTAGGGTTGGTACTGTTTCCTAAGGTCATTGTGCTTCCTACAATTCCTCATACTGTGCTGTGACTTTTGACCTGTGTGTGTACCTATAGCAATCTCCATGCTTTGGTTTTATCACAAGAGGATAGGGGAGGGTAACTTGAAACAGACTTAACAGCTCAAGTCTTAAGAACCTGAATGATTTTGGAAGGACAGTGGCAAAAGTGTTTGTGTAGATGTTTACTGAAAGTATTTTTCTGATCTCCTCTTACTGTCTGAGGCCCTGTGTTAGCCATAACAGACAATGCTATACAGAAAACGTAAGGCTACTAACGAGCTGAAAACAAAAGCATTTTAAAAATACTTTTTATTCTGACAGGACCATTTCATAGCAGTTGGAAAATGCGTTTTCTGAAACATTTAGCATATGTTTAGTAATTTAATATTGTGCTTTAAGCAGGAAGTGATAGAAGGGTGAAAAAAGTTGAGATCACACACCAGAAACGTGCAAAGACCTAATTGTCCTGAAACTCCTTTTAGAAATGTTGGATTTATTTGCCAACAAAGTTCACATAACCAGCAGTTTGCTTCTTGTATTTTATGAAACAGTTTTAAACATTTGCTAAACTGCTAAATCAGAAGAGCACATGAGCAGTATAATGAATTTTTTTTTTTTTTTAATGTTGCCTGCATAGCTCAATACCTGTCTATACTCTGATTGTAGAGACCAGCTCTGTCATTGCTCAGGAATGCATCTTTTTTGGACAGATGGCATGAAACACTTTAATTAGTATTTTTAATTGAGTTCTTTAATAAACTACTTTATAAACTCAATTTCAAATAACTTCCTAACTATGCAAGATTTTTAGATGTATCATTTAATTAGTAGCCCTTAGGGCCTGTTGAAACTATAAGCCTGAGTCTGAAATTCAACACTGAGCTCCAAAATGAAAATGTAGCAAGAGCATTAAGTTCTACAATTCCTTTTCTTGATTCAGCAGAATTCTGCATTGTCAGTATTCAATATTGGGAATTTTCAAGAATAAATGTAAAAAAGTCAGTATGTATCGTACCATCCTAAGGAATGGTCAGTGGGATTTTGAATCAAGGTAGTGCTGCTCTCTTTTGAAGTCCTTGTTTCTTTTCTGTTAATAAGTTATGAGGATTGGAGCTTTCTTACAACATGAAATGAATTTCATTTCCAAGACAGATTCTCAAGTTCCCAGTGCTCAGCTGTGGGAACTTCGTAGAAAGCAGTACCATCTAGTTGCATTAGATATTTATAAGAGAGGTCAGAAGAAATAACATAGCATTTGGAAAGGTAGACCTATGTTGTCACCTATCAGAAGCGAAGTACTCAGACTTGGTTTCCTTCTTATCTGTGAGAAAGTTCGCTGCTTTGGATCAGGGGAGGTCTATTTTACTTGCTCGAAGATGTAATTGGTTTTTTTTTTGTCCTTGTAAGAAGAGGCAATTAAAAATAGGTTGTAGTTGTAGCTTAAACACAAATATTCTTACAGCATGACTGTCTACATGAACTTATGGATAATGCAGGAAACAAGGCTCAGAACACGATGATTTGGTAATAGATCTAATTACGAACTTTCTAATACAAATACAAATTCTATAAAGAAGTGAACCCGAAATGTTCATGTATTGATTATAAGAAGACAATTGTTATATATTAAAATGACTTTTAGACATTCTTGAACAATAAATCATTCAGTCTTCTTCCTGTTTTGCCACTGCTAGTGAATAACAGATAGAGAACAGTCATATTTTATAAGAGACCCACAGTGTATTTTTAATTACATATACACTTACACATGTCTGTATATGCAAATATATGTACATAGCTAGGTAGGTATCACAATTTAGATTAGAATTAAACCAATTAAAAATACACTGAAGACAATTATGACTTCTGACTGAATTGCAAGTTATTAATTTCTCTGGCCCTATTACTTTATGTGATGAGTTTTTGTTTAGGCTAGGGACAGTGAGAGTTACTGTTCACAAAAGATGTAGGGGGCAGAGAAGAGAAAGAAAAAAGAGTGAGAGAAGCTGAAAGAGATATGAAACAGTGAGAAGTGGAATGTGAGAGTGTAGGATAAATAGAAGAGTAGGTAGTATTCAGAGAAAAGGAAAGAAAAATATTTTTGCTTCAGGAACAAAGCTAAAGGTACTGTGTCCTCTGGAAGGGACTGTAAGAGCTATTTCTGGCTTTGTCTGAATGTCAGAGGGACACGCCTGTGTTGCATACTGTCATCTGGTAGACAAACTCATGGCTGATTTAAATAGTTTAAATTAATTATGTTGGGTGCTGAGAACTATCTACCCAGAGCAGCATGGATGCTCTGTGGTCTTCCTTATCCTGCCAAGACTGGTTTGTCGGTATTGTAATGGGTAGAGAATGGTCTCTTTAATTTTTCTTAACATTATTACCAAAGCACTTGAACACTTAATGTGATAATGGAATTTATAACTTTTATGTTTGCTACTTATGACATAGACCTTAAAAATTTATAGCACTTTTGAACTTCATTCCTTTTAGTACCACAATTGTTTGTATGTAACACAATTTAAAACAATGAAAATTTTAGAATATGGTATTTTTTCTGCTCTTTTGTGTCTTTATACAGTAAAAAATTCCTTGGTTACTTCTAAAACAAATTAATTCAGGAGGTGGCTGAGATAAGCTTTAATGCATGTTGTCTCTCAAGCTAAAATCAGTTTTTTACCAAAAATGTGTAATTTATTTTATTATTGAAAAGTGTTTGTTACGGAATGGGTAAAAATATGTAAAATTCTGGTGTCTACTTAATGTGAAATGTATTTTTTCCCTTTGAAAGGCTGGATAACACCTTAGAGGAAATTATATTTAAGCTGGTGCCTGGACTTCGAGAACGTAAGTTTCTCATTTGGCTTTGGGTACCTGTTTGAGTTGATGGAGGGAATATGGCTCTTTCTAATGCTACAGCTGTGGTATTGATTCTAAAACTCACATTACTGTTGTTTTGATGTTAACTAGAGGAACTGCAGCGAGAGATTGAATTTTGGAAGAAAAACAAACCTCAAGAAAATGGACAAGGTGATGATTTTTTTCCCTCTCTCATTAGGCCTTGTTTCTTCAAAGACTTAGGCATGTACTGTTACTGAATTTAGGACCATACAGAAACTTGTAACATGTCTGGAGAACTTCATGTACTGCTGCTTATCTATTAACCAGTTGTTTTGCAAACGATAGCTGTTTTACTGTTGTTTATATCTGCATTTCCCTAAGCTCTCATTTTCAGCACTCACGCAATTTTCTACTTGAATTCTTAATGTTCTTAACACAGCAAGATGCAGAACTACTTTTACAGATTATCTGTTACTGAATTTGACCAGTTGTTAAGTAGGAGGTTGTCAAGAATTAGTTAGACAAGTAGTAAAACAGTTTTCCAGACATGCTAAACAATTGGTTTACATAGATTTCAAAATGTTGGTGGTTTTTTTTCCTTTCTCTTTTCTTTTTTGTGGTTGACCTATGGACTTTGAGTGCTCAGTACTGAGGTGCTAAGTGAGGACTACATCCAGCTGTTTTTATGTCCCATTAATTTGACATTAGGGTTTTGAATCCATAACTAACTTGATTTGGGCCAGTCCTAAGAATTTTTTTAAGGCTTTGCTAAGCTAAAGAAATAGCAATTTTTAGTGAAGCATCACTGTCAAGAAAACCTCTTGCAATGCTCTCCAGAACTCAATTGTTCATAATATATTCTTTTCAACTCCATATTATTTAATTTTCTTTCTCACTAGTTTTGTGACTTGTATTTGGCATCCATTATAAAGGACAGGGTTCTTTTATATAATTAAATGAAGAACTGCTAGGAGAGTTTAAATGAAATTATATTAGTTTGCTACATGTTTTGTAGTGTTGTAGTAAAAGCCTATTTAAAATCTATTCAGTTTTAAAAGTACTTAGGAAATAATTGTAATGAAATACAGACATTTCCTTTTTTTTTTTTTTTTCTTTCCTAAACTTCTATCATGCTGAACTTTAATAAGATGCCTCTGATGGACCATCCTATTGATTTCTGGAGGCTACCTGTACAAACATCATTAATTCTAATATCTACAAGGATTTTTTTAGTAAATATTCTAGTGCCATTTAGATGGAGGAGCATTTGAATTTCTGTCAGAATAACTTGAAAGATGTGACCTTTTTGTATGTGTGTGTGTGTGCCTGTTTCTGAAATGACTATGGTTGCGAATTTTCTAATTTCCCTAATTCTGTGGCTGGCTTGTCTTTAAAGACTTACCAAACTCTGTGGTCTAAGAATCTGTGAATCATAGGCAGGTTCCTTAGAGAGGTGACAGGTGTTACACGTAGACTGCACCTGCTTGATTTAAAACAGTTTGCTTCCTGGATTTTCACCCAAAAAAACCCAAACCCGTGGTTTGACACCATAGGTTCTGTTCATAGCAAGATGATAGAGACAAAGTATGATATGCATTCAACTAAATGTATCAACAGCTAATAGAGACTTGTGGACAAATCTTTTATAATTATAAAGTACTTCAGAGTTGTAAGAAAAAAGTAGTTAATGTAGCTTAAAATTCATCTTGAATATGTAAACCAAATGAAATTAACTAATTTCTGTGTCTGGAAACTTAGGCGTAGCTTGACATTTGTTAAAGTTTTCATTCTGTCTTCTCATCTTAACTCTTATTTTAAACTGATTTTTAAAAGTTTGTGGTGAGTGTAGGAAAACACCAGAGTTTGATCTGAAAATTTTTCAGGAAATGCAAAAGTAGCTTATCCAAGTTACTTGTGATAATATTTCAATAGAAAGCAGGTTTTGTTTTAAATCAAATAAATTGGGAATCCAGGGAGAAAAAACATATGTAATAGGGTTATTATATAGTGTATTCCAAATCTGTAAAAGATTACTCCATTTTATGGTGCATTTTATGGTTACTTACATACATTGCAGCCTTATCTAGATCTACCTGCTACTCCTAGGTTTTTAGTGTTCCACTGTGCTAAACCTTTGAAAATTGTAGGAGATGGTTAGATTTTTAAACCAAGAATCAATAGAAATGTAACAGCATCAGTGAAGAGAGATAGAATGGGGTATGTGATTATATAGGATTTATGTGCCCTGCTATTCTTTGCTTGTATTTTTCTTTTTTTTTTCTTTTTTTTTTTTTTTTAAAGGGGAATGAGCATACACCTATTGACTTGCAAAATCTTGAAGAGAGACATGAATTTTTCACAAGGACAGTACTTTAGACCAGTTCAAAAGCACATGAAAGTTATCTTCCCTTAGTTTATTTCATAACATTTCAGGAACTTGTCTCTTCATATTAACTGCTGCAATAACCTAGTAATGATTACCCCCATGTCCCTGATACACAAGTGTTGAGATTACTGATTCCACTATTTATTTAAAAGCAATGTTTTATTGACAGTGATCTACCACATCATAGAGTAGGTTTACGTGGTTTAGTGATCTTGATGCATGTGCAGTTGAGAAGTTTTGATTGCTGGTTACAAACAGAAGTATACACCCATAACCATTAGTAATCTGTCAACCTAATTATTTTCTGTCACATGGAAATCTGTTTTTTGCATATTACATTAAAATTGCTATAGTAGAAATTTGTTTTCAGAATCTTGTAAATTGATCATTTTAAGAATGCACTGAACTAAAATGGTGTAAAGTTAATTTCAATAAAAAATCTGCCCTTGAAAATTAAGTATTGCTTTAAACATGTCTTTGTTGCTACTGTGATTTTTAATTATTTTACACTTAAATAATACCATCTTTGTGTTTTATAGATGAAAGTCCAAAAGCTGATAAACCCAAAGGAGATGAGGAGTGTGATGAAAATGAAGAGGATAAAGATTATCACAGGAGCGACCCACAGATTGCTATCTGCCTCGACTGTTTACGCAACAATGGGCAGTCAGGAGATAATGTAGTCAGAGTGAGTAGTAAATATAATCTCTGCTGGTTTTGTTGTTGGGAGAATAGCATCTTACAGGAACCAAATCGTTTTGTGACCATTAACAATAAATTTTAATATGGTAAGATGTCTCCACTTCCACACTTAACTCTTTTTGTTTGAGGCATTTCTATGCATCTATGAATTTTGTTTAAAACAAAAACCAAACTACATTTCCATACAGAAATCCAGTTGTTTTCCAGTTTTTTTACAGCTTTGTAGTCTACAGCCTTGATGGTATCTAACTGCATTACACGTCAGATTACCACAAAGGTACTTAAAAAGCTAGCTGTAGGCAAGATGCCTCACACTTTCAGGGCTACCGTTTTACCATGCCAGCATGAAGCTGTTTTTTCAGATACATTGTGCACCTAATGACTGGAGTCCAGGTCTTTTGAGTTGTTAACCTGGTTCTGATGCTGAGGTGTCATCTGTGGCCTTGGGCAGGTCACTTTCATCTCTGAAACATGTAGAGTAATACCTCCTAACTGCTGTATTACGAATTAGAGATACTTGGTTTCTGTTCCTGAAGGGAAGATTACCTGATCGTAATCTAATCCTCTGGAGTTTACCAGAAGGTGTTTATAAATCCTCTTAGATTTTAATAGTGTTTTATTAAATTACAAAGAATTTTAAAAGTATTAAAAATTTGTCTAATAGAACACTGCTTATATTTTCTATGTGGTATGACATAAGTATCATTTCAGAAGTTTTTCCACTGTAAGAAAGTTTTGATTCAGAAAGAAAACATATGTATGTTAGCACAGTTTCTTTACAGATTAGAAATCTGTCTCCCTCACCATGCAGAGGACTCGAATTTCCATATGTCTTGTTGAATCAAAACTACTAGGTTCTGGCTCACAGAGTCTGTGGTAGCAGATATGTCTCAGGTTTATAGCTTCCCTGTGTTTCACCTTAATTATTTGAGAATGTTTTACTTCCTTTTTCCCTCTGAAGATGATCAGAGGGCTGGAGCACCTCTGCTGTGAGGACAGGCTGAGAGAGTTTGGGCTCTTCAGCCTGGAGAAGAGAAGGCTTCAGGGAGACCTTATAGTAGCCTTCCAGTATCTGAAGGGGGCCTACAGGAAGGCTGTGGAGGGATTATTTACAAGGTCTTGCAATGACAGGACAAGGGGCAATGGGTTTAAACTGGAAGAGGAGAGATTTAAACTGGATATTAGGAGGAAGGTGTTTACAGTGAGGGTGGTGAGACACTGGAACAGGCTGCCCAGGGAGGCTGTGGCTGCTCCCTCCCTGGAGGCGTTCAGGTTGGATGAGGCCTTGAGTGACCTGTACTAGTGGGAGGTGTCCCTCTAGAATCATTCTATGATTCCCTTGAGGACTGAAGAAATTCTAAAAAAATTAAACTCTGTTTGGCCCTCAGTGTTACTAACACAGACGTTTAGACTGACTATTTAAGGTCTTTTGGGGCTTTTTATGGTTTTGTTGGTATATTGTAACTTTTTACTTCCCTCCCTGCTGTGTCTTTTCCAAGTTTCTTTAAAACCAAAGATGGGCCAAATGAGCTTGTTTGTCATCTTGTCAGTTTTGAAAAAAAAGATGAGAACAAAAACCTAAACCTGAATTATGAATTAACCTGAATAAATTAATTAAAAGAGAGTGCAGTAAAATGGGTTACCAGTTACAGCTTTCTTGCATTAAAGATTGCTTGCATGCTTCAGAATTTCTGACTTTTTTTTTCTATTTTGTTGTTGTTGCTTTAGGGTTTAATGAAGAAATTTATCCGCTGCTCTACTCGAGTGACTGTGGGAACTATAAAGAAGTTTCTCAGCTTAAAATTAAAACTTCCAAGTTCTTATGAGGTATATTTAAAAGAAAGATGCTTGTATTTTTATTTCCCTGCAACGTATTGGGTTTTTTTAATTAAATGCAATCATATTTGAACTTGAGGAATAATTTTCTTTAGCCAAATCTAAGTACTGTTCAGTATTTGGAGTCATATTTTATGCAATCATTTTGTCACCATGCCTAAAGTTGCTGTTCGAGGAACTCATACAATTCTAGTAACTTCCATCTGTTACTCACCCGTGAAGGAACAGATATATTAGGTTTTATATTTTTATGTTAAAATAAATGTTTTCCTATGTGGCTAATAAAAAGTCAGTTAATGCAGTTTTGGGCTAGTAGCTACTGGGGAAAGGGAGAGCTGGACAAGACATACACCAAATTACTCTGCAGTTTGATTTTCTTTAAATGTAAGAAACTATCCAGTAATGACGATGAAACGAGGAGCACTTTGAATCTTTCAAAATGCTGGTACTGGTTTTGCACCTTCTCTGGAATTAGGTGAAATTTGATGTAGAGAGGATCTTTACTGCGTGAGTGATTTGGTCTTTTCCAAGGCCAAATTTATTCTTTTCCAAATCCCTGGGGGGATTTCTTAACGCTGTGTAAGTTGTGATGCAAGGTGACGCTGGGAAATGTGAGACTCTCACCCCTCTTTCCCCTCTTCCCAGGGACACAAGAATTTTGACCTCAGTGCAGACTGTTTCCATAGCCAGTTCTCTTATATGAGTCCATGATCTGCAGGCTGCCTTTAGCACAAATTACACCATCCCAGCTTTAGTCTAAGGTTGGGCGGAGTTAGGTTGGGCACAGACTATGTTAGGCACAGACCTGAGTTTTTGCAGGTTATTGCAGAGCTAAATGCAAGCATTTGTCACAGTATCATGATGTGTTGACCAGCCATTTTGATTTCATTAGATTGTGTTAATTATGATAATTTAATCTGTCCTTGACACCTTAATGGCTTGTGTTACGTAGTATCTGCTTGCTTCAAAATGTTGACTTTTTTGTTCCCTCTGAAAACCTGAAAAACACTATGGCTATAGTATTGAAATACCTGTCAAACATTTTCAGTGGAAGGTAGAAGATGCTGTAATGCAGTTTAAATAACTCATTTGTTATAGTAAAATCATTACTTTTACCTTCAGATAATGAAGAATCATGTTTCTATAGCCAGAAGTACATTTGCCTTGTAACTTACAGTTATTTTTAAAGTAATTTTCTTAAATTACTTGATCATTTCTTTTTAAAAAAAATAACAGTACTTTTGTTTTGTCACTTCGAGTTTGAAGGAGCATTGACAGAGCAAGAAGACCTCCAAACACAAGGCTTTCTCCTCAAACATATACTGTGTAGTACTGATAAATACAGGGAATGTTCATCTCTAGTTTAGTGCACTTTCTTCTGTCCACACTTTACCTGAAAGCGCAAAAGTGAACAAAATAAAGCAGAATACCAGTGCCCAGAAGAGCATATTGTCAACATGTTGTATTTATCCAGGCTTCATACATATGTCTAATGAAATTATTGTATAATGAGGCATTAACTCTCAGAGATTCACTTCAAAGTTCTTATAGACATTAGGATTTTGCATCCCTTTGTCTTACCTGTTTGTTCTGTTGTATTTTAAGCTGGATGTACTATGCAATGGAGAAATCATGGGGAAGGACCATACGATGGAATTCATCTATATGACGAGATGGAGACTAAGAGGCGAAAATGTAAATGCTGTTACATTATTAATAAGAGGTGTTTTGCTATATTTATTATAGAGAGTATACATGCTTTCACAGCATGGACCAAGATATATTCTGTGACCTTTGGAAAAAAACCTGATTTAGAATTGTGTTTTGCCTGTTTTCTGGATTTCTTATGCTAAACCCTATGAGTGAAACCTTTCAGCATGTATATTGTGTGGATTCTGGATACTTAAAAATAGCAAGTGTACAAAGTTTACAAGCAAAATATGCTCTCAGTTTTAATCCAAGTACCTAAAAAGCCAAGCACTTGTTATTTTCTCTGCAAATTCACTTTTAATGACACCTTGAGTTACAGTGGGTGGGGAATCTTCATCTAGCAGTTTTTTAGGAAGAATCCATTTTATTCAGTCAGCTGAGACACTGAAAGTTATTAGCAGAATGTAATTGTTACTGTTTCTGTTAATATTACAGCCATTTTTTTCCCTAGATACGATGTATAACACTAACATCTATATTAACAGCTAAATGGGTTTTCCTCACTGCATGTATATATTTTGGAATTGCAATATCAAATTAATTAAAAGGTATTTCTTTTAGGTCTGATATTCAGTTTGATTTAGTAGCCCTTATATTTTCTTGTGTATTTAATTTTTTTTGTTAGAAGTCATGTTCCCTATTTCTTCTCTACATTTGTTCATGTGTGGCTGTTGATTGTTCTTCACTCTTTATTGCTTTGGAGTTTAAACAGATTTGTAGTCTAGGAGTACTGTTTGTAGAGGTATATACTGATTGGTAGAATATTCCAAACTTTCTGTACTCTTTCTTTAAGCTTTTTAGTATTCAAAATAAAAAGCACTGAAGCATGGATAGAGAAGACAGGATTAAGCACACTGTGGAGCTGATTTACAAGTTTGTTAAAGTTTTGTCTTTATCTGAAGGGGGAGAGAGAAGGATAGATTCTGATAGAAATTAGGGGATTTAGGGAAGTGCTCATAAACTTGAAAGTGATATTGCACTAAATTTGATAGTTGCTAAAACTTAAAAAGAGAGCTTCAGGAAATGTTATTGCCAAAACTACCTTGAAATCAGTGTTTGGCTTGCTGTCTTATATTTTTGTTAGCATTGACCCTATATTAGGAAGTGTTGGGGCAACAACTCCAGTAACAATAGAATACTTCAATGAAACTTAACCCTTCAGTCCCTGCCTAGCAATAGACGTTTGGCAGTTTCATTGGTTTGGAAGCAACAGTAACTACCATCTTGACAGGGGAGAGGGGGAAAAAAAAAAAAAAAAGCAAAAAACCAAAGAAGCAACACAACCAACCAAAAAAACCCAAAAACCACTATTTTTTTGTACTGGCTAGGATTTCTCAAAAA
Source organism: Ramphastos sulfuratus (assembly GCA_013399055.1). Lineage (NCBI taxonomy): Eukaryota > Metazoa > Chordata > Aves > Piciformes > Ramphastidae > Ramphastos > Ramphastos sulfuratus. The sequence goes on along the minus strand of WBNM01005827.1, from coordinate 19,694 downwards.
TCTCAGAACTATATATTGCTTTAACATCACATGAATATAAGAATTGATAGCTCCTGATTGAATTTGTAGGTTGTGTTTACATAACCTATTGTGTAATCAGGTATGTGTTCATCTTTTTACGTAGATGACAAACTAAAACCTGTAAAAATTTCATTGTGCTGGTAATAAATCCAGTAACATCTGAGCATGATTTTGTTTTCCTTAACTATGTTTAGTCTTGTAATATAAAAGAAAAAGCTGTGATAGTAATTAATTAATAATCCCTTCGTTTGGATGGTGATGAAGTAAATCCAGTATCTCCATGAGCTTTTACTGGCATACCTGTGGACCTTACAACAGGTAGAGTAGTAAAGGGAAAATATCTCTTGATTCATAGAGGAGTCTTTCCTGGTTTTAAATAAGTACATTAATTTTAAACTTCACATTTGAAAATTAAAAGAATTAAACCGTCAAGTGGTGGATGTATATGTCCAGCTGTGGATGCCTCTTATCTGATCAGAACATCATCTCCTTCGCAGTTTCGGTGTCAGAACTGCTCATCTTCGCAAGTCTGCTCACAGGATGGCACTTTTTATCAGGTAAGAGGCACTCACAACTGTACATACTACAGTCACTAAGGTCCTGTCAGCACTTCAATTGTAGTTGTGGAGTTTTTATAATTCCTCACTACGAAGTGCTAACACTCTGAGTAAGGCCTGAATGTATTCCTTCCTTCAGAGAAAGCTTGAATGAGTGAATAAATAGAATCTGTTCAAACGCTTTGGGACTTTCTTTTACTTCATGTTAGGCCATTTATTTATTTGTTAGAGAAATACTCTGTGGGTTGATAGCTGCTTTGGCCTGGAAGGATTAGCTACCTGATCCTATCTCATCCTTCTAATGAGTAGCATAGGGCAGTCACTGACAAGGGATCAGAAGTGGAGAGTCTGAATCAGAAGAGTCTACATTAGTTTCATCTCTTCATGGCAATTCAGATGCTCTTTTTAGTGGAGTAAAGACAATGTTAGATTTTTCTAATGCAGTACTCCTTTTGAACCTTTTAAGATTGCTAATGGAATAACAGCTTATCTCTAGAACATAACAAACCAAAACCTCTGATTACTGGATTTCATTGATTAATCTGGTTCATATGTATATGAAAGTGTTTGAATTTCCTCATAGATTTGCCTTATTTTCTAAAAGTTACTTTGGAATTTTGAAGTAATATTTTTGCTCAAGCGAAAAATTAATGAAGAATCACAGAATGTGGGGGAAGGGTTGGAAGGGACCTCTGAAGATCATCTGTTCCAGCCCACCTGCTACATCAGGATCACCTAGAATAAATCACAGTGATATTCACTTCCCACTATGGATAGGAGTGATCTACTGCAGTCATGGCTGGTTCAATAATTAGAATTATTCCAGTATAGTGCATTTCTTTTGTAGAATTGCTTTGTAATTTTGATTTGCAAAAACAGTGGTCCTCTCTGGTTTGCATGGAAATTTCAGTGAGGTGACTGTTCTGCCTCTGCCTGTGTGCACTTCAGCAGAGTTGGGTACTTTTAGAGAGAAGTTATGTAAGTAAAGTGAAAAACAGGTGAAATAGCATTTAAATTGTATGGTAGTCATATCCTATACCAAAAAAACCCAAGAGAGTAACTTATTATTACAAAAATATGAATTGCACATGCAGACTGCACATGGTGCTCCCTGTCTTCCCTCCTAAATGCTCCTGCTGCTGTTGAATACATCCGGGCTTATGTTGTGATTTCTCTGCCCTCCAGTTTGTAAATTCCCAGCACACATGCACATCTAGTTCTGGTAATCATTTCACTACCATGGCATGGAAGGTGTGTTAACCTGCATAGGTCTCTGCACTGTTATCTTTGGAGTTTGGTCACTGACGTTCATCTTCATTGCATTGGAAGGATGTAGTGAAATATTTCTGGCTTTAATGATAGCTTCTTTGAAAAGTTTTTGTTGCCAGATTTGCAATAAAATAAAAAATTAGCTGTGCTCCTCTGCTCTGTTGCAGAGAGGTAGTTTAGCCTGTAGAGCTGCTGATACAGTAAGAATTTCCTGATGGAGTTTTATGCTATAGAAAATGTCAGGTATCCTAATACCGTTAAGAGGAAAACATCAAACTTAAATGAAGAGCTGAGAGACTGAAAAAAGAGGATACCTAGAACAAAGCACTTCCAGCAACCAGTGCCTTGGTACCTACGTATTCCATGGCACTGTGGTCTCCCATTCCACAGCAGTCTTGTCCAGTTCAGGTATCCAAGCAGTTAACTTGACTTCTTTTTTTCCCTCTTTTTTTTTTTTTTTTTTTTTTCTTTTCCTCTTAATACCAGAGTAGTGCTGGCTACTGCTATAGTAATGGAACCTCCATGCATAAAAAAATCAAAGTACACGATCTGCAAATAGACTTTGCTTTAGAAAGTATAAAATTTCAAAATCATTTTTACTCAAACACAGCAACAGAAATAACAGGAGTCATTTGAGCACTCCTAAGTATATGTATCTCCTACAACATAAATCATGAAATGTGTAAGAGATTTAATAGTAAATAACTGCAAGTTACTGACTTGGAGATTAAATACAGATTTGAAGTACAGGTGTGGATTTAACTGTTGAAGCATACAAAATTATTTCTTACAAATAAAACTGATTGTCATATATATGTGTCTTAGGGATAAACTCATTATTCTTAAGGAAATTTTTTATTGCATTTTCTTCGTACTTTTTATGAATTGTGTCATCATGTTTTCTTGTCTATTTTAGTTGTTGTTTTTCTCTTGCTTTTGTTTTCAGTCTTACCCTATGGTACTTCAGTATCGACCTAGAATTGACTTCGGTTAGACCAAAGGGCCAGATCCCACTGAGATGAATCCTGCACTATTTGTTTACCCATCGACAGATTGCACAATGAATGGATGTGCCTGGATTAGGGGGACACAACCAGATTTTCAGCATGCACATAAGGACATTGTCTTTCTGAAAACTGTCAGTTGCATCTCTGTTGTTTCTATTAGAGCAAGCCAAGTGCCATTCTGCTACTGAAATGTGCATAAGATAATTGTGTATCTTACGAGTGTGCTGCAAATCATAGCCAAAATCATGAAGTGTACAGTCAAGATTCAAAACTATGGAATATTTCTGCTTGTGTGTTAGAAAATTTCTCTGGTCCTAATATTGATTACACTAGCAAAATGGCAGAGTGCGCATTCCACGTGGTGTTGCAGTTTCACACACTATTTTACTGAGTATTGTTGTTTAAATCATAGAGTACTGTACAAAGAACTAAGGATTATACCTTGAAAATATTTTGTATAGAAAGTATATTTAGAAAAGTGGTGATTGGGCCACTACTTTTTTTTTTTCCTTGATAAGCTTCTCATGGGTCCAGGTATAGCTCACTCATGAGTGTGCAATGGTCCTTTTGCAGTGAATGAAGATTAATTACCTATAACAACAGACATAGAACATGGCGATTCGAATCAGTAATTGTAAATCTTCTAAGCAAATTCTGCTAACATTGCTTAAAAGCATCGCAGCCTTTGTGATTGCACTTTTCTATGGTCTCCCTAAAGACTGGAATTTGGGATACTAGCTGGTTTTGGAAAAAGGTTTCTGGTCAGATTCCATTTCTTCTAATAAATCCTCCATAGAAATTAAGTTGAAAATAATGTAAATGTCTATGGAACAAACTTAGACCATGGCAAAAATTTCCATAGTCATTACCTTTCAGAGTAAGCATTTCCTATTAAGTCTGGTTGGAGGTAACAAAACAAACTAAGACAAAAAGTAACATACAGCTTTAATATGACTGTCTGGAGCTTACAATTCATTACAGAGGTCTTAATTAGCTAAAAGTCACATCATAAAAACTATTTCCAGAAAATTAGAAGTAATGCAATACTGAAGATAAGCAATCTGACCAAAATAATTGTTCAGGTAATTTCATTTTTTTTTTTTTCTTCTAAGGCATAGTAGTGCTGGATAAAGAGTGATTGTTGCCTTAGGTGTTGCAAACACAATGGATCTAGTGTAGAATGTTTACTGGGGTTGCTGGTGATGTTGCAGGGAGCATAGTTAACGCACGTTTTCTGTAGTCTTCCCTTGTCTTTGCTCTGCTTAAAAGTCAGTTGAGTTTTTCACTTCAGATTCTTTTGAGATACTTACAGTTCAGTAACTTTAAGTTATTTCTACTTAATACACACCTGCTAGTATTGTAGATAACTTGACTTTTTTTTGCCTTTTGCATACAGCAAAAAGGAACCAAATCAATTTTTCAGAAGCTACTATAGAGTAAACTAATGCTTGGATGAGACAAAATGAAAATTCTATCTTTGGATCAAGTATAAAAGGTAGTTGAAATGCTGTAACTCCTTTGTAAATTTATGTTCATGTACATCAGTATGTTTCTGTAGGAGAAATCGGCATGTTGCGGATTAAATCTGGCCCCTCTAATATTAGTAGGAGTTCTAACATTGCTGACTTGAAGAATCTGTATAGAGTTGGGTTGAATTCCAACATTGCACTCCAAAGCCCATATGACATGCAGAAATAAAGATGCTGTCAGTAGCAGTCTGTTTAGGAAACCTGCCATTGCAGGTCAAGGTTGCACATATTGTGCAGATGCCAGTGAACCTGAGGAAGCAAAATGTTTAGGAAGCTGCTGCTCCTTTCTCCAGGCATAGTGTGCTGATACAGGCACTGGTTAGCCCACACTGTAGATGGGAAGGGGTACACATGCTGGCTGCAGGAAGTGGTCATCTTTTTGCCCACCCAGTCTATAATGTGCTACTTGACAGAAACAAGGAGATACTCCGTGTAGGAAGGAGCCTTCTCTGCAGAATCTCCAGGGAAAAACAGATTCTTTGTGTATCTAGAGGTCCTCCTTATGGAGCAGCTTGGGAAGAGCAGAGCATGCACTCTGATTGCAAATCATTCTTCTCTTTAGTATATACAGTTGTTTTGTATGGTAGAAATAGGGTATTATTTGTAAATATTTACATACACATACAAATGACAGGTTACAGTTTTTATATATTTCACGTGTTTTTATACCAGAATTTTCACAGTAGATTTCCTTGACACAAAATGCCTGATTCAGTTTACCACAAAACTAATGGTAGTACGCTTAAGCATAATGCCTGCTTGGTTCAGGGGACAGTTATTTTCTTACCATTTGTGCTTACTGTTTTGACAAATTTGAGCAGACTTGGTTTGAAAAGCTCGCTTACATGGAAGCTTGCATCCACCTAATACAACCCTTGAAATAGAACTTCTTTGTATAGTCTTCTGAATGGCAACTAACAGATTTGACTGCTCAATGATTTTGTGTATTCACAATTCAGAGAACCATGAATTCTCCTGATCATAATTAGACATAGGTTTAATTCATGATATTTTCTTGATGGAACTTGAAGTTAGATTAGAGAAGGAAGCATGGAAAATACTGGCAGACGTAATTTAATGTTCCCAGCTGAGAATCATGGCATTAAATGCATATGATCTAGCCACCTACACTTCATGCATTTCTGATCTGATGGCACGGTGCCTGAGTGCTATTACAGTTTAATAGTTTTTGTAGCAGTGAAGTGCCAGTGAAATACATATCTTAACTGGGCAGCTTACATAACAAAGGCATTGCCTTCTTTACAGGAAATTTCTCTCCTGTGTAGTATGTATGTGCTATGTGCCTACAGACAGCATATTTAATTCATTTGTGCCAATTAAGAGTATCTCAGCAGCACAGGAATATGAGAATGCATGTAGAGGTTCCCATGTGCCAAAGGTGGGATAAAGCAAAATGAGTATTTCAGCATTCCATCACGACAGCACCATATGCCATCATAGAGCAGAGGACTCTATACAGTCACATTTTCTGAGCATTTCCATGACAAAGTGTCACCACTGCATGTTTGTATAGAATAGAAAGATAAAATAAGTGTTGCTGCCGCTGTGTTTCTATGGCTTTCCTATATCAGCAGTTCCTAGTTGCAGAGAAATAAGACCTACAGGATTCCATACTGCTACCTAACCTTGATGTCTCTTATTCAGCACACTTGGTGATTTTTTTTTTCTTTTCTTTTAATTTTTTTTCTTCCTAAAAGTGAAAAGCTAGTGTCTACTTTAAACTCTGGGGTAACTCATTACTAAAAAGCATAGGCAACTTTTTGTTGAACATAGTGGTATGCTGCATTTGTCTAGTAACAAACTTTAAGCTCAAATTAACAGACTGACTCCTATAATATCTCTATCAATGTGGAATTAGATGATTAATCAAGAAATGTGTCTTCCATCATGCATTGCTACACTGCTTATAGCTAAGGGCCTGGTCCTTTAAATGTATTCTTACTTGGATGAAATGCCAAATAAGATTACTACAATAATACAAGTGATTCATCTCCATAGTAGGTACTGTTCACATGAAAGCTTCTGGATTTTAGGTCCTAGGAGTATGCACACTAAGTGTATTGTGCATACTCAGCTACTTGCAGTTATTATGCAAAAAAGAGTACTATTTTAACTTTACTGAAATATTATGTAAAGCAAAGTGCCTGATTATAAGTACAGAATACCTTTCAAGCCTATTACTTGCATTAGGTAGGGTAATAATCATATCTGTATTTTACCTGTGGTCTTAATATTTTCAGCAAGAAGCAGCATTCTTCACAGGAAACAAGCAGAAAAAGAAAGTGTTCTATTAGATTATTTAAAATTAAAAAACCTTATCCCAGTAGAAACTGTATGAAAGTACTTACTTCTGTATTGAAATTATTTCCTGCATTAGAAACCCTTGAATTCTGGACCTTGATCTTTTTTTCCTCCATAAATTCCAACAATTTGACATGACTTTTGTCTCCTGCAGTTGCAGAAAACAATTCCAGTGTATCTGCAGGAGAGACAGATTGGTCACATTCCCTTTAGATATAATCTAGGCTCTTGTTCTCTGCTGCAAAGTAATGGTCCAGAGTTTCATCTCATCACTCCTATGTATAATTGTTAACGTGATTTTTGTGAGAGAAGTAAATAAGTTTTCCTTCTCTGCTGTTTCCTGAAGTAGCAAAGTAACCCAGAATTTAGCCTTTTAATTGAACCAGTCACTGAGTTATATTGTTCCATTTGTGGTTGGTTTGGGTTTTGTTTTTGTTTTGTTTTGTTCTGTTTTTACATTTTCATATCACTGAAGAAACCAAGAGGCATTTGCTCTCCAGGAAAAAAAAAAATATTCTTGGGAGAACTTGCAGGAAAATGAATATCCAGCTCAGCCAGATACTGCCTCTGGTAGAAATACTAGAGAAGAGATATAGTTGTTCAAAGCCTGTCTTAATTCTAAAAATAACCAGATTGGGCCTTATTTATAGAGGGGCTGCATAAAATACTGGTACTGCATGGACTAGTCAAACTCATTTTTATCCTGGGAAAGACCAAAGGCAATTAAGACTTGCATGCCTATCCACAGCAAATATATAGAGATGCTTAAATGAAGATCTTGTTTCTTCACTTAACCTAGACAGATTGAAGGCTTCTCTTTGCTTTTATCAAAAATGGATATATATCACAGAGGCTTTTCCTCTCATTTTGCTTCACGCTTCATTATTCTTTATCTCAGCTAAAATGTCTATTCAGACACACTCTGTCCTGTAATTAATTCTAGGTTAACACATGGTTTGCTCATTCACATACTCTTCCCCTCCCATCCATTTCATGACCAAAAAGCATAAACATTGAAGAGTTACAAAGAGAAGTTGCTCTTGAGGAATCAGCTCAGAGGTTTTGTTTGTCAGGCAACTCGAGGATTTCAGCAAAGTTTTCACAATTCTGCATTTTTAATTAACTTTATCCAGTTTGAACCAGGTGATGCTTCCACAAGATGTTCAGCTAAAAGCTCTACTGAGCATATTTGAGGGTGAATTCTAAGACACATGCAGATGGACTGGCCCTAAATGAAATGTGGAAAGTTTCAAACTGCTCAGTTGCAGGTAGTTTTACCACCTATTGGTAGTTTGGCCTTCAGACCTCAGCTGAAACATCCTTCTGTAGGAAAATCCTCCAAAAGATGATCTTAGAGTAGTAATATATTTTTCTTCATTTCTGTTTGGTGGTTTGTTTGTTTGTTTTTTAAACTGCTGTCTACACTGTCAGTCAGATTAGAACATAAGGAAATTAATTAATCAATGAATTGCTGTCAGATTCTTACATCCAGAGTATGTGCCATAAACATTGATTTCAGGTAGCTTGCTACAGTGGTTGAGTGAGCGCATGGATTTATTTTCCAGTAAGAAACAGAGTGTGGTAGTGAAAGAGAGGAGGCTCTGTAGATGGGTAGAAATGTGCAGGCTCTTTTTTTTGTACTTGCAGGAGGAGACCCAGTTCTGTAGGCCCAGGACGGAGGAAACATTCTAGAAAGAAAGAGTGGAAGTTTTTGTCATTACATTGATTTGAACCAAAGAGAGGCATTAGTTTGACTTCGCATGCTTATCTGAACCATTAGATGTGCTTTTCTTTGAAGTAACTTTTATGTGTATTTTTAGCAAAGGCTTCTAACAAGGTTAACCATGTGACAGTTGACAGGATGAAGTGAACAGAAGTAGTTACTGTGTGTTTTCCTTTTTCCTCATTATAGTGAGGATAAAGCGAAGTAGGAGTTGAGAGTAGGTTGCAATAATATATAAAATTGCTGCAACAGTAAAATGTTTGTGCTGCTAGTTAACATACTGAGGTTTGTATTATGAATTAAGTTGTAATAAGACGTTTACTATCAAAGTGTGAGGCATATTTTATGATGCTATTCTGATGCTCCTGAAATTCTGTTTTGCATTATACTGGGTACAGTAGACATTGTTGCTGTTGTCTCATGAATTTCAATGCAGTAAATCAAAACATGCTCCCTTTTTAGTGAAAAATACCACTTACTAATTGATTTTAAAGTAAGTTTTGCTGTCAGATATTTAGTTTGTTCATTAACAAAAAATAAAATGGGGGTTTTAAAATAAAGCTATTTTTATGGGTAATATGATTGCATGATAGTTTTAAGGGACCTAGTTAGTACCAAAGGTAAGGCTACCCAGAAACTGACTTGGAGTAAGGCATGGACACTTTTCTGGGGTGCAGTGGTCAACAGTTACACCTGGAATCAGTCAAGCAGAAAATAACTGGCGGTAGCTGTCTGCGTCACCAGGCTGAAGAGTTAGGCACACCTAGGAGTTTCCAAGACACAACAGAAAAGGAAAAGACAAACAGAAGAAGCATAAAGGCAGAGTTAACAGACCTAGAGTAGCTCTTATGAGTCATAGCTCACGTTCCTGAAGCAAAGCACAAAGGCTTGCATTACTGATGTGTCTGCTATACCTGGCCTGTGAACTCATAACAACCTTAGTGTGCTGTCAATCCTGTAAACCTTCCAAAGCACAAAATAACTCACCAAGCTACTTTTGGGTTTTCTAGTTGTAGTTAGTGATATTTTGGAGGGTGGAAAGGATAGACTTGGAGGATAACAAGAAGATATGAAATATGTTTTACAGATTTTTATAGCTATTTTTTTAGCAAATGGCATTGCTATCCTTAACATAAAACCATTGATTAGTAACGATTCAATTATTTTACTTGTGCAGTATAAGATAGAATGAATAAAGAAATCCAAATATCTTGATTACCTTTCTAGGATAGTGGTTAACTAAACTGGAAAGTAATAGGACAGTTTGATTATGTAGATGACTGAAATATTTCATTCTAAAAACTGATCATATTTTCCTTTCTCAAATACAAGATTCTTAGAATAAACATGAAGCAATGCATCATTTTTTCCCTTATTGCAGACTTAACTATTGAAAAGAAAATATTTTGCATTTTTTAAAATCAATGCAAAGCCTGAATTGTTAGATGTTCCAGGCTACTGAACAGAAGATGTAGTTACTCTCAATGGATTTTTTTTGGGATGGGGGCCTAAGTGTCCTTATATAAGCTGTGATCCAAGTTATGATAAGAAAGGAGCCTACGGTGAGCAGTAATAATGTTCTAATGCTTCCTTGCGTTTGATCAGTAGTTACCAGTTTTTAGTGTAACAGCCCTCACAGTACTTTAGGAGCTCATAGAACATATTGTGATATTATGTTGCTAATTTGTTTTAAAATATAAAATGTTTTAAGCTTTTGTCAAAAGTGATAACATCGTATTACAAATAAACCTTTTTGTGGTTGTAAAATTTAGCTTATAAATCATTCAAATTGAAGTGAAAAAAAACACAGGTCATTGTTAATGACAGTCTATCCTACTATTAAGAATATATGTATTTTTGTAAAGGAAAAAGCACTTGTAGATATTTAATCAGTCCAATATCTATCTATGTTAATGTTTTGGAAAAAAAAAAGAAAAGAAAACAAAATGCTGCTTAGAGAATCACTTTTTTTTTTTCTTTTTTTCTTCTTTCAAATGCATTTTCCATTGATTTATGGAATGTTTATTCTGTGTGAAGCTGTATAGTTAGTACAGCTGGGCTAAATGCATTCCTTACCTTAATCAATTGTATCTGACTATGATAATACATTTTCTGTCTGATCAGAAAGCTGATTGCAAAACATAGACTTGCGGTGCTGTTTTTCATCTTTGATATTAGCTGCATCCTGCCTTGTAACATTTCTGCTTCATAGTAATAATACTTATTAAAAATCCTAACTGGTTTTTTTTTTTCTTTTTATGTTTGTGTTTTAATAGGTGGTTTAGGGTACGTTTGGTTATCTGGTTTATTATACCTAGAACCATTTCTACAAATTGGTGACAAAATTTTACATAAGAGTATTTAAAAATCATCTTCCCAAACAAATGAAGTACACCAGGTTAGACAAGTTTAATACCTCCCTCCAAAGGAAACTACTGCTGGGTACAGGCAAGGAACATGATTGCATCACTGAAGTTTCTGAGCGTTTGTACAAGTAATGATGTTTCAATTCAGAATAATTCGTTTCTTGTAATATTTTGCAACTGCTTGAAACCTTAACTGTATTTTGATATAATGTAATGGATTAACAGTTTCAGTGGGGAAGAAACACTCAAGCAGATGTTATTGAAGCACAGTAAAAAGTGGCAACCAGATTTATTTCTAGTTATTGGTGTGCATTCCAAAATCTGTTGACTTACATTGATGAGATTCTACAGGAGTCTACTCCATGGGTCTGATGCTGAGTTAAGCTCTTCAGCTTGACCACCGTGGAGCTACTTCTCTCTATTTATCCATATGTCTGCAACTTCAAATGACCCAAAGTTCCCACTTCCTCACTGAATTTCCTTTCATGGTTAACTAACATTGTTTAAATTTTCATCTTATTTTATTGCCTTGCCACAAGTAAATAAATTTTTGCAACGTCAAGTGCATACTCTAGCAGTAGAATCCTGCATTGAAAACTCAGCTGAGTAAATACTTGCGTATCACCCTCACTATGAACACTTGTAATGGCACTATCTCATTAATTTGCATGCTTCATAAAGATCTGCAAATGATCAGGTTATAGTCTCTTTTGCAATTTGATTATCATCCATTTCTGTAGTTTTTGTTGAGCTACTTTCTGTATGAATTCATTGGGGGTTGGCATCTCAGGGTCCACAAAGTACCAGTTTAAAAACTTAAATCCATTTGTGCTGTGAGTGCAATACCAGTATTGCAATCTTGCATCTTTTGAAGAACCAAATACATTGTGTTTAGAAGTATTCAAAAAAGCACCGTAGATGTCACCTGGTTCTACCAAAGGAATGTTGTTGCTTTTTTAAATCTGTGCTAAAATCCTTAGAAGCCAAGTGTGGCCCTGGTTAAAATGAGATGCCTCTAAGTTAGCACTAGTGAGCAATTACGGTACTAGGGGAGGGTTGGAAAAACCTGCCTCACGATGTAGAGTGAATTGTGCCTGTTCAAAGCTGAATCTGCATTTGTAAGGAAGATTGTTTTGGAACAACTCGTGCAAACTCCATAAACAGATCTTTTTTAGAATCTTGTGTATAAATCTGTCTGCTGCATAGTGATATTTCTAATTGTGTAACTACCTGTATGGCTCACCGCCCGTGGTGTTGAAGTGCTTCATGCTAATGTCAAGAATGTTCACAGCACCTTTGTAACAGCTGATAGCAAATGACAATTTGGTTTGACCTGTATGCTGCAAGATGCCTCTAGCCCAGTTGGATTAATTTTATAAAAAAATCTAGATGAGCAAGAAGTATAACTAATCTGCTTACTAGCACTGAATTGCTCCTTTCTCAAAGCAATAAATATATTCATGTTGTAACATCTGTTGTGCAGCCTACAATACGAGTTGTTTTGTTGCATTGTTTCTATATAATTTATTTTGTGCAATAAAAGAAACTCTGGGTTTATCAGGCTTCTCTCCAGTTTGTAATAATATCTGAATTAAAACATTTACTGGTGTTACTTCTTAATCATGCAAGCATACTATCAGCTTGCAGGAATGCAGAGTAGATGTGGAATGCAGAATACACCTGGAATGCCATAATACTTTACCTTACAGAAAAAAATCAGAAGGTACTTACGTGGTCTGTTTTTGTTCCTGTTGATGTCATAGAGTGAGTTACCATTTATTTTCATGGGTTCCAAGCCTGCCTAACACTAAAGTTGCCTGGATTTGGCACCCTGTTTGTAAAATACAACCAGGTGAATTACACACTGTGACTGTGTTTGAGGCTTTTTTTCAAAAAGCACATTTCAGTGCCTGACAATCCCGTGGAGCTTCTGCCACTGGGGTTTTTTTAAGCCTCATTTCTTTGCTTAATACCATGTCACCTTTTTTTTTTTTTTTTTTCTTTTTTTTTTTTTCCCCTCTTTTCTCTCTTGATTGCAAGTAGTGTTTATTCTTCTGTGCACTTACCTTCTGGTCACCCTTTACTATGTCCTTGGGATATTTTAAGTCTAAGGTAATGTAAAATAAATGTGCATGCAAAATGGAAGCTAGAGGATATCTGTATAAATGAGCTCTTGGTGTGAACTAACAATCCTCCTACAATATACTGAGTTATTGCAAAGAAAAACAATGGAGGGAGAGCTCTTATTCAAGAAAACCCATACCTTTTCTCTGAGATGCTGCTGTGACACATGCAATACCACTGTGTGAGTTCTGAGATGTGGTTCAGATTTGGAAATGATAGAAAGGGTTGTTGATTAAATTAAAATTGCCCAAGACAAACAGCATTTTGCATTCCCTTGTAAAACCCTTCTAGATATTAGCAAAAGGTAACAACTGCTTGTGAACATAAAATGTAAAGGTATATGTAGTAGACTGCAATATGTACATAGGAGTAACTGAAGCACATTTTCTATGGGATTTGCTACAAATGCAGTTTACTGATACACAAGCAAAGAGCAGTCATGGCACCCCTGGCTGCTGTGTAAACTGCAGCTGCAGCAGCGTAGCTTCACTGGCTTGCTTTGAACCTTTTTCAAACATGCAGATTTGTCAAAGGTCAGTGATTAATGCTTTACTTTCCTCTAATAGTGTTCCTGAGACAGACTTAGGGTCACTCAGTGGAAAAAATAAACAAGCTTTACATAAGGCTTGTACATTGTGCTACTACATTCTTTATTAAACAGAACCAAAGTGCAAAATACTGCTCCTGCAATGTTTCCTCAAGCAAGATTTCCATTTAAAATGTTGGTGGTTATTTTAAAGAAGAATCTCTGTTTCAGGTAGCTAAAAACAGACTCATTCTGGGGAAAAACCCGTGCATGGGACTAGCAACAAATGCCTGCTCAGTCATAAACCCAGATTATGTTGTGTTGTATTGACAGAGAAAGGTAGGTAGTATTCAAACAGTTATTTACATCAAGGGCAGAGAATATGAATTTCCCTGTTAGAACTGTCACTCAAATTGCTTTCTATCCTGATTACTTTCTCTCTCTTATTCTAGAAGAGAATATGCTATGCAACATCATTATAGGCAAGAGTAATGTTTTTCAGAAGAAAAGTGATTTAGTAATCTAGTTTTCATTAAAGAAACAGACATTTGCTGGCAGTGTGTAATATGAACACCTCACTCCAGTGGCAGACTTCCAACATCTTCATTTGGAAAGAAGACTGCTGCATTCATAATTCATAAAAGCATTGGCACCTATCCCATTAAACTAACACAGGAAGAGAAAACATTCTTACAGTCAAAGACATTCTCTCCATCTTTTCTGAACTATTTATAGATGAAGTTCTGTCCTTTCCTGCAGTATGCAAATAATTACAGTAAGTGCATTTATAGGTACAGAAAATAATTACAGTAATTACCCTATTCCTTAGGAAAAGCTATACTTAATTCCAGCTTTGGAGACACTTTAAATTCCTTGGATTTCATTTCATCCTTTGATGATGGAAGATGCACAACTTATATGTCTCAGTGCCCCTGCAGACTTTTAGTTCTGTTGCCAGTAGCCTCTTCCAGATTTTAATGTCCTAGTACATCCATAGAACTGGCAGAACTTGTTGCTAGCCATCATTATTATTTTTTTCTGTCCATGTCTTTCTCAAGGTGGTATGATTTTATCTTGACTGCTTTTTAATAGCTGTTTTATGCCCATGCTTCTCCCTCTAAACAACTAAAAGTATTAACAGATACAAAGAGACTTTTCTCTGTGCTCATTTTGTCTCTGTGCAGCACCCAACATCAGGATTTATGAAGATCTGGAAAAGCAGGCTTAGGAAGTTTGCTGCTGCCTCTGTGTTTTGCTAGTTCAAGATACTGGATTTTTGAACCACCTTGTTACTTATCAAGAACTCCCTGCAGAAAAATAGCTTTGCACAGTAGATCTAATGCTCTCTCATAAGATGATAATGCACAACTCATATGAAGAAATAGATTACTTGGGATATAAGGGACTACTTCCTTAGTTCCACAGGACACAAATGTCAAAGCAGTGAACTTGAAGCTGGTTCATGTGAACAATTTGACAGTCACCTGCCTTGAAGTAAAAGAATTTTATCATTGCAGAGTATGGTGCGTGTTCAGAGGTACATCTAAGAAGAGCTAGAGTAGCTGAAAATAATGGATTTTGTACAGTTTAAAAAATTAACTACTATACATCATTGTTTATAGACTATGTCAGGTTTTACTGCATATATTAATTCCAGAGATTTTCTGCGTTACAGCATCTAGAATTGGCTGTCTGCATAGTGTTCATTTTCTCCAAGTTATGGAACATATTTGAATCCATCAGAAAGGAAGTGGATTTACTTGCTATGGCTACCCCTTGGAAGCAAATAGCATCCAGAATAGCACCTGTACTTATAAATACCTTCTTTCTTCATCTCCAGTATTAAACAACAATTTCACAGATTTGTTCTAGACCTTTTTTCTGTAAATGTTCAGCTCAGGTTGTTGCTATCCAGTAATGAAAATTACTGGAACAAGGCAGAGGGGGGGGGGAAGAAGTCACAGATCTGTACTGATAAATAGTTCTGTGACTTGAAGCAGTCAACCTACCCTGCTTTTTATGTCCTGCTCACTGCCAGAATCCTTCTTAGCGTGAAGAGGAGCTTCCAGAATAGCATTTAAAAGAATAGTGCTCATCTGCTTCAGGTAAGCAATATGTAACTTGTGTTTCCATTTATTAATAATTGATATATTGAAGAGTGCTCTGGCTAATACTTTGGTGAATATGTGTGTGTGTTTTCAGAGGGTTGCCCATCTAATTTGACCATTTATCCACAGACATATCAGAAGGGTTTGGTCACTGGGGCAGGCTGGTGGAAATTTTTGTTAATACTATAATAAATAAATAGTGCTGTGTTTATTTAGAGAAGTTGTACAGTGAAGGATAAAATCTGCACTATTCTTGTTTTCAGAAAAATGCTTTATTTTTTATACTTGCTATGAAAACTGCAAGGAACTATGTTGCCTCGTGAAAACAACTACGTTACATTGATGATTCTATAAAAGGCACCTACTTGAAGAGTATTCACCTGTGTGACGTGCAACATGTGTGCAAAGGCTTTTAGTGATGCTGTTATGGAAATAGGAGGTGGCCTACTGGTAGCAGGTTCTCCATTTGTTTTACATAGTGTATCCAAAACAAGTAAATCAACTGGAAAATAGATGCATACATGTCAAATGAATCCAGAGTGCTTTTTAGGTTATGTGTTTTAAACACAAATCAGGAGTTGCTTTGCCATGGCATGTTGGCTATAGGTGAAAGTAGAATACAGCAGCTTAGCATAAGAAAGTAATTTAGCTACAACTGCAAAATAAGTTTTCAAGGTAATGGTAATGTGAAAACAGAATTCACACCTAAATCTACTCAGGTCTGTTTCCTGACTTTGGAGAAAAGCACACAGAAAATCCCTTTCGGTGACAGCACGCAGTGACCTGCTTACCATCTGCCTTCAGCCCCAGCACACTAATTTTTGCCTGCAGCTCCTGACCAGGACCTACTGTATGGCAAATAAATTTGCAGACATAAAAAAAAAAAACTCATCGGGAAACACGGAGTAAAAACATTTTTTACTATGAGCCTTACTATAGGTTCATTTCCCAACATGGAGAAACTACAATAATCACTGCTTAAAGAAGCTGAAGACAAGCTTTTTTTTTTTTTTTTTTTTTAATTTTGTCACAGTGTCTGCTGGATTTTGGGAAGAGGATGAATGTTATAGGAGAGGCTACTTGTCTTTCCAAGTGAGAGAGCTGTGTATTCTGTGTTCTGATGTCATCTACTGCTAGTCACCAGAGGAGACTGGTTAAAACTGAAGTTGAGTAGCCTGTAAAAATTTGTTGATCAGCTCTTGTAGTTCTCAGTTTTCTCAATTGCACAACAGCAGGTGAGGCCATGAATTGCCAAAGATGTAGCATAGCAGATAGCATCATCCAGGGGAAATTCCTCAGCATACCAACACAAGGGAATAACCAGGTGGCCACCCCACCAGAGCAGCAGTGAGGTAGCTAGTTACCCTGGCTGCACTCGTCCAGCACTGCTCAAGCTATTGGCAGCTCTGTGCAAGGAATGTGGAAACTGACAGCAGAGAGGTAGTGGCTGTGGATTTTGAGCCCAGGTACAAGTTCAGGTCATTACTAGCCAGGCTACCTTTACAGCATATTCCAGTGTATACAAGTTGTTTGCCCATGGGGTATGTAGAGAAAACTGCATTTCAAAGTATTTTACCTTTCACCAATCAACACATTTTTAATACTAATTCTTAGCTGCTGCCACGCCATGCCTCTAGTTAAAATAGGTGACCAGTAGACATTAATATGTTTCCTAAATGTCCTTGTGTTTTACTATTAGAAAGCTTAGTTCTAGCTGCTGTTTGCAGTCCAGTGTTAAGAGTTACTAAAGAACTTGACCTTGGCAAACAGTTGACAGGCTCCTAGAGCCTTACCATAGAATTACAAATAGTAAGAGTGTCCCAGCTGTGACACTAGATAGGTATGGTCATTGGCCTGAAACTGAGGCTGTGAAACCCAGTGCAAGACTTGGTCTGTGGATTCACAGGTTTCTTGTGCTAAATACTTGAGAGGTCATGGGAAAGGAAGGCTGCCTGTGTTGAAGCAGCTGTATTGTCTGGTCTGCTTTTATTTGCCCACAAGCAACCACAGGAATAAGAATATTTATTTGGGAGTGGTAGTGGTGAAAAAATAATGTGGTAATGAGTGCACAGTTGCAAATAGAAATAAACTCATTTCTGTGAGAAAGTAAGCACTAAATAGTGCTTCATACTATTAATAACTTCTAAGAAAAGATGTCATGTCCCAAGAGCAAAGCATAGGGGGTTGTAGCCTGATGCTAAGAGAACTTATCTAAATGTAGTCCTCACAGAGGCTGACAATTGTTTCCATTTAGTCTGTGAGGCAAGTATGTTTACTTCCACTTCGGTACAGGATCAATTATACAAATCTCTAAAAGCCTGCAGGTACAAGCACCTCTAATGCAGCAGACCACAAGACACATAGACATTTCCAATTCCAGGAGCTGAAGCTAAATTTATTTTTTATCTCTTCATGCATCAGTAATATTTAGAAAAGCAGGAAAAATCAAGCTTTGGTGTAGTGATGACCCATGAAAGTTGCATTAAGAATGGTTGAAGTGTCACAGATGCCTTCCAAGCAGCACTTTGGATGGTCCAGTTGTGCATCTACAAAATTCAAAAGGAGATGACAAGATTTTCCTGGCTATGAGCAGAGCAGTGTGGATATGTGCAAGGCCCAGGTTCTAGAATGGGAACTGAAGCAGAGGCATCCATCCCAAGGAATGGGAGAAGTTTGTGGCTTTTCAGAAGCAGATGGTTGAGGCTTGTTTAGATTTCACCCACACCCGATGCTTTTGTCAAGGGTGGAATGTACATGGAGAGTTTGTGCTTTGCACTCAAAGAAAAAACACTTGTTGACAATTTCCCAAAAGCGCCAGGCATTAGCCTTTTTCCTAAGTTTAATGGTAAGACCTGGCACTGGAAAGCCATAAGGCAAAGCTCATCCCTTAGCAATAAGAAACCTTGAGCTTTATGAAAAGAGTCCAAATATGACAGCAGCAAGAGGACTCTGTAGATTGGAAAATCTCTTATTAAAAATCTGGCTTTTTTCCTGTATAAAGACAATAGCCGAGCATAGTATTTACAGCATAGACTGTTGGCATAGTATTTACTGCTCCTAGTGATCAGTCCAGAGCAGCCACTCCCTGGGTTCAGATGTTTCCAAGTCCAGATTTTGAACTGTAAATAGTACTTTTAGAGTAGTTAGGCAAAAAGTGCTTAACTGCAGGAGATAGCTGTTGTAGATCAGCTGTGATAGCTGGGGAGGTGGTATAGAAAGTTATCTTAAGGTTTAGGAAACTCCCATCTCTGTGCAGTCCGTCATCAATCCTGACTTTTAGAAGCTTGGTGTTAGTTAGAATGACTCCATGCCCAGATAGGATGAGATACCAAGTACCACTTTGCAGCAGTAGTTCTGTTGTGGTTGAGATTTTACTTTCTTTTTTTTTTTTTAATGCTTCATTTCCAGGAGCTATTATTTTCAGCAAGTCATGCATCTGGAGCTAAATTCTTCTGATAGCATTTATGCTAGGTAGTTAACGCAGAAAAACTAACATAAAATGATCTGATACTTCTGCTTTGCAATAAGCAGAACAAAGAAGGCAAAGCAGTGATCATATTCAGGAGCTGTTGGGCAGACTGTGCTGGACCTCCATGCTTTAGGCTTATTCTGTATGATACATCGTAAGTATTTATTTAAATTGTGGAAGGATGTTGCTCATCATCTTTTGTTATGAGCTCAGTTTGAGCAGTCAGTGGGCTGGTAAAGTCATGAGCTTTTGCCATTAATTTACCAGCAATGGTGGTAATTTTGTTCGCTCTTGTCACCAGAGGTTCTGTCTGAGTGGACAGCTGTATTGTGCTACTAGTTTCCATCACCTATCAACTCAAGTGCTGACTTACCCAGTTGTACAGAAGATTTTGCTCTGTTCATCGTTAAAAAGTCTTTGTCCTTTTAATAGCAACAGCTTTGCTTGAAATCACAGTGTTTTATTTCTTTGCAACCAGTTCTCCTGGTGCCAGCTGTGTCAGCAGGATGGAAATTGCTGCAGTCACAGGTATGCACAATTGCTACGGTCTGAATCAAAGTTCTCCTAGTCATCTTTAGCTGCTCCTTCACCAATGCACGTAGCATGGGGAATAAACAGGAGGTGTTGGAAGCCCAAGTGCGCTCAGGGGTTTATGATCTGGTGGCAGTTACAG